>CM077165.1:84329501-84344501 GCA_039583875.1 Platanthera guangdongensis | reverse complement strand
ACTCATAAAATCAAACACACACACACACACACACACATAAAATAAAAACACACACACACACACACACACACTCATAAAATCAAACACACACTCACAATACTTGCACTCCACATACACATTACATACACTCACCCACACATACATACACTCACAAACACATTACATACACTCAACACACACACTCATACACATATTACATACACTCAACACACACACACACACACATTACAAACACCAACACACACACACACACACGCACACACACACGCTCATAAAATCAAACACACACACACACACACACACACACACACACTACAACAAAGTCGCTATATGGTGACGTTTTTTTATAACTTTTGTGACGATTTTAAAGCATCACGATAGTTTTCGTGACATTTATAAAAACGTCACTAAACCGTCACGATTGTGGTCGTCACCGTAGCTCTTTATGACGCTTTTAAAAAAACGTCGTGAATGAAATGTACTATATCGTGACGTTTTTTCCAAAAAAATGTCATGTTTGGCAATTGCTCTATAGTGACAGTTTTCCAAAAAAAACGTCATGTTTGGCAATTGCTCTATAGTGACAGTTTTCCAAAAAAACGTCATAATTGACAGTTGTTCTATCGCGACACTTTTTCAAAAAAATGTCATGATTGCTCTATCGTGACACTTTCAGAAAACGTCAAAAAATAATAATTTTACCACGATTTTTATTTTTACAAAAAAGGAGCTTCATCAGAGAGGTCATGTTGGAAGAGAAAATGATCACATTGGTGGGAAGGTGTAATTTTTGGCCCTAACGAAAATATGATGCTCCACGGGTAGTGCAGAGGTGTATGGAGAGCCAAGAAAATAAAGAACAATCAGAAAATGGTGGGTTGTTTACTCTACTACCTAGTCCTAGGTGCTCCTCGAGAAGGCATCTCCATGAACTTTGTGTTAGGACTTTCGAGAACTCAATGATCTTTTGTGACTCAGTCTTAGTGGTCGTGGATAATATTTTTAAAAAAATATCACACTTCGTTCCAAGAAAGAACACTTATGATGCTTCCCATATAACAACCATCTTATTCTGAGCGGGTGTGCACCGTAACTGTCACTATTGCAACTGGCCTCCTACCATAATGAAGCATTCGATCGCCTAGTGTCTCAGCTCATTGATGTAATTGTATTCTCCCTACAGAAAAAAAAATTTACTTGGTTAGTAAATGACATGATTGTAAGGAAATTATTTTGAACTTCTTGATAACAATTTTTTGTTACAAAAATCCTATGTTTTGATGACGTCTTGAAAATAATCGTCACCAAAACTGAACATTTATATTGACGTTTTTTCATGAAAACGTGGCTAATACTATTTTTTGCAGTAGCGACGTTTTTTAAAAAAACGTCGCTAGAAAGAAAACAAACAGTGACGCTTTTCAAAACGTCGCAAAAAAAAACGTCACTGTAAAGTGAATATCTTGTAGTGATAAAATCAAACACACACACACTCATAAAATCAAACACAAGACACACACAAAATCAAACACAACACACACACACACACACTCGTAAAATCAAACACAACACATACACACATTATATATACTCAACACACACACACACACATACACACACACACACACACACACAACACATACACTCATAAATCAAACACATTACAAATACATACACATACACAATCATAAATCAAAGAAATTGCATACACTCACACACACATTATATACACATAGATTACAACACATTAACTGACATTTGTAAATCAATAATAGATGGGGAATAACTGTTATACCTGTTGTTTCAGGGATCGGCAGTTGCTGCAGAATTGGTTGTTGCAGATCTGAATGGGGAAGATGCAGACTAGGGCTTTCGAGCTGTTGCAGGATCAGGATTCCGTTTCAAGGTATAAAATCATTTGCTGAGATTTTGAATGGAAGAGAAGATGTGGAGCTTGGGAAAGGACAGATAAGAGTTGTACCTGCCGTCGGAGAAGACAAGCTGTCGGAGAAGACAAGCCGTGTGATGTACTTCCGTCGCGAACAGGAGAGACGGCGTCGTCGGAGAAGACAAGACTTATATGCAGTCGGAGGAGATGCGGCGGGAAGATCTGCTCCTCGCGGCGACCGAGAGAGATGACGGAGGAGGTCGCGAGACTGCCCTAGCGTGCTCCGCTTTTTTTCTCCAAATGCGATAAATCGGAGCTCCAGACGAGGGTTTCGTCCCGCAATGTTTGGAGGCGAGAGAAACGGAGGGCTGATCGAAACATGAGCCGGAAAAACAAATGCTAATTAGCCGGGCGGTGCATTTTAGGAAAATGAAATGGAGTGCATAATTTATTGATTTATTATGTGTTTAGAAGTTGTATTATGTGTTTAGTATTTTTCAGTTAGTTCTTTTGTTTTGACTTTTTAAAAGGTCATTATGTGCGAGTTGTGTGGAAATAGAATACATTATCATCAGATTTTGAGGGGTTAATTAATGAAATTTCTTACTCAACGAGTGAACGCTTCTGGGATGACGACCATGTCGAGCAGGAGGAAAGAAACGATAGGTAAACGTCGTAAATGATGTGTAAGGACTGTCATGTATATGAGCTAATGTCTTTGAGATCTAATTGCTTTTGAGTTTAATTTTTAATTTGGGTATGTTCTGCTTAGTTTATGAAAATCATTTTGCTCCTTGAAATTTGTTTTTTATGTTTTATTGCATTTTCCCGAAGGCAAAGCTTGATTTCTTCTGAACAATCTTGTTATACACATTTCAACGTAAACTCGGATAAAATAACTTGATTTTCTTCTTTAGATTTTTATAAAGTGTTTGTCCATTCTTGTAGGAGTGGAAACCACCTAAGCCAAGCTATCAATCTCTTCTTAAAGGTGCTTTGCTTTCCCAAATTGTAAGTTAGGTTATTAAAAAAGCATCTCATTTTAGTAAAGTTTTTGCTCAAAGTTTTAATAAAACGAAGTGATTATCTACATAATGATGATCAAGAAAATCATTCATTATCTGTTTAAATTAAGTCTCAAATTTATGAATATAAGATGAAAATAATTCCTGCATAGTGGTGCATATAGTGGCAGAGGTGGTGAAGGAGGCAGGGAAGGAATTCGTTCATGCACTTCCTAATGGAAGCATTAAGAAGACTACTCTCAAGTTGGAGATACTATTAATTATAGAGATCCCATTCATTTCTTGATTCAAATTGTCCTGTTTGGTTAGGTTTGCTTATGGAACTGGATATTGCCATTATGAAGTTTATAAATCATGTGGAATGCCCTCATAAAGAAACGCGCATAAGAAATGGGTTAATTTTGTGCCTGTAATCTGAATTGATATCTCATTCTTTTCTTAGAATTTGATAGATTTTGTTTGCTATCAATTTGGAATAAAACATTTATCATAACCTCAAATAGGATTTTTGCTCTATATCCAGGCAAGAACATGATATCCCTTTCTTTTTTTTTTCTATTTGTGCTTTGAGCTTATCTTTACTGCCTGGAAGTTTTTATTACAATTCCCTGCCCTCTTTATTTCATTGCGCCTACTTTGATTTCACTGATGAGATCCATTTCCTTCTTCCTCAACTCTTTAAGACAAACTATTGAAAAAGACTAGATTTCATGAAAAAGGTTGTGGTACAAAGACAAGCAATGTTTTGAATGCTTTGTTAGCTCAGATTTATCACCTGAAAAAAAGATCTTGCTGTAAAGTTTAGCAGGAGAAATGATAAGATACAACCCTTCAAAATCATTGGGCAGACACCTTCAAAATTCTTTTCACTTAAAACTTATTGTAGTCTTTTTGTGGTAATTAGTTATACATTGGACTGAGGCACTTTTACCTACTAACATCTTTAAATAAGCAATGCCAAATAATAATTTTATTCTTGTCTAAGATTATTTGGTCTATGCGCAATCTACTCAGCACTTTCATCATCAGATAATTTATTTTGGTAGTTGTTATTATCTACAGTCTATACATATTCTACTCATGTAATTTACACCGACAAAAGTTTTTTTATTGATAAATCAGTCAAGTATTTGAAACTGTGGCAATATTGTTTTTAAAAAAAATGAAGAAGTTTTTGCCACGGTCTAATACTGTGGCAAATGAGAATCTTTTAGCCATGGTAGTGACAATGTGGCAAATGGTGGGCTTTTATCCACGATAGAAAAACCGTGGCAAATAGAAGCTAAGATCAAGACTCTTAACCACGGATTTGAATCGTGGCAAAAATTCGTGGCACAGAACGAGTGTGACAAAAACTATTTGTCACACTCGAATTGTCCACATCCATTTGCCTTGAGTTGGTCGTGGCAAAATAACCTTTTGCCACGCTTTTTGACTTTTAGCCACGACAGTTTGTCGTGGCTAAAAGTCCAATTTCTAGTAGTGTCATAAAACAGTCATTCTAACAAATACAACAAAATTTTCATCCCAACATTTACTCCAAGAGTCAATTCTAAATCAAACTACCAATACTGAACTTTCAGATACAGACATACAACATCACAATGATCAGCATTCTACTGAACTCAGTCAAACTTCAACATTTTCATCTGAGACATTTGATATTAACAAAGTTATTCTTCAAACAATACAATAGACAACTAGTTCACTGACTTTCCTTATAGATGGGTATTTTTAGGATGCAAATCTTCAGTTGAAGTATGTTCAATCAGATTTTTGGGATACAAAATTCTAAATTGGTTTTCACAGAAGTAACAAGAGCTTTCATAACCTTTTTGGCTCATGAAGTTCAAAAGGAGGAGATGTCTGAGGAAGACAAATACATGAAACCATTATAAAAAGATGTACCAAGCTCAAACAGTTCTATTAAGCAGTGAGGAAGATAAACAAACAGCTGAAAATCAAGTTATTTAGAGGGAGATAGAACAGAACAATGATCAAGCAGTTCAGGATTCTAATGTATTAGTTTAGGGGAGGTAGTACAAGAGAATTTACCTCATATACTCCTAATAGTCAGAGAAGTTGTAGATGATGTTGTGACAGCTCAAGAGGAGTGTGAAGATTCCACTGTTAAAAAGATAAGGATGCATAATTATTCATCAGAAAAACAAGAATCCTTCTTAGAACAATTATATTTTGAAGTATATTTTTGTAACTATGTTGATATTTTTAAAAGATTTTATGAAAGCTTCATACATTCAATCGCCTCTTATATATGTTCTTTATAATTATTATTTGTGATTAGTACAAGTTCAATCAAAATTTTTTTATCTACTGTTATATATTTATAAAATCTTTTTTGAAGTTTTGTAAAATTTGTTAAAGCTAAATATGGAGAGATTGTTGGAAAAAACCCTTATGATTTATGTTAACAAATTATTTTTAAATTTTACATTCTATGTTTATTACCCATAATGTATAGTGAGTAATTTGGTTTAAAAGTCATAGAATTTTATTGATATAAAAGACATAAGAAAGACATACTGAATTAAGAGAAAAGTAATGATTTCCAACATACGTCAACTAGAAGTTGCGCAACTTCGATTAGAAGCCGGCGCAACTTCGATTGGAATTCGACTCTGCTTTGAATAGAAGTTAGAGCAAGTGAAATTGATAAGTCCACGACATTCAAAGAATTATATCGATACATACTTCGACATGATATCGACGGAACGTCGACTACAGAGATATTCTTACATACAATTAGAATTTGATGTTGCTTTGATTAGAACTCGTCGTTGCATCGACAGAATTTCTTAACATAATTTATTTTGAGCTTTTTAATCAAAATTATTTCAATAAGGGGTTTGCATAACAGAATCTTAGAGACGTTAGAAGATGTCGATCCATATATATATAATGGCGAATTTTACCGTCCGTCACTTGGACGGCGTCCGGGACAATCGCAGCATGTCAGGCGAGCTGTTTGCCTGCCACATAAGCAAAGTTGTATCTCACGCATGTTTATCTCGCGAGCTATTTGCACCTGTTTAAGCTTCTCTTGTACACCGGCGGATCCATGTTCGGACACGCCCGGGCACGTGCCCGGGCGTGATTTCTCGCCATTTATATCGGATTATCGGGGATCAGACTGTCGGCCTGTAGGAACTAGGAAGAAATCAGAAGCGCGTGCCCTAGCTGCTCCGTGCTCGATCGCGTGCCCTAGCCCCGGCCGCCCGCCCGCCGCCGTCGAATTCCCGTGCCCTGATCGTGCCCGGCCGCCGTCCGGTATCTTCTCTTCTTCTTCCCGCCCGCCCGCCCGCCGTCGAATTCCCGTGCCCTTATCGTGCCCGGCCGCCCGTCCGGTATCTTCTTCTTCTTCTTCTTCTTCAAGCTACTTTCAAGTTTCAATTTGAGATGAGTCTTGTTTATGATTTTTTCTGGTTCTGTTTACTGTAGATCTAGGTTTTGAACTTTTGATTCAAATTTTTCTCAATTTCTTTGTTTCTTACTTCCTGGTGGCTGGTTCTGTAGATGAGTAGATCTGGTTCTTGACAAAATATTTTCACTAAGTAGATTTGTAGATGAGTATTCAACAAATATTGTACAACTCGATAAGTAGAAGTTTCTTACTTCCTAGGATCTGCCTGAAAATCAAATGGGTTCTCTTCTAAAAGAATTAGGCATATATTGGAGAACAAAAGCGACCGAGCTACAGCTACTCCTAAACAAATGACTACTCCTAAAGTATGCTGAACTTTTTTTAACATCCCATGTTATTATGGTTGTATACTTGTATACGCACAAGTGGTTTTATATATGATTCCATGAGTTTATAGAGCTCAATAAATGGTGAATCTTTGTTTAGGATCTATAAGACTTGAAATGGGATGAAGTGATAGGCTTATGCTTAAGGTGTGAATATCATAGGTAAACCTGAGGGCTAACACGCTTAAGCAAATAATATTGAGATAGACTAAAGAATAATCCACCAACAACTGGAGTGAAGTGAGAAACTCCCCCAAACTTGGACTTTAGCATATGGGGTTATTTCCGCAAAACATCCTCATTCAGTCATTTTAAATTTTTTCCACTTGCTCTTTTAATTTTCTTATTCTTCTCCTTTTTTATATACCAAAATATGATATGCTGAATTTTTCTTCACTCCACATCAATCACAACACACATCTCCTGTAATGACCAAAACAATAGCTCAAAAACTGAAGTTTGAAAAATAGGATAAAGCTATATGTTTTGTTGATTTGAAGGTGGTGATAATACAAAGAAAAAAGGGTTCAAGCTCAACTTGGATAGTGCAATGGTGATTTGAAATAGGTAGGAATGCAAAGCTCAAACTATCAAAAACATGACCTATGTCATAAATTTGCTTCGAGAGCCACATCCGGGCAAATCTAGCCGCTAAAAAAGAATGCCCTTTCATAACAATCCTATAATGCTTCTCTAGCTACCCATCACAAACTACAGTAGACATAAGACAAAACTAGACCTAGCAAGAAGTGACGAATAATGCATCGATATAAAGTAAAAAAGTTATAAATACGGGCAAATTAGATAATTTTTAACAAAATTCCTACTCAAGAACAATTGCGTACAAACTAAGGATACTGCACGTGTCTACACAATACTCTCTGTTGGTTCACTGTTTGAGCATATTTCAATGATAATGATCCACTTTAAGCTATTTCTCTGTTGGTTCACTGTTTTCACATTTTCCCTCGCGGGCCTGGTACGGTCGCGCTTGGCCGTAGGGGCATTGCGCCGTGTACCCGTCGGGATTTGCCACCATTTTGAATTCAGTCCAGGCTAAATTGTTATGGTCACACAATCAAATTAGATACTTTTTTTGTGTGTATTTCAAATGTTTTTTCTACTCAGGTGTTCGATGGATAAGTTTTTTTCAAAAGTGAGCTCAAATCAAATTTCTCAAGATTCTCAAGCATCAGATTTATGTGGTAAAAGGACTCGATCTGAATTTAGCTTAGATGAGTTAATTGCTGATCCAGGATTGAGACCACCTATAACCTCATATGATGTAAACATACAAGACACGATAAGGAGAAAATACTTACAGAATGGTCCTTGTCAACCAATTTTAGCAAATTTTCCACAAACTCAAATTGGAAATAAAGCTCGTCGTTTCAACAAAATCTGGTTTACCGAGTTAAAGATTGGCTGGAATACAGTATAGATAAAGATGCTGCATTTTGTCTTATTGTTACATTTTTCCCCAGAGAGGTTGTGATCCTACATTTGTATGTCGTGGATTCCGATATTGGAAAGATAGGACGATCTTAGAGAAACATGTCGGAAATCACACAACTGCACATAATAACTCTAAGAATATGTGCATAGCTTTAATGAATCAGAAGCAAGGTATTCAAGTCGCATTTTGCAGGCAGGAAGAGACACAACGTGCTCAATATCGCGCTCGTTTGTGTGCGTCAATAGATTGTATACGCTTTCTTTTAAAGCAAGGGTTATCTTTTCGCGGGCATGATGAGTCTAAAGAATCCAGCAATCGCGGCAATTTTCTTGAACTTTTAGAATTTCTTGCATTGCATAACAATGAGGTCAAGTCAGTGGTTTTCGAAAATGCACCTATCAATTGCCAATTAATATCTCCAAAAATCCAAAAGGAGATAGTTTCTTGCATTGCATCAGAGATAACAAAGACAATTGTTCAGGACGTTGGGGATAGCTGCTTCAGTATTTTGGTCGACGAATCACGTGATGTGTCCACAAAAGAACAAATGGCCGTGGTTTTACGTTATGTTCTATAAAAGGTCTTATTATGGAGCGACTTCTTGGGTTTGTTCATGTTGTAGATACCACTGCCTTATCATTAAAGAAAGCTATTGATAATTTATTTGCAAAACATTGCCTAAGTATTTCTAAATTGCGGGGTCAAGGTTATGATGGTGCTAGCAATATGAGGGGTGAGTTCAAAGGACTGAAAACGTTGATATTGCAGGAGAATAATTGTGCTTTCTACATTCATTGTTTTGCTCATCAACTGCAACTAATATTAGTAGCTGTTGCAGAAGATCATGTTGAAGTTGCAGAGATTTTCACGCTTATTAACCTTATGTTGAATGTTGTTGGCGGTTCTTGTAAACGACGCGATTGTATAAGAGCATTAGAAGTTGATCGGGTTGCTTTAGAGCTTGGTTGCGGGGAGTTGGAAAGTGGCCGAGGGGCAAATCAACCACTTGAATTAAAAAGAGCAGGTGACACACGGTGGAGTTCACATTATGGCACAATATAAATTTTATTCGGATGTTCTCATCTATTGTTGAGGCACTTGAAATTATTAAAGTTGATGGTGCAGATGGAAATCAACGAGGAATGGCCAATACTTTAATTAAAAGTCTCTTGACTTTTAATTTTATTTTTCTATTGCACTTAATGAAGAATATTTTATCCAAGTCACACGAGTTATCACAAGCTTTACAGAAGAAGGATCAAGACATTGTTAATGCAATGAAGTTTGTAAAATTTACAAAGCAGTTACTGTTTAATTTCAGAAATGATGATCTTGAATGGAACTCCTTTATGACTGAAGTATCAAAATTTTGCACAAAACAACATATAGAGGTTCCTAATATGAATGAAAAATATATTCAAGCAGGGAGATCGCGACGCAATGAAAGAGAGGTTACAAATTATCATCATTTTCGTGTTGAAATCTACAATACAGTGCTGGATTGGACTTTGAACGAGTTAAATGATCGTTTTAATGAAGTGAACACTGAACTACTTTTATGTGTTTCTTGTCTTGATTCAAGTGATCGATTTGCCTCATTTGATAAACAAAAGTTAGTTCGTCTCGCAGAATTGTACTCATCCGATTTCTCACAAATAGAATTGCAACTACTTGAAGGACAACTTGATATGTATATTATTGACATGCGCTCTTTACCAACCGACACGTTCTCTCAAAGTAAAGGAATTGGTGGCCTTTTAAAATATTGGTGGAGTTGAAAAAACAAGATCACTATCAGTTGGTTTTCAGGCTTTTAAAGTTGGCATGTCTTCTACCCGTTGCAACGGCTACAGTTGAAAGAATGTTCTCTGCAATGAAGATTATAAAAAATCGTTTACGAAACAGAATGGGAGACGAATGGATGAATGACTGCATGATCGTTTATACGGAGAAGGATGTTGCTGACACTATTACTAATGATACTATTATTACAAAATTTCAAAATATGTGTCCACGAAAGGTGGCATGTTGAACGGTATGTCATGTATTTTTTTTGTTTAAAACTTTTTAGTAATTGCAATATTAATTTTAAAATTGTGCCCGGGTTAAGAAAAATTTCTAGTTCCGCCCCTGCTCTTGTATCTCGGGATAATCCCGGACACGGTCCGGGACACGAACGGAAAAATTTCTCTATATAATGAGATACAATAGAGAAAAGCAATCATGAGTTATTATTGAATTCACACATCAATCATCAACTTTAGACGATCAAGAAAATCATATCAGATTGTGATAGATTGATTTTGATAGAAAAAGCTTGTAAGATCATCATCAATTGAACTTCTTCCGTCAATCCGTAGATTATTTTGATAGTTGTTGAATATATAAAAGAGAATTAGTTCTTATTCTTAAGAGCAAACTGCATCAGATTCAGAGAAGATTTAAGAATAATATGAAAATTGAACATAAAATCTTTGTGATTTTGATATTCAGAAATTCATTAGAAGTTCCACATATCATCACTGCTAGTGCTCAGAAATTTGCTGAGAGGACACTGAGAGAAAATTAATTATATCACAAATCTTTTTTCATTTTCTTATTGCATTTTGTAAAAAGAGTTTTGAGAATCCTTCTTCAAGAATTCAGTGAAGGTTCTGAGAGTCTCCTTGAGAAAAGACTCAAATTTTAATTGGTTCAAGACCTGCTTATCAAAAGATCTGGTGTTGATTCTAAGAGTCTCCTGATCAAAGACTCAGACACTGTGATAGTGAATTCCTACCATGGTGATAGAAGATTGGATGTACCCAATTTGAGGGGAACCACTATAATCTTGTGTCTTCTGTGTTTTTGTGTTTGTTTTAATTACTATGCTGAGATTTTATTTACCTGCATTTAAATCTGATTGATTGTTAATGTATATGCAAATTCTCTGAATTAAATTAATTATTTGAAACAAAAGTTTATTCTATATTCACCCCTCTCTAGAGTAAACTCTGAGAAATTTAACTGATTTCCCATTTCACCTTCAGAGCTCTATATTATAGGGAGTTTTAAATTTCAAATTTATATTTGTATTCTTGCTATTACTTTTGTAAACGGTAGTTAATTCCCTGTCTTATGTGTGACAACTAGACCATGTGTGGTTTGGGGGATAATTCACTGTCTTGTGTGCAGCTACTAGGTCAAGGTGAGATATAATGGGAGACTAGAGGCCGTATCTAGAGAAAGATAGACTATAGCCAACCGATCTTTGGGAGAAGGACCGATGAGTCTCAAAAATGTTTTTACTTATAGCATCGATTTCAAGCTCTATTGAAATCAAAGTTTTATGTATTCATCTTTGTGAATAACATCTTTGATTCAATTTTCCGAAATTTCTAAGCCTGTACAACCCCTTATTCGCCCCTATAACGGTTTTAAGCTTTTTGGAGATTTTGCACTCTTGGTGGCCAATGTTGGCTCTAGCTTGGAAATATACTAGTAGGGGGAGGAAAACTCGGCCTCCCCCAGTGGCCCTTTTTTTTTGGGGGGGGGGGGGGGTGGCGGGGCCTCGCCCCTGCCTCCTGCCCCCTGCCCACGGCTTGGTGGGGCGAGACCGCCTTGGCCGGGGGTCTCGCCCCTGCCCGCGGCTTTGTGGGGCGAGACCGGCCTTGGCCGGGGGTTCTCGCACCTGCCCGCGGCTTGTTGGGGCGAGACCGGCCTTGGCCGGGGGTCTCACCCCTGCCTGCGGCTTAGTGCGGCGAGAGCGGCCTTAGCCGGGGGTCTCGCACCTGCCCGCGGCTTGGTGGGGCGAGACCGGCCTTGGCGGTGGTTCGCCCCTGCCCTCGTCGCCCCTATGCTCGGCCCCTAGGTGGGTAAGGGGCGGGGTGGTTTTTACCCATTTGCCCCCGGCGTGGCTATTTTCTATTGGCCCAAGGTATATTGGGCGTAAGGGTATTTCGTTCATTTTGGTCCATGGATTGGGAAACTATAAATATACCCCCTTGGGTGCCTTTGGAGAGAGGACTTTTCCTTGCTTCCTCCTCCCTTAGCTTCTTCTTGGTAGAGTAGAGAGAGCTCCTCCAAGGCACCCTAGCTCGAGCATTGGCTAGGGAGGGGAAGTGCTCAGGTAGCCTTTCGGGTGTGAGGTGGGACCTCCGCGCAAGAGCCGAGGGTCTGTTCCTAGCTTCTTGATCCTTTGGTCCGTGACGTTCCTCCTGGTGTAGTAGGTGTGAGGTCACCCCTTTCCAGGGACCCCGAACTCCATAGAGGCAAGTTTTTGGCTTCAACATTTTGGTGCGGTGAGCGTGGAGAGTGACCAGCACAGAAGATCTCGGGAGAGTGTCATGATAGGAGGTCAAGGAGGTAGTGATGATCTCGGCGAGCTCCCCAGCCCAGGACCTTTGTTGGGAGGCAAGAGTTCATGGCCTCCTTCCAAGGCATCATGGAGATGTTGCGAAGCATTGCTCCTCAGGGTGGCAGCTCCACCCCGACCCCCCAGGAGCTAGCTCCCCCCCTCGACGAGTCGATTCCCAGGGGACTAGGCGAGATGACCCCAGCAGGGGGAGAAGGAAGTGCACCAGGAAGAAGGCCGGGAAGGAGAGGATGGGAGATGGGGTCGAGCGAGACCTCACCGGCGGGAGATGTTCTCCAGCCGGCGAGTGCCAACCTCCCAGGCGAGCAGGTCGCGCGAGTGGAAGTGCCTAGACCATCCCTTAGGGGGTCACCTTCAGCGAGCTGATCATCTCAGCTCCCGTTCCCGAGGGGTTCAGAGAGCCAGACATGGCTTACTATACCGGGAAGGATGATCCCATCCAGCATCTGCAGTGGTTCGAGGATGTCATCTCCATCAGGCCGATGACGGACGCCTTCAAGTGTCGCCTCTTTGTGATCACGTTGAAAGAGAAGGCGAGGGACTGGTTCCATCAACTCCCTCCGAGGTCGATTTATGGGTTCGAGGACTTGAGCCGGAGCTTCCAGCTTTGCTTCTCCACCTCCAAGAAGCGGAAGAGGAGTCCTGAGTCCATCTTCCTGATAAGGTAGGGGGCCGAGGAAGTCGCTGGCCCGTTACGTAAACAGGTTCCAAGAAGAGATCCTGGAGGTCCAGGAGATGTCAGGGTATGCTCTCCAGATGGCCTTCACCGTTGGCTGAAGGAGGGCTTCTTCAAGATGAGCTTGACCCGGAAGGCCCCCTTTCCTTCGAGGAGCTGATGGAAAGGCGGAAGAGGAGATTGTCATGGAGGCAGCCAACCCGGCATTTGTCAAGAAGTTGGCAAAGCTAACAGAGGCGGAGTCGAAGGAGCAAGGAGCCTTGAGACCTCAGGAAGGAAGAAGGAGAGAGGAGCGGAGAGCTCAGGAGGGTCCGGAACCAGGTTGGAGGCAGCAGGGAGGACCGCTCATCAGGGCCCAAGAAGTGGTTATGCCCAAGATGGGGGAAACTTCCATGGGGGCCAAGGAAGGTTCAACTTCCAGAGGCAAGCCCCTAGGCAGCTCCTACCCCACCACAGCAAGCGATGGAGATTGTCGAAGGGAGAGGAGGAACCGTCAGGGAAGGAGAAGGTTAGGGTGGAGTTACCCTACTGTGACTTCCACCAGGTGGAGGGGCACGCCACATCTACCTGCCCCGAGTTCCTGGAGGTGAGGGGCGAGAGGCCCTGCCCAGCCGCAGCCGCCAGTACGGTTGAAGAGGTTCTGCCCAGAGAAGGGGGGGATGATGTGTGGGAGGACGGGTTGATGTCGGACCCCGAGGCGGTATAGCGGTGATCTATGGTGGAGTGGGGATCGAGGCCACTTGGAAGTCTAGCCTCCATGTGATGTACCGCGGAGTGTCGCCTCCACATCCCAGACCCCGCCCTTAGGAAGAGAAGATCACCTTCTCAGTGAAGGACCTGCCGGATCATGAGGATCCGTTTTGCGATGCGCTGGTCATCCAGACGGCCATCAAGGGCTACTCCATCTCTCGAATCTTGGTTGACAATAGGAGCTCCGTCAACGTCATTTTCAGGAAGGCGTTTGACGAGATGAAGGTAGAGTCAAGGAGGGTGTTGGCCTCGGACGGACCCCTGTTCGGATTTTCAGGGGAGAGGAAGGAGGTTGAAGGTGGAGTAGGACTCCAAGTAAAATTGGGGGGAGTCTCAAGGAACTGTCGGTTCGTCATTGTTGACGCTCCAAGCAGCTACAAACGCCATCTTCGGAAGGCCCCTCATTAGCGCCTTATGTTGCATGCCATGTTCTTCCACAATGCCTCAAGTTCAGCTCCGGAGGGATCCAGGTCAGAGTCAAGGGAGACTCCAGGATGGCAATGCAGTGCTACGTCACGGCCGTCAACACCATCTCTTGGTTGGCTAAGGCATAGGAGATGGAGAAGGTCATCGAGAGCTTGAGCAAGATGGAGGTGTCTGAGGAGAAGGAAGTGGAAGACGGCCATCATGCCCAGGCCACCTGAGGGTGCCTCGCCTTGCGGTAGTTTTTTCCCTTTTCTGTCTTGTAACAAGTGCTACCCCTGACCAGCTGAGTCAGGGACCATGTAACTTATATTTTTCCCGTTTGAGTATGTAGGATTTGGTTAAGGTTTGATTGAGATGCTTAGTCCTTTTGCTCCGAGACGGTCCGCTTGCCCAGGCTCTCACTAGCTGGGTAGGGTCGGTGGACCTCTCGTGGATGCTTGTAGGTCTCACCTCAAGATGGATTCCGCTGTCAGGCTCTCACCTAGCTGGCAGGGCAGGGTGATCTCTCAGAGGGTGGGATGTCTCACTCGAGAGGATTCCGCTGCCAGGCTCTCCATCTGCTGGCATGGCAGGTTGATCTCTCAGTGGGTGGGTAGGTCTCACCTCGAGATGGATTCCGCTGGCAGGCTCTCACTAGCTGGTAGTGCAGGTTGATCT
>CM077165.1:81497053-81788128 GCA_039583875.1 Platanthera guangdongensis | reverse complement strand
AAGGCTATCAACAAGTTCTTCAGTGAAGGGTTGGTCAGAAATCGACCCAATTTAAAATGCACTAAATAAGGCATTTTGTTCTGCATGGCAAAAGGGCAAGCAAACAAGGGCTTCCTTTAAAGTCATTGGGTCCAAGGATTCTGAGATAGTTTCCTCTAACTCTTGCCAATGTTTTATTTGGTCATATGCCTAATTCTAGATTTAGGCAGGAAAGTTTATATACCTTGGTAATTATTGAGGACTATTCCAGATTTTCCTGAGTGTTCTTTGTTAAGAAAAAGTCAGATACCTTAAAAAGTTCTTTGTGACTTTGTCAAGCAGATTCATAATGAAAAAGGATGCACCGTGGTAAAAATCAGAATTGACCATAGCACATAGTTTCAATCTAAAAGCATGACAGATTTCTGCAAAGAATAAGGTGTGCTTTCAAGAATTTTCTTCTCTAAGAACACCTCAGCAAAATGGCATTGTGAGAGAAAAAATAGAACTCTCATAGAGGCTGGAGGACTTTGAAAAAGTGACGCTTTTCTATTAAAATATTTCTGCTGAAGCAGTGAACACAAACCTGTCATGTCTAGAATAGAGCGTCTGTCAACAATTTTCCAAAAAGACTCCAAATGAGCTTGTGAAGTGCAGAAAACCACATTAGCATATTTTAGAATCTTTGGAAGCAAATGCTTGTGCCGAATAATGGGAAGTACTACCTGACATGTTTAACTGAAAATTCCTATGAGGAAATTTTTGATGGGTATAAAGCCATAGCAAAGCCTATATGATCTACAACTTGAAACTTTGGTGTTTTAAAAGTCTATTAATGTTGTGTTTGTGAAAAACTACTATGATTAAAAATGAGATGACAAGCTCTTCTAGTGTTGCAGGTGCAGATTTAAGACTAGACAAACTAAGTATTGATGATACACCCTCCAGTTGAACAAGAAGGACAATTGTGTGCTCATCCCAAAGGAAGGTCCAGGTGAAATGCAAAGAACAGATGATCTTCAGCTACTAAGATGAAGTTCACCATTAGTTGACCAAATTATAATGACCTCGCCCCTCTCCAGGGGAGGCAGTGTTCCTTCCCTGCAGGTAGAACAACATGAACAATATCGGTGATAGAACATGTAATTTAAGCACCATTCAACACAAACGTTGTCACTGCTATCGTGTGCACTCCAGGCACATTATCGTTGTGCTGAGATTCAAGCCCCACAATTATTCTCAAGACAGTACCTTTGGGCATTACTAGTCTTTCCGGCCCGAAGCTTAAGACTCTCTCTATGCTACGGTAAAGTCATGTTGAGTTTTCAATCCACTGACTCACTCCAATTCGAACGCCAAAAGGTGGGTATAGGTCAGCCACAGCCCGTTGCTCAAACCGTCAGGCTCGCAAGCCACGACACATATCAGCCTTGCCTTGTCAATTCACATAATAAATAACTATGTTATTTTCCAAGGCTGGCTCACACAGCCACTACAACGGAGAAATCTAAGCTCACAGCTCATCATATAGGCTACCAAGTCTCCACGAGACAGGCCTCCAAAGCATCACTAACTGGGAGCTACTGTCGGTGGTAGCGCTACCATCGTGCGGTAGGGGACAGAGTATGATTTCTTCCCTAAAATAGGTGTTTTCTTGGAGACGTACTGCAGTACTCTCACTGCAGCATCATGCACACCCCGTGACTCCAAAAAGTACTCGTTTACCACAGAGTAATCTCCAACATACAAAAAAATCACTGCCAATTCAGCCTAACCTTTTTGTATGGGCTTCACACATCATGAATAAACTGTACTTCGATTCCGGATTCTAAATGCAAAGGTAACGAGGATGCAACTGATCGACTCATCGGGAGAACCGCTTCCACATGCTCATGGAATGTCTACCCTCACATGCCAAAATAAAGGACTTCACATGTTCAAGGAGCAAGATCATTACCCTTGACATATGTTTTGGTGCCATGAGAGATAATCTAGTTGGATGAAAGTGACCGCAACGGTCTTGCCTCTACGAATTTGAACTCGATTTGTAACTTGGAGCTCTGAAACTCCAATGACGGCGAGATCTCCTTTCTCTTCCCTTCTTCACTTTCATCTCTCTCTGTCGTTCAGAACGAGAAAGCCAATATAAAAATTGAAGTTGAGACTTAACTTCCATTTAATTAAACCGAGCTACCACTAAGCAGTAACTAGCTACCTCCGTGTGGTTCTGCAAGCATTGGATTGCTTCGCAAGCCCACCACCCAAAATATCTAATCACGCGCTAACGCATGTCCGCACTATAACTGTTCCGCTACTACCGCGCGGAATCTCACT
Source organism: Platanthera guangdongensis (assembly GCA_039583875.1). Taxonomy (NCBI): domain Eukaryota; kingdom Viridiplantae; phylum Streptophyta; class Magnoliopsida; order Asparagales; family Orchidaceae; genus Platanthera; species Platanthera guangdongensis. Next base: position 81,785,815 of record CM077165.1, on the reverse strand, counting down.
ACCGTCCGTATTGTAGGTGATGTGTTGCATCAACGTACTGTTTACAACGAACAGTCACTACCGCCACGCGGTATCACTACCTCCGCTTGGTAGCTCTCAAAGAGGAACTCAAAATAAATCATCCATGCTACCGCCAGCATTAACATTACCATCGGGCGGTAGCTCACTGAGAGCTTTGTTGATTATTTCGACTATGTTACAACCGCGTGGTATCAACCTACCACTAGGCGGTAACTCACAGAGAGCACCTGCAACAATTCCATAATGTTACTAGCGGCTCTAACCCTATCGTCGGACGGTAGCTCATAGAACCTATATCCTAGCTATAGGAAAACATGTGGATTTACAGCTTGAATACATGACAAAGTTGTGATATCTGCTCCTTGTGGTTACACCCTTGCTTGCATTCCTAATGATCAGATCTCTAAGATGAACTCTTACGTGTTTGATGGTTGTTGGCATCCTCTCTTCAGCTTCTTGAACTTCATCTTTAGTAGCCTGAAGATCATCTGTTCTTTGCATTTCACCTGGACCTTCCTTTGGGATGAGCACACAATTGTCCTTATCTTGTTCAACTGGAGGTGTATCATCAATACTTAGTTTGTCTAGTCTTAAATCTGCACCTGCAACACTAGAAGAGCTTGTCATCTCATTTTTAATCATAGTAGTTTCATCAAACACAACATTAATAGACTTTTAAACAACCAAATGTTTCAAGTTGTAGATCATATAGGCTTTGCTATGGCTTTTATACCCAACAAAAATTTCCTCATAGGAATTTTCAGTAAACATTGTCAGGTAGTACTTCCTATTATTCGGCACAAAGCATTTGCTTCCAAAGATTCTAAAATATGCTAGATGTGGTTTTCTGCACTTCACAAGCTCATTTGGAGTCTTTTTGTGAAACTTGTTGACAGACGCTCTATTCTAGACATGACAGGTTGTGTTCACTGCTTCAGCCCAGAAATATTCTAATAGAAAAGCGTCACTTTTCAAAGTCCTCCCAGCCTCTATGAGAGTTCTATTTTTTCTCTCACCAATGCCATTTTGCTGAGGTGTTCTTAGAGAAGAAAATTCTTGAAAGACACCTTATTCTTTGCAGAAATCTGTCATGCTTTTAGATTGAAACTCTGTGCTATGGTCAATTCTGATTTTTACCACGGTGCATCCTTTTTCATTATGAATCTGCTTGACAAAAGTCACAAAGCTTTTTAAGGTATCTGACTTTTTCTTAACAAAGAACACTCAGGAAAATCTGGAATAGTCCTCAACAATTACCAAGGTATAAACTTTCCTGCCTAAACTATGAATTGGCATATGACCAAATAAATCCATATGCAAGAGTTAGAGACACCTCTCAGAATCCTTGGACCCAATGACTTTAAAGGAAGCCCTTGTTTGCTTGCCCTTTTGCCATGCAGAACAAATGCCTTATTTAGTGCATTTTAAATTGGGTCGATTTCTGACCAACCCTTCACTGAAGAACTTGTTGATAGCCTTGTAGTTCAATTGAGTAAGCCTCTTATGCCATTGCACATAGTAGGAGTCTTTCTCATTTGTTGTAAGACACAGTAGAGAATCAGCATCTAAGCAGAGAAAATTAAGACAATAAATATTTCCACTCCTAGTGCCTGTCGGAATGATCTCTTGGTCACTTGACCTCTTTATCCTCGTGGAATACAAAAACCTATCATAGATCAAAGAGTTGGCTTATGCTAATCAGATTTTGTTGCAATCTATCCACATAAGCCATTTTTGTGATGGAGACTGTGTCACTGGTGATCATAACATAACCTTTAGTTACGCCTCTATCTGTACCACCAAAAATTACTTTTGGTTCATTGCTCGCTGGAGTGAAATCTTTCAGATCGTCCTTTGTTCCCTGGAACATCCACTGTCCAAGTACCAGATAGACATTTGATGTGTATTTGGACTAACATGCAATCACAAAATTAGTTTACCTTAGGTACCTAAAAGAATTTGGGTCCTTGATTCATATTAGCATAAATTGAAATGTTTCTCCCAGTTACAAGCTTGTCAGAAAGACTTCTCTTTGCCCTTAACACACTAGGATTGTGCTAACAATCAAAGGCAAAGTGTACTACCTTGCCACAACACCATAACTCATGTATGTTATATCTCCTCTTCTGAACAGCCTTGGATGTGTGTGAACTATCAGGTATCTTGTGTTCAGCAGGGAGTGCAGCAGCCTTCTTATTGTTTCTTTCAGCTAGAATCTGGCTGAAGGTTAGTCTGCAAGAAGCTTCTCTTGACAAGTTATATTTGATAACAACAGATGTCTGCTTTCCAGATGACAAGGTGTTGATGGCATTAGAAATAGCCAAGTGAAAGTTGGTTGTTGTCTTGCCCACAGCCTTATTCTTCATTGAAACAACCTGGGAGGAGGCCAATATCTTATCCTTGTGTGTGGGTGCAGGAGCACCAAACACAAATGATCCATGGTGGGCCATTTGGAATTCTTCATAGGGAGCCTTCAAGGCACTCAACCTCATGCGCTTCTTCTTCCATTGGAAGGAGCATTATTGCTCTTACAAGAAGATTGACATTTTTCTAGTGACCATACAAGATGTCATGGTCATACATGTTAGAAGGGAATACTACCTTATGAAAGGTGGTTTGAAGCACATCTGGAGCCTTGCCTTTCCTCTTAGAATGGGCAACTCTAGCATTCCACTTAAACCCCAATCCCCTCTTATTATTTTGAGAGGAGAATGTGTCAATAAGTGGAAACATTGTCTTGGGCTTAGAAAATTTCTCCAATATCAACTACTCTTTGAAGATATTTTCTTCAAGATCCTTATTGATCTTGCACTTCTGGCTTATGTTGCCCACTTTGATGATTGTGATTGTTTTCAACAGACCAATCTCTTTGCTCATCTGAGCTAGCAATGAGGCTGAATCAGATTTCAATGACTTAGCTTGCTGTAGAGAATCAATCTCTTCAGCTTGCCTCTTGACAGTCTTTTTGCTCTTCATCAGAGCTTCCAGGAGTGAACTATAACTGTCAATCAGTTGATTGACATCCTCTTCAGGTTATGATCCATCCTCCTCACTAGATGAAGAGGATGTTGATAATCTTGGCCAGTCTCATAATCAGAATATGAAAAAGAGATTGGGTGAGAGATTACTATATCAGGATCAGGATCAGGATTGTCCTGATTATCTTCAGTAGTGGCCATGAGGCTGTAATTTTCTTCATCTTCACTATCACTATCAACATAGGAGAGTGGTACCCTTATGCCAACTTTGGATGTAGGATGATCAGTATCCTATTCTATGGAGATTATACTAATGCAGGCCTCTTCATCTTCCGATTATGATGTATCAGAATCACTATCTGACAGGCTTGACTTCTTTTTTGCTAAGAAGCCCTTGTCCACCTTCTTTTCTTTATGATAGCTCTTGTCATTAGACCTCCTTTTTTCTTTCCTTTTAATAGGATAGTTAGCTATGACATGTTTTGACCTATTGCAGCAGTAACAAGCCACATTAGTTTTAAAATGTTTTTTCTGTTTGGAATCATACCTGTCCCCAGAGGGGTCTTTTCTAGACTTTTACAGATTGGTTTATGGCTTTCATGAGCTAGAGCTATATGATTCCTTATTCTTCCACTACTTTCTTCTGCTTAGGATCTTTTTGAACTACTTAGAGAACAAGGTGAATTCTCTATCAGACAGTTCTTCTCCTGATGTACTGGGATTTGAGCTTTCTAACTCAGCAGCCCTTCTTGGGGGAGGAATCTTCTTCTTGCTCTTCCTGGATGCATCAACTTTGAAATCCTGTCTTTTCTTTCTTGGCTGACTTAGTAGCATCTTCTTCAGCCTTTCTGGAGTTCAGCTGAAGCTCATGTGACAGTAACTTGTCAAACATATTCTATGTCAGTGTGTTGGCCAAGTTGCCTACCTCACTTATGGCATAGATATTGATGTCCCACTCTTTGTTAAGTGATCTCAGGAACCTCTCATTCAACTCAAAATTAGAGAACTATCGGCCATAGGTTATAAGATTGTTCACAATCTTGAAAAACTTCTCATAGCATTCGGCGATAGAATCCTTCTTACCTTGTGTAAAGGACTCATATTGCTGATTGAGAAGGGATTTCCTATCATCCCTCGCTTCCATAGTCCCCTCCATGTAGACTATCAAAGAGTATCACATCTCCTTTGCAGTCTTGCAGTGAACAAGATTCTGAATGGTTGAGTAATTAATTGTACTCACAATAATGTTCTGAGCCCTCTTGTCTATAGTGGCTAGAATCACCTCATCTTTTGTAATTTAAGACTATTTATTTGGTGTTGTGATGTTAACTTTAATGGCTGAGACCTTCATGGGGATTAATGATCCCTCTTCTACTGTGATGAATATCCTAGGATCTGAGGCTTCCATGGACAACCTCACCCTCTTCTTTCATATCCCAAAGTTTTATTTTCTGCATACAAACAACTTTATGGAACTTACCTCCATATGGTTCTCACCAGAAGCCATAATGATATACTTCTACTTCACTTGGAGATCTAGTTCAGACTGTTAAGTTCTTTTTAAACAACCTCCCTCTAATACCACTTGAAAGTCTTTCTATGGGTAGCTAAACATATAGAGGGGGGTGAATAGGTTTCTCTTCGAATATTTTAGTTCTTGTGAAGTATGAAATAGTTTTGTGTTTATGTTAGAAGTTAGCTTTTAAGAACACATAAATCACACAGCATTTATAGTGGTTTCCCTATCTAGGGTACATCCACTTTCCCTCTTCACCTATCTAGCAGTGAGCTAGATTTTGCTAACTCCTCCAGTACTCAGATCAAGAAGATCTTACACCTCAGATCCCTTCCCTAGAACTTACAACTCAGAGTGTACACCACTCCTACAACTCAGACTACTCACAATACTACCTCAGAGACAAACACTTGTCTATTACATCAGGCTGAATAGCCCTATATCTCAGAGTCTTTCAATTCCTACAAGTCAGAGACCCAGCTAATCTCCTACCTCAGATCTTCATAAAGATTCGACCTCAGGCACAAGCCCTACCTCAGATCCTTCCTAGGACCCTACAACTCAGAGTGCTTCATAGTCCTACACTCAACCTTTATTAGATTTGCCTACAACTCAGATCTCAAAGAGATCCTACAAGATTGAATAAAGTGTTTGAAATATTTGACTCAACAGAAAGTCTCTGAGTCTTCTTCTTTGGTTGAATTAGTAGACAACCCTTCTTCAACATAGCTACAAGGGAGGATTTCTTCATATTACGTCCAGCCTGTACTATGTTGAAACTAGTAGAGTTCTTCTTCTTCAAGCTCGAGAAAGATGTTCTTTGAGTTGAAAAGCAGGTTTGAAGATGATGAGAAATTTGCTCTGCTCTGCTGGCCGACTGTTGCGAAATTAGTGTTTGAAGAGATTGCCAAAAATTCTTCGTAAAATTTCTTCTTTTAAAGTATAAGATTTTTTTCCCTTATATATCTCGGCAACAGCAACAGCTATATCTTGGCATGGACAACTTTAATGGTTGATTCATCCTAGGATATCACTACCCGATCAATGTTGCGGTCTGTCTTTTAGCAAGCGATTTGTGTCGATTTGAATTAAGAATGACGACAGCAGATTTGACGCGGTGCCAATAAACTTAGAATAATTCTGATTTTGTATAGGCATTGAGTGATCCCATAAGACTCGATGAATCTGAGCTTTGACAGTTAACTCCAGAAGTATTGAGTGAATAGCCTTCACTCGATGCATTTGTACTTAGCCAAAATTTTTGATTGATGCAGAGGCGTTAAGTAAAGGCTCTACACTGAAAGCATTAGTACTTAGACAAATTTCTGTCTGATGCAGAGACATTAAGTGAAGGGTCTTCACTCGACGGATTAGTACTTAACCAAATTTTTATCTGATGTAGAGGCGTTGAGTGATGACTCTTCACTCAACGCATTAGTACTTACCCAAATTTTGTCTATCTCTGATGCATTGAGTGAAGGTTTTTCACTCGACACATTTGTCATTTAACACATATACTGAGAAGGCCTTGAGTGCAAGTCCTTCACTCAACACATTTATACTTTGTTAGTTTTTCTTTGAGAAGGCGTCAAGTGTAAGTCCTTCACACCACGCATTTGTACTTGGACTGATTTTGTCGAGATGGAGTCGAGTGTAAGTACTTCACTCGATGCATTTGTACTTACCAGTCTTTCTTTGAGATGGCGTCGAGTGTAAGTCCTTCACTCGACGCTTTTGTACTTAAACAAATTTCAAAGCTTCTCCACTAAGGCTTTGAGTGAAAGTTGAATAGTCAACGCTTTTAGGCCTCAGGTGTTGAGTGATGTGTAGTCACTCAACGCTTTTATACTTAGTCATTTCTCTGACTTTCGTGTCCAAGTTGACTTCATTCCAGCTATACTTCTGATATGATTAGCCCGTCTAATCACATAAATAACCATATCCTGCACATGTAAACTTAGACAAATATCAAATACAGGATTTTGTATATTATTGACTTGTGTGTCTTCTTTAAATCTTGGACATTATGGTCAAGGTACCCAACAAGACCTTCTCTATATCTTTTCTAATTTGTCCATGGTTTATCCATGCAGTCATTATGAGTTTCTTTGAATCATCATTTCAGTACTCATAGTCAGGATCATTTGCAATTTTTGTTCTTCTCCTGGCCATGAATTCTTCTGGATACAATGTTCCTTCCCTCTACCTTTTCCTGAGACCTTGCACATCTTATACTTCCCTTGCCTTTTTAGTAAAATCATCAAACTAATCCAGAAGAAGAAGGTTGAGATCTAATTTGACTCCTTGAAGAATCCAGATAGCTTGATCAACATTTACACTCTCCCCTTTCTAACTTCATCAAATATTTTATGTTCATGATCAGTCTTAGAGGCATCAATCCTGCTTACAACACTCTGAAGGATGTTCTCTTGTTCTTGAAGAAGTTCATTCTTACTACTGTCTATGTTATCCATTACCTCATTCTAACATGTATGGATATATTTCTGCAAGTGATTGAGGCCACTCTCTAGCACTTCATCTGTGGTGCTGATGTACTATTTAGTAGTGCTACTATGTTGAGTACATATCTTCTGATTGTCATCTATGGTCCTCCGGACCTTGACATTGTTTTGTACAACAATAGCTACTTTCACAAACCATCTTGTGATCTCACTGTTAACATGATCCATGTTTCCATTTATCAGTGTGATCTCACACGTTAAATCATCATTTCCTGCCTTTATAGATCGAGTGGCAAGATCTTTATTAGATTTCTAGCAGAATTTTCATCTGTTGTATGACTGAGCTGGAAGAATCGTCAGAACCAGTTATTTTGGAGGCCAGGAAGTGTTGATGTTTCTATTGTTGTCTTTTGCTTTAGCAGATTAGGGACATCAACTTCTTTATTCATAGGCTCAGATGAGCCTAAAGCATTTCCAGGAACTGTGATGTCAACTGTTGTACTGTCCACTACACCATCTAAAATAATAATGTCTTCGTGGATGTTTTCAACTAACTTAGTGTTCTTTGGCCTCAAGTCTTCTTTGGCAGCAAGTCTTCTTTGGCAGCAAGTCTTCTTGGGCCTCTTTACCACTACTCACATCATGTTCCTTTTCAAAGTTTACTTCTAGGTCCTCTTGGACTGCGAACCCACAGTGGGTTGCATCCTCAACCTCTAGATCTAGCATTTCAGCAACTTTAGCAGGGTGCTCAATGAGAGATTCCACTTCAGCTATATCATTATTTTGTTCTTTCTCTCCAGCCTCCATGTTTTTAAAATTCCCCTAGAGATTCACTTATGACCACATTATCCAAGTGCTCTTCTTCTTTAGAGTGAGGTTCTAGAGGTTTCAACCCAAGATCCCCCTCAACTGAGATACCCTTCCTCAACTCACTACTGATCTCAGCAGCACTTTTATATACAAATACTTCAGCATCAGGTTCACCAATGATTGTATCATCTTGGATAGTTTCAGTCATAACAACTACCTCATTATCATGGGGTGCTTCAGTGTCCTGAGCTCATTAAATAATATTGAAATTTGCACACAAAAATCCCCGACCACTTCCCCATCTCCAAGCTTGAGAGAATTGGATCATGAATTGGCTCACTTCCTGCAGAAGAGCTTTTTTCTGCACTTTCCTCGATACCAACATCGTTCTTCCCATTTGTTGATATCTTGTGTTTCTTTCCCTTGGGTGACCAAGATAGGACCTTCTCCCATTTGTCCAGAACCATGACGTCAATCTTCCTCATGTGGTGAATCTTTGAGCCCTGTTTCTTGTTGAAAAATGATATGGATTGTATTGCAGCTGTAGAGAGATAGAATTCTGCCAAGTTTTGGAACCTGAATGCTTTTTTGAATTCTTTATAGTAGAACTGGTAACCGATTTTTCTTTTTGAGGAGGATTACCCTAGCCATCAGTTCAAACATTGATTTTGAGATTTTATCATGGGAGCCTATCTTGTACAAAAGGGTTTTTACTAAGATGTCAACCAAGAGCTTCCCTTATTAATTAAAATTCATCCTTTCCAGGGATCCATATTCTTCTTAGAATACCCACACCAAGCTAGGGCATCACTAATATCTTGCATGGTGACTTAGTCATTCTCTTCCCCATCGGCGAATGAAGGCAGATGTAGTACCTTGACCAACTTCTTAGAACTAACTTTCACCTTCTTTTCACCATTCTTGCTCTTTATGACCTGTCCTGAAGACCCAACCTTAGCATTTGAGTATAATTCGAGCAGTTCCCTTTTCATAATCATAGTTGGCTCTAACAGCACAAATTGTAGGTTGCCGACATCAAGTAGGGCTTGTGCCTGAGGTCGAATCTTTATGAAGATCTGAGGTAGGAGATTAGCTGGGTCTCTGACTTGTAGGAATTGAAAGACTCTGAGATATAGGGCTATTCAGCCTGATGTAATAGACAAGTGTTTGTCTCTGAGGTAGTATTGTGAGTAGTCTGAGTTGTAGGAGTGGTGTACACTCTGAGTTGTAAGTTCTAGGGAAGGGATCTGAGGTGTAAGATCTTCTTGATCTGAGTACTGGAGAGTTAGCAAAATCTAGCTCACTGCTAGATAGGTGAAGAGGGAAAGTGGATGTACCCTAGATAGGGAAACCACTATAAATGCTGTGTGATTTATGTGTTCTTAAAAGCTAACTTCTAACATAAACACAAAACTATTTCATACTTCACAAGAACTAAAATATTCGAAGAGAAACCTATTCACCCCCCTCTATATGTTTAGCTACCCATAGAAAGACTTTCAAGTGGTATTAAGGGAGGTTGTTTAAAAGAACTTAACAGTCTGAACTAGATCTCCAAGTGAAGTAGAAGTATATCATTATGGCTTCTGGTGAGAACCATATGGAGGTAAGTTTCCATAAAGTTGTTTGTATGCAGAAAATAAAACTTTGGGATATGAAAGAAGAGGGTGAGGTTGTCCATGGAAGCCTCAGATCCTAGGATATTCATCACAGTAGAAGAGGGATCATTAATCCCCATGAAGGTCTCAGCCATTAAAGTTAACATCACAACACCAAATAAATAGTCTTAAATTACAAAAGATGAGGTGATTCTAGCCACTATAGACAAGAGGGCTCAGAACATTATTGTGAGTACAATTAATTACTCAACCATTCAGAATCTTGTTCACTGCAAGACTGCAAAGGAGATGTGATACTCTTTGATAGTCTACATGGAGGGGACTATGGAAGCGAGGGATGATAGGAAATCCCTTCTCAATCAGCAATATGAGTCCTTTACACAAGGTAAGAAGGATTCTATCGCCGAATGCTATGAGAAGTTTTTCAAGATTGTGAACAATCTTATAACCTATGGCCGATAGTTCTCTAATTTTGAGTTGAATGAGAGGTTCCTGAGATCACTTAACAAAGAGTGGGACATCAATATCTATGCCATAAGTGAGGTAGGCAACTTGGCCAACACACTGACATAGAATATGTTTGACAAGTTACTGTCACATGAGCTTCAGCTGAACTCCAGAAAGGCTGAAGAAGATGCTACTAAGTCAGCCAAGAAAGAAAAGACAGGATTTCAAAGTTGATGCATCCAGGAAGAGCAAGGAGAAGATTCCTCCCCCAAGAAGGGCTGCTGAGTTAGAAAGCTCAAATCCCAGTACATCAGGAGAAGAACTGTCTGATAGAGAATTCACCTTGTTCTCTAAGTAGTTCAAAAAGATCCTAAGCAGAAGAAAGTAGTGGAAGAATAAGGAATCATATAGCTCTAGCTCATGAAAGCCATAAACCAATCTGTAAAAGTCTAGAAAAGACCCCTCTGGGGACAGGTATGATTCCAAACAGAAAAAACATTTTAAAACTAATGTGGCTTGTTACTGCTGCAATAGGTCAAAACATGTCATAGCTAACTATCCTATTAAAAGGAAAGAAAAAGGAGGTCTAATGACAAGAGCTATCATAAAGAAAAGAAGGTGGACAAGGGCTTCTTAGCAAATAAGAAGTCAAGCCTGTCAGATAGTGATTCTGATACATCATAATCGGAAGATGAAGAGGCCTGCATTAGTATAATCTCCATAGAATAGGATACTGATCATCCTACATCCAAAGTTGGCATAAGGGTACCACTCTCCTATGTTGATAGTGATAGTGAAGATGAAGAAAATTACAGCCTCATGGCCACTACTGAAGATAATCAGGACAATCCTGATCCTGATCCTGATATAGTAATCTCTCACCCAATCTCTTTTTCATATTCTGATTATGAGACTGGCCAAGATTATCAACATCCTCTTCATCTAGTGAGGAGGATGGATCATAACCTGAAGAGGATGTCAATCAACTGATTGACAGTTATAGTTCACTCCTGGAAGCTCTGATGAAGAGCAAAAAGACTGTCAAGAGGCAAGCTGAAGAGATTGATTCTCTACAGCAAGCTAAGTCATTGAAATCTGATTCAGCCTCATTGCTAGCTCAGATGAGCAAAGAGATTGGTCTGTTGAAAACAATCACAATCATCAAAGTGGGCAACATAAGCCAGAAGTGCAAGATCAATAAGGATCTTGAAGAAAATATCTTCAAAGAGTAGTTGATATTGGAGAAATTTTCTAAGCCCAAGACAATGTTTCCACTTATTGACACATTCTCCTCTCAAAATAATAAGAGGGGATTGGGGTTTAAGTGGAATGCTAGAGTTGCCCATTCTAAGAGGAAAGGCAAGGCTCCAGATGTGCTTCAAACCACCTTTCATAAGGTAGTATTCCCTTCTAACATGTATGACCATGACATCTTGTATGGTCACTAGAAAAATGTCAATCTTCTTGTAAGAGCAATAATGCTCCTTCCAATGGAAGAAGAAGCGCATGAGGTTGAGTGCCTTGAAGGCTCCCTATGAAGAATTCCAAATGGCCCACCATGGATCATTTGTGTTTGGTGCTCCTGCACCCACACACAAGGATAAGATATTGGCCTCCTCCCAGGTTGTTTCAATGAAGAATAAGGCTGTGGGCAAGACAACAACCAACTTTCACTTGGCTATTTCTAATGCCATCAACACCTTGTCATCTGGAAAGCAGACATCTGTTGTTATCAAATATAACTTGTCAAGAGAAGCTTCTTGCAGACTAACCTTCAGCCAGATTCTAGCTGAAAGAAACAATAAGAAGGCTGCTGCACTCCCTGCTGAACACAAGATACCTGATAGTTCACACACATCCAAGGCTGTTCAGAAGAGGAGATATAACATACATGAGTTATGGTGTTGTGGCAAGGTAGTACACTTTGCCTTTGATTGTTAGCACAATCCTAGTGTGTTAAGGGCAAAGAGAAGTCTTTCTGACAAGCTTGTAACTGGGAGAAACATTTCAATTTATGCTAATATGAATCAAGGACCCAAATTCTTTTAGGTACCTAAGGTAAACTAATTTTGTGATTGCATGTTAGTCCAAATACACATCAAATGTCTATCTGGTACTTGGACAGTGGATGTTCCAGGGAACAAAGGACGATCTGAAAGATTTCACTCCAGCGAGCAATGAACCAAAAGTAATTTTTGGTGGTACAGATAGAGGCGTAACTAAAGGTTATGTTATGATCACCAGTGACACAGTCTCCATCACAAAAATGGCTTATGTGGATAGATTGCAACAAAATCTGATTAGCATAAGCCAACTCTTTGATCTATGATAGGTTTTTGTATTCCACGAGGATAAAGAGGTCAAGTGACCAAGAGATCATTCCGACAAGCACTAGGAGTGGAAATATTTATTGTCTTAATTTTCTCTGCTTAGATGCTGATTCTCTACTGTGTCTTACAACAAATGAGAAAGACTCCTACTATGTGCAATGGCATAAGAGGCTTACTCAATTGAACTACAAGGCTATCAACAAGTTCTTCAGTGAAGGGTTGGTCAGAAATCGACCCAATTTAAAATGCACTAAATAAGGCATTTGTTCTGCATGGCAAAAGGGCAAGCAAACAAGGGCTTCCTTTAAAGTCATTGGGTCCAAGGATTCTGAGAGGTGTCTCTAACTCTTGCATATGGATTTATTTGGTCATATGCCAATTCATAGTTTAGGCAGGAAAGTTTATACCTTGGTAATTGTTGAGGACTATTCCAGATTTTCCTGAGTGTTCTTTGTTAAGAAAAAGTCAGATACCTTAAAAAGCTTTGTGACTTTTGTCAAGCAGATTCATAATGAAAAAGGATGCACCGTGGTAAAAATCAGAATTGACCATAGCACAGAGTTTCAATCTAAAAGCATGACAGATTTCTGCAAAGAATAAGGTGTCTTTCAAGAATTTTCTTCTCTAAGAACACCTCAGCAAAATGGCATTGGTGAGAGAAAAAATAGAACTCTCATAGAGGCTGGGAGGACTTTGAAAAGTGACGCTTTTCTATTAGAATATTTCTGGGCTGAAGCAGTGAACACAACCTGTCATGTCTAGAATAGAGCGTCTGTCAACAAGTTTCACAAAAAGACTCCAAATGAGCTTGTGAAGTGCAGAAAACCACATCTAGCATATTTTAGAATCTTTGGAAGCAAATGCTTTGTGCCGAATAATGGGAAGTACTACCTGACAATGTTTACTGAAAATTCCTATGAGGAAATTTTTGTTGGGTATAAAAGCCATAGCAAAGCCTATATGATCTACAACTTGAAACATTTGGTTGTTTAAAAGTCTATTAATGTTGTGTTTGATGAAACTACTATGATTAAAAATGAGATGACAAGCTCTTCTAGTGTTGCAGGTGCAGATTTAAGACTAGACAAACTAAGTATTGATGATACACCTCCAGTTGAACAAGATAAGGACAATTGTGTGCTCATCCCAAAGGAAGGTCCAGGTGAAATGCAAAGAACAGATGATCTTCAGGCTACTAAAGATGAAGTTCAAGAAGCTGAAGAGAGGATGCCAACAACCATCAAACACGTAAGAGTTCATCTTAGAGATCTGATCATTAGGAATGCAAGCAAGGGTGTAACCACAAGGAGCAGATATCACAACTTTGTCATGTATTCAAGCTGTAAATCCACATGTTTTCCTATAGCTAAGATATAGGTTCTATGAGCTACCGTCCGACGATAGGGTTAGAGCCGCTAGTAACATTATGGAATTGTTGCAGGTGCTCTCTGTGAGTTACCGCCTAGTGGTAGGTTGATACCACGCGGTTGTAACATAGTCGAAATAATCAACAAAGCTCTCAGTGAGCTACCGCCCGATGGTAATGTTAATGCTGGCGGTAGCATGGATGATTTATTTTGAGTTCCTCTTTGAGAGCTACCAAGCGGAGGTAGTGATACCGCGTGGCGGTAGTGACTGTTCGTTGTAAACAGTACGTTGATGCAACACATCACCTACAATACGACGGTAGTGAGATTCCGCGCGGTAGTAGCAGAACAGTTATAGTGCGGACATGCGTTAGCGCGTGATTAGATATTTTGGGTGGTGGGCTTGCGAAGCAATCCAATGCTTGCAGAACCACACGGAGGTAGCTAGTTACTGCTTAGTGGTAGCTCGGTTTAATTAAATGGAAGTTAAGTCTCAACTTCAATTTTTTATATTGGCTTTCTCGTTCTGAACGACAGAGAGAGATGAAAGTGAAGAAGGGAAGAGAAAGGAGATCTCGCCGTCATTGGAGTTTCAGAGCTCCAAGTTACAAATCGAGTTCAAATTCGTAGAGGCAAGACCGTTGCGGTCACTTTCATCCAACTAGATTATCTCTCATGGCACCAAAACATATGTCAAGGGTAATGATCTTGCTCCTTGAACATGTGAAGTCCTTTATTTTGGCATGTGAGGGTAGACATTCCATGAGCATGTGGAAGCGGTTCTCCCGATGAGTCGATCAGTTGCATCCTCGTTACCTTTGCATTTAGAATCCGGAATCGAAGTACAGTTTATTCATGATGTGTGAAGCCCATACAAAAAGGTTAGGCTGAATTGGCAGTGATTTTTTTGTATGTTGGAGATTACTCTGTGGTAAACGAGTACTTTTTGGAGTCACGGGGTGTGCATGATGCTGCAGTGAGAGTACTGCAGTACGTCTCCAAGAAAACACCTATTTTAGGGAAGAAATCATACTCTGTCCCCTACCGCACGATGGTAGCGCTACCACCGACAGTAGCTCCCAGTTAGTGATGCTTTGGAGGCCTGTCTCGTGGAGACTTGGTAGCCTATATGATGAGCTGTGAGCTTAGATTTCTCCGTTGTAGTGGCTGTGTGAGCCAGCCTTGGAAAATAACATAGTTATTTATTATGTGAATTGACAAGGCAAGGCTGATATGTGTCGTGGCTTGCGAGCCTGATGGTTTGAGCAACGGGCTGTGGCTGACCTATACCCACCTTTTGGCGTTCGAATTGGAGTGAGTCAGTGGATTGAAACTCAACATGACTTTACCGTAGCAGAGAGAGAGTCTTAAGCTTCGGGCCGGAAAGACTAGTAATGCCCAAAGGTACTGTCTTGAGAATAATTGTGGGGCTTGAATCTCAGCACAACGATAATGTGCCTGGAGTGCACACGATAGCAGTGACAACGTTTGTGTTGAATGGTGCTTAAATTACACGTTCTATCACCGATATTGTTCATGTTGTTCTGCCTGCAGGGAAGGAACACTGCCTCCCCTGGAGAGGGGCGAGGATCCATAATTTGATCATGAGAATTATTTCAAATCATGGATCCTCATGATCAAATGCTAAAAGAAGATTAGCTACGCATATTGCAAAAAGAAACAACGAAACAAATAGAAGAGAATTTCATTACTTGCAAATAAAAAGAGTGTACAAAATATTAAAAAGACTAGATTAGGCTATAAGGAAAACTTGCACTAATTGAAAAGAAAAGATTACACTAACAACATGTAAGCAAAAAGAAAGCACTCTCTTGAACTAGAACTTCACTTTCTCTCCAAAATTCAACTCTCAAAGCATGAGACCATGGTGCCCTTTTTATAGATGAGGAGGGAAGATTCTAGAATGGAAAGAAGAAGAGGGGGGCAAGGGGGGTGGCCGACCATGTAGGATGGAGAAGATGCATGCATGGATTGAAAGGTGGCAAGAGAATAAAAGAAAGAGAGGGGATGCATGAGGAATAAATGAAAGATAAAATAATAAAGGGGGAGAGAGGGAAGGGGCCGGCCAAGCATGAAGAAAATGAATGCATGCATTGTATTAAATGAAAGGGAGAGAGAGAGAGAACATGCATGTATTCATTAAAAGGTGGCCGGCCATGTAGGATGAAAATTCATGCATGGTAAAATATGAAAGAGGGGAGGGGCTACATGGGCTCGGGTAGAGGCTAGGTGGGCTGCTTGGGCTGCATAGGGGGCTCGGGTAGAGGCTAGGAGAGCTGCTTGGGCTCGGGTAGAGGCTAGGTGGGCTGCTCTTGAGGGAGGGGCTGCATGGGGCTGCTTTGGGCTGCATGTTTGTTGGAGATGGGTGGCCGGGTTTGAGCTTGAGGGCTGCATGGGCTCGGGTTTGAGCTAGAGGGCTGCACCATGTAGTCTTTGAACCTATAAATAAAACAAAACAAAACATGGATTAGTCATAACAAAGTTAAAATATAACATAACATAACACAATACTATATAGATTTAAAAACATAACATAACAAAGTTGAAGTTAAAACAAGATTTTTAAACACAATAATAAAAACATTACAACCTTAAAATTAAAACGTATCATAACATAACATAATATATAATAACATAACACATATAGTAAGACTATATAGAATTTTATATCAAAACTCTAATAACACTAGGAATTAAAATATTTTAAAGAAACATTAAAACATGAAATAACGAACATAAAATATAAATAAAATTAAGCATTTTGAATACTAAATTACCCCTAAAAAGGATGACTAAAACTAGTCATCAATCACCATTTGGGTGAAATGCCTTTATGTAGGTGTAGTTGAGCCAAGTGGGTAGTAGCGGGCTGAAGCCCTATTTACTGTGCCGACCCTTGAAGGCCGTGCGAAGCGTGCTGTTACCGTTTCATGTGTGGCCGTCCTGCAAACCGATGTTTATAAAACACTTATATTTGAGGAAATAGTTATAAGGCCTTAAGGCCATAGCGATATGTGTATTTAAGTTATCATTCCTGCTATGATTTAGTAGACATTCGTTTGGTTGAGTTCTAATCAATTTAATTAACTTTCGCTAAAATGCACTCTGAGTTAGGATGCATAAATGGATTATGGTCTCAATACATAACTCCGCTAACTATTTGTAGAATATGACATGGGGCCCCGGTCAGACCTTGTGTTATATCCTATGTGACAGATGGGGGTGTTATAATTTAATATCAGACTCCGGTGTCTGTCATTCTTATTCGAATTCGTGGTCGAATTCTTTTAAGGGGTGGTGAGCACGTGTATGTGCTCTACCGTTATAACATGAAAGAACCCATAAATGTCCACTTAGAAATGAAAATACACTAGTTTTAGGAACCTGCGTGTTCCTATAATTGCTTTTTGGCAATGTGTTTAGTTGCTTAATTTTGTGTTTCACAATTATATGTGACTAGGAGTGGTGCAGAGCAATCCGAACATCAGCACTCTGTGGAGAGTAGTGCACCGAATGATGTGTCTATAACCCCCTCCTTCTGCTGAAAAAATAAGGTTAGTGGCTGAAGCTATGTTCGCAATGATAAATGCCCAGCCACGGAGGCAAGTGTAGCCTCCTGCCCCTGGACTGGTCTAAGTACCGCTTGGAATGGCTGAGCCTATAATGGCGGATCAAGTAGTTGCAGAGCCTATAGTGCAAAGAAGTGCGAATGAGAAGCAGCTTAAGCATGCGATAAGCTTCAATCCTCCAGTGTTTATGGGGACTGGAACCCTAACGCAAGCCGAAGATTGGCTCTGTCGAATTAAGAGAGTCATTACGACAATGGAAATGGAGGAGTGGCAGAAGGTCACCATAGCTATTTTCCTACTGGACGGAGAGGCAAGGTTTTGGTGGGACGAATTAGAGTTGCATCACTTTACTAGAAGACAGCTCACAAATATCTCAATGGATGAGTTCTTGAGATTGTTTCTGGCTTGAAATATCCCTTCAACACAGATAATTACTATGGAGAATCAAATGTAGAGATTAACTCAAGATGAGAGTAGTGTTGACGACTAATTGCATGCGTTCACAAGATTGGGGCGATATATGGGCTCCACCTTTACTGATGAGCAACGCAAGACCAACCGATTCTATGAAGGACTGCGCGACAATCTGAGGATGCCGCTCTCAGGTCTAATGACGCAGGGTTTTCTGACCATGGTTAATACAGCCTGATCCCTAAAGCAAGATATGAAGCGCGTGCAGCGTAAAAATTACTCGACATTAAAGAGGCTAGAGTTTAAGGTACCGAACTCATCGAAGGCTGGCTACCAAAGGTGGAACAAGAAGTCAAAATCTGCTAGACTAGCACCTTCTTCTGTGGTTTCTAGAATGACTTTTGGGTGAGGACCAATTCATTATTATACTTGCAGCAAACCGGGACACATATCCCGAGAATGTCGAAGCAGTCCTTTGAGGACTAAGAAGAAGACATATGCGTCTTGAGAGGAGAAAGGGAAAGCATTGGAGTCAACTGCATCCCATTATGCTTCAGCTCAACCTAGAGTATACAACCATGGCTACCAGGATACCATCAAGCAAGGCGATGTGGTTACATGTATGTTTTATAGTTTAACTTTATTTCTGTCCGTACCTTACGCCCTATGCATTGGTTGTATGACTTTCTTGTCTTAGGCTTTATCTTAATCTTGGACTGTCCGGTGAGAGCACTGTTTGATACTCTGGAATGAAGGAATCGAGCAAGAGGCTGATGTCTACTCTCCATGTAGTCAAAGCAGTTCGTGAGGGTGTGAAGTTATTCTTTACCCTATTAGTGGCTAAGAAGCCAAAGCTTGGTTTGATTATTATTTCTGTGGTATCGTAGTATGCTGACGTTTTCCCTTAAGATCTCTATGGAGCTCCACCTCAGAGAGAGATTGTCACAACCCGTATTTTCTCCGCATTTAAACGACATATCAGATTAAGAGAAAACATGAGACGTGATGCCACGCCGTGCAGGGGATAACTGCAGGCGCTCAGGCAAGAACTCGAACCTAACACTTTATATAAAATCCTCAAGTTTATTATGAAGAAAACTGTAATTTAAGTTATGTATTGATGGACTTAGCCGTCGGCTCAGTGAATCAACTAGTCCACGAGTAAAAATATGAATATACGCTGCGGAAAATACTTTGTTTATATTGATTAACATCCTACTTGAGCATAAACATCAAAAAGGACAACTCATGATATACATATCTCTAGATTTAATATAAGTAAAGAAAGAGACTTTTACGTAGTTAAAAGTAGAATGACTTTGGCTTGAAATATGCTACGAATGAGATAGTCATAATGATACTTTTATACTTAAAATAACTAACAAGCAATCCTAACATAAAACCTTCTCAGAGAGCAAGTAAAACCAACAAGTCATCTAGAAGAGACTAAGCAGCTAGCAAGTAACTTAATAATATAAAATCTCCAGTGGGCATCAATAACCTGACAAGAACCCACCAAAAAGCATGTATGTCTGAACTAATTAACAAAACAACAACACTACCTCACAATGGTGAGGAAAGGATGACTGCAACAACTGCAGTACACCAACAATCACCAACCCTAGCCGCTCAACCGACTACTACTCCAAACTTGAGGCATTCCAAAGAAAAAAATACCTCAGCAAGAATATACATGTGGCAAATAAAAGATCAATTTCAAATGAAAGCAAATGAGTTAAAGGATTACCAACCCAAACAGGAATAGCTCAAATGAAAACACCAACACTCAACTATAAGGTAATAAGTAAGAAAGAACTCACAAGGGTTAGATATCCCAAGCTGCACCAAGTGAGATAAAGATCTATGCTTTATAAAACATTTATATAAGTGTATATATACATAAGAGTGGAAACCTCATCATAGAGTGAGCATAAACTCCAGCAAAATCCGGCACCTGCAGAGGTGGGAACCTACCCAACACACCAACATTAAAAACTTCACAAGGGACCAAGGAAAGGTGGTTCGATAACTCGACACACCCAAAACTGGGAAATAACCGGCACCTAAGGTGGTGGGAACCTACCATTCCACACACAGTCACAAACCCACACCGGGAAAACCCACCAGGGTAATGATTCATAAGCTGGCCTAAGGTTGGTGGTCTTTTATCCTTTACTAACATGGGCAGCACCAAAAACATCCATAAAATACTGATAAAACCCAAACCAAAATACAAGATTACTCTAATGGAAAAAATGAAAAAAACCTGAAAATCACCCCAAGGACAAACTCGATGAATTGGACTCAATTCGGCAAGAAAATTCTAAGTCCACACTGATTCGTCGAGTATACCCGACGAATGCAGTAGACACTCGACAAATTCTACTTGCAAAAATCTGGATAACTGGCATTACTCGACGAATCAGCTAACATTACCTTGATATTCGACGAATCGGCGCAAATCACTAAGTCCACGGGAAATTCATTAAGTATACTCAACGAATTTGGAGTTCACTCCATGCACTTAACTCCCAGGCGGTTTCACTCAAATCCTGGATTTAACTCCATGAACTTTACTTCACTCGACGCATAGCTGAGTTCACTCGAATCCTAGCTGAGTTTACTCAACGCTCTCAACACCAAAGACACATACTCAAAGCACTAGACGCCATACAGTTTCACTCGATGCACTCGACGCCAAATAGTCTTAACTCGACGAAAAATACATAGACTCACAGGTCACTCGACGCTCTCGATGCCAACACCATAATCGACGAATTTGTCGAGAATACTCGACAAATTTTACTTAGTCTCACAGATCACTCAACACTCTCGAGGCCAAAATAAAATTCACTCAACACCAAGACTAATACTCGACGAACTCGATGTCTAAACTCCCTGAATGTAGAATCACTCAACACTGATATAATATATCCCGGAGGTGTTTTATGAAAGAGATAAGATGAAGATGAAAATGATGTTCTCTGAATCTATATTCAATAAAGGCAAATATACTTTATCGTTTATAGTATAGGATATTGAAGCTCAATATCAAGGTCGTATTTCTTACGGGGGATTGATTACTTCTATTTTGAGGAGTCACTATTATTTTATCAAATGATTGTTTTGGGTTAATTTACTTAACTAAATTTCATGTTATAAAAAGGGGTTCAGATTTATGGAGAAAAGATTAGTACTCGATTGAAAACGCTCCTCTCGGAGTCGTGCCCAACTGAGTTTAGGAAGATTTGACCGAACTCTCGTACCGTATTCGGATGCCTAAAGCTCACCTTAAGTGGTGAACCCCGCTATTGGTTTTGACTCCAATCTGGGAGATTTGCGTCCTTCTTTCTCGAGAGGTGTGTTCAACTCTCTTTACTCTTAGGCGATCAATTCAAACTACGAGCCTCTTGGCTAGCTAAGAATGAAAACTTAAACAAAAATTATACATCGATAATATAGTCCCACTATATCTGAATCAAGAGTAAATCGAAGGTCGATTCTTTAAAAAGAGAATGAATGTTAGAACATCATAACTTGATCGACTCGTCCTCAGATCATCGTGATCGAGTACTAATGAGGATTTAGTTACCCATAAGAACGTAGGAAATGAAAATCATGCTAAGAATATACATAACAAGGAAGAGAGAGAAAAAAAAGGAATAGCAAAGTATTTTATTTCTTATTGGAAAGAAGTTACCAAAAGGACTAAAAGACATTACAAATAGAGTTTCCAAGACGAATACAAGTACGATAAAAGAGATCGTAAGAACATTAAAAACATGAAAACATTACGCAGAAATACTAAAAATAAAGTCCCAAAAGCTCTCGGAAGCTCCGATATGGTCCTAGAACACTTGGAGTTTGCTGCTATTTATAGGAATTTTTTGGGAAGTACATGCCCCCCTGAAATGCCAGTGTAGGGGGCATGTCAGCACTATTGATTTTGGTGGATGAAAATAAAGTCTGGAAGTGACTGGCGCGGAAGTTGGGTTACACGCCCTAGTGACACGACAGTGTAGGAGGGGCATGTCAGTTGCGGCGTGACGGTGGAGGGAAAAAAAGTCGCACTATGGTGAATTCTTAGGGCTTGGCGGGACACGCACCAGAGACTCGCCCGTGTGCGGGGGGGGGGGGGGGGGGGGTGTTAGTTGAATTCTTCTTTCACGCTGACCAAGGTGAATCTGCGGCGGATTTGGATACATGCCCAGAGTACATGCCCGTGTAAGTAGTACACGGTCGTGACCCATGGACGTGTAAGGTTGATTTTTCTAGAAATGAACCTCAGACCGTTGCTTCATTCCACTCGGGCTGTATGCCCAAAGTACACGCCCATGACTTGTGTACACTCCCGTGACTTGTGTACACGCCCGTGACTTGTGTACACGCCCGTGACCTGGTGTACACGCCCGTGACCTGGTGTACATGCCCGTGTCCTGGTACAAAACGTAGAAAATGTCATAATCCTGAAAACATAAAATAAATTAAGTTGGAATAATTTTCATAAAAAAAACTAATTATAGGCCCAAGATTCATATAATATACAATTTTAAACAAGAAAATGCATTGATTTACCGAAGTAATTTAAACTAAATTATGTATCATCAAATTCCCCCATACTAAGTATTTTACTTGTCCCCAAGCCAACACATATGAGATAGCAAAAATAAAAAGGACTAATCAATCAATTTGGCTATGTTGAGCACGAGTACGATGTGAAATTAGAACTAGGGAAGATATGAAAAACAAACCGAAATTTTTTACTTCATCATGACAAAAAATTTACACATTTAACTAATATAATAGTAAATCATCTCAAGTTCAAGCAAAAAGTAAAACCAAGTAATGAGACGAATGAAAAAGGCATTGAGTTGCTACTTAAATCAAAGAGACAATTTATACCCACTCCAATCTAAATCACGAGTCTAAACTCCTACCTAAAGGCTTACCAAATTTACTTTTTCGGTATTTAATTAAAAAAAATTAGAAGCATGGATTAATAGGACTTCATTAGGTGTAACTTTAGGCTTGGGTTTAAGGTGCGAAAATCAAAAGATAAACGTGAAAGGTTAAAATGCACTTAAAACAAAGAGCTTTGCAGAAAAATGTATGATAGTCCAAATAAATTTTGGCCACCAAATATTTTTTGAAATATAAAGTTAGAAGTCGAAATTGTATTCTTCAATTTATTTTGATATCTTTTATTTTTTTTCATTTTGTTTCCATACTCATTTCATCATTTTTTTCATTTCTTTTGTAGCAAAAGGATAACCACATAAGAACTCCACTATTTTAACAAAAAGAGGCACTAGCAAGATATAAATAGAGCTATAAATTTTAAGCGATATTATGGGTAGACTTTTTGTCTTCGGCGAGGATAGGTGGGACTACAAAAGAAACAGGAAAAGCACAATGTGGCTAGAAATGGTTAGGATTTTATGGCTTGGAGTGCAAAAGCTCAAACGAGTCAAGAGGTGGTCAAAATCATTTTCATGGTCCTAAGTCTATCTTCTAGGAAAACTTTGAAGAATTCAAGAGGTGCAAGACTAGGTAAAAAATAAAGAAACTTGGTTCTTCCAGAAAGCGAATATAATAAGCATCTAGATTATTCGCATCTACTACCCTAATCACAAGTCAACATTACAAAGATTTTAGAAAGAGAGAACAAGGGATGATAGATTTTATGTGTGAAAAACATAGAGAGAGAATCATGAGAAAGTGCAAAAATTCAATAGATTTTTCTGCTAAACATGCTACATCTAATTAGGAACACTACACGAGTAAACATATTACTCGTGAAACATAGCCAAAATGAAAATAATAAAACTTTATTCAGCTAAACTGGTGCAAAAATGATTATAAACAAGAAAATACTAAGTCGTGGGGTACTAAAGACTAAGCAAAATTTTAATTCAAATTACTTAAGATTTTATATTTTTTTCAAAATTTTCTAAAATAAGAAAAGGACATAAATGAGGAAAGACTCCCCCATACTAAAAATTAAACATTGTCCCCAATGTTTAAAATTATGATTGAAGATGAAAAAGAGGGTAGTGGAGGGGGGAGGGGTGGGGTGGGGGGCGTGTTAGTTGAATTCTTCTTTCACGCTGACCGAGGTGAAGTTGCGGCGCATTTGGATACATGCCCAGAGTACACGCCCGTGTAAGTTGTACACGACCGTGACCCATGGGCGTGTAAGGTTGATTTTTCTAGAACCGAACCTCAGACCGTTGCTTCATTCCACTCGGGCTGCATGCCCAAAGTACACGCCCATGACTTGTGTACACTCCCGTGACTTGTGTACACGCCCGTGACTTGTGTACACGCCCGTGACCTGGTGTACACGCCCATGACCTGGTACAAAACGTAGAAAATGTCATAATCCTGAAAAAATAAAATAAATTAAGTTGGAATAATTTTCTTAAAAAAAACTAATTGTAGGCCCAAGATTCATATAATGTACAATTTTAAACAAGAAAGTGCATTGATTTACCGAAGTAATTTAAACTAAATTATGTATCATCAAATTCCCCCATATTAAGTATTTTGCTTGTCCCCAAGCCAACACATATGAGATAGCAAAAATAAAAAGGACTAATCAACCAATTTGGCTATGTTGAGCACGAGTACGATGCAAAATTAGAACTAGGGAAGATATGAAAAATAAACCAAAAATTTTTACTTCAGCATGACAAAAAATTTACACATTTCACTAATATAAAAGTTAATCATCTCAAGTTCAAGCAAAAAGTAAAACCAAGTAATGAGACGAATGAAAAAGACATTGAGTTGCTACTTAAATCAAAGAGACAATTTATACCCACTCCAATCTAAATCACGAGTCTAAACTCCTACCTAAAGTTTTACCAAATTTACTTTTTCGGTATTTAATTAAAAAAATTAGAAGCATGAATTAATATGACTTCATTAGGTGTAACTTTACGCTTGGGTTTAAGGTGCGAAAATCAAAATATAAACGTGAAGGGTTAAAATGCACTTAAAACAAAGAGCTTTGCAGAAAAATGTATGATAGTCCAAATAAATTTTGGCCCCCAAATATTTTTTGAAATATAAAGTTAGAAGTCGAAATTGCATTCTTCAATTTATTTTGATATCTTTTATTTTTTTCATTGTGTTTCCATACTCATTTCATCATTTTTTTCACTTCTTTTGTAGCAAAAGGATAACCACATAAGAACTCCACCATTTTAACAAAAAGAAGCACTAGCAAGATATAAATAAAGCTATAAATTTTAAGCGGTATTATTGGTAGACTTTTTGTCTTTGGCGAGGATAGGTGGGACTACAAAAGAAACAGGAAAAGCACAATGTGGCTAGAAATGGTTAGGATGGCTTGGAGTGCAAAAGCTCAAACGAGTCAAGAGGTGGCCAAAATCATTTTCATGGTCCTAAGTCTATCTTCTAGGAAAACTTTGAAGAATTCAAGAGGTGCAAGACTAGGTAAAAAATAAAGAAACTTGGTTCTTCCAGAAAGCGAATATAATAAGCATCTAGATTGTTCGCATCTACTACACT
The DNA here is from genome assembly GCA_039583875.1 of Platanthera guangdongensis. Taxonomy (NCBI): domain Eukaryota; kingdom Viridiplantae; phylum Streptophyta; class Magnoliopsida; order Asparagales; family Orchidaceae; genus Platanthera; species Platanthera guangdongensis. The sequence continues at coordinate 81,760,728 of CM077165.1, read as the reverse complement.
AATCACAAGTCGACATTACAAAGATTTTAGAAAGAGAGAACAAGGGATGATAGATTTTATGTGTGAAAAACATAGAGAGAGAATCATGAGAAAGTGCAAAAATTCAATAGATTTTTCTGCTAAACATGCTACATCTAATTAGGAACACTACACGAGTCAACATATTACTCGTGAAACATAGCCAAAATGAAAATTAGAAAAATATATTCAGCTAAACTGGTGCACAAATGATTATAAACAAGAAAATACTAAGTCGTGGGGTACTAAAGACTAAGCAAAATTTTAATTCAAATTACTTAAGATTTTATATTTTTTTCAAAATTTTCTAAAATAAGAAAAGGACATAAATGAGGAAAGACTCCCCCATACTGAAAATTAAACATTGTCCCCAATGTTTAAAGTTATGATTGAAGATGAAAACGAGGGGAGTGGCAGGGGAGGGGTGTGAGGGGGTTAAATGGCTTCCTTGCTAACGAAGGAGGGGACGCCAACAACTGAAACCCTGTAGAAAATTGTTAATATAATAAAAATAATAATAGTAATGAGGATAACTATGGGGTGCCTCCCACAAGCACTTTTCTTAAGGTCGGGAGGATGACCCACAAGGCGGCGAAGGATTATAAATTGGGGAACGTGAGGGCCTCAATTTTCCCTCTCATTGGATTGCCCGCAAGGTAAAGCTTTAAACGATGATCGTTGACTTTAAATGAGTCTTTTTCTGGGTGGGAGATAAGAACAGTCGCATAAGGCCAAACCTCTATGACTTCAATGGGGCTGGACCATCGAGATTTATGTTTGCCGGGAAAAATCCACAAGCGTTGAATTAAAAAGAAGCACAAGATCACCCAGCTTAAAACTTTTAGGATGTTTTAGCCGTTGATCGTGATAAGACTTAACTTTTTCTTTATAAAAAAAATACTTTCATATGCATTCTCCCGCCACTTGTCTAACTCATTAAAATGAAATTTTTGTAACTCAGTAGATAACGTTGGGTCAAGGTTTAAAAATTTTAGTGCCCAATAGTCACGGTGCTCTAACTCAACAGGTAGATGACACGCATTGCCATAAACTAGGCGATATGACATACAACCAATGACGGTTTTGTACGTCGTACGATTCACCCAAAGTGCATCATATAACTTGAGTGACCAATCTTTTCTATTTGTAGAAACAGTTTTTTTCCAAGATTCTTTTTAACTCCCTATTGACGACTTCCACTTGACTGTTAGCCTGGGGGTGATAAGCAGTGGATTAGAATGGTCAAGGTCCGGTGGAACAACTATGGCAATGAGAAGCTATCATGGGAACACAAGCAAACCATAAGAGCAGAGTTTCCTGAGATATTTTGTTGAGGTATACATTTGTAATATTGATACTTCTGTGTTTTCCTGCAACGTGTAATTTTGGGACGAATTTTCTTTAAGTGGGAGAGATTTGTAACGCCCCAAGTTTTCCTGTATCCAGGAGATTGGTTATATGTGCTAGCATCCGACAGTAGGGTTAGCGCCGACAGTAGCATTGTGGAATTGTTGCAGCTACTCTCTGTGAGATACAGCTTCGTGGTAGGTTGATACCGCATGGTGGTTACATGGTCGAATTAATCGACAAAGCTCTCAGTGAGCTACCCCCCGACGGTAATGTTAACATAGGTGGTAGCATGACCGATTTATTTGGAGTTCCTCTCTGAGTGCAACCATGCGGCGGTAGTGATACCGCATGGCGATAGTGACTGGTCATCGTAAACCATGCGTTGCTGCGACACATTGACTACCGTGTGGCGGTAGTGAGATACTGCGAGACGATAGAGGAACAGTTATGGAGCGACCATGTGTTAGTGGAGATTTTGGGCAATGGGCTTGGGGAACAAGCCAATGCTTGCGGTATCGCGCGGCGGTAGCTCGGTTTAAGGTCGGGGAAGTTAAGTTTCAACTTCATTTTTCTTTATTAGCTTTCTCTTTCTGAAAGACCGAGAGACAGGAGAGTGAAGGAGGGGAAGAGAAAGGAGATCCCGCCGCCATTGGAGTTTCAGTGCTCCGATTCGCGAGCCTTGTTCAGATCTATGGAGGCAAGACCGTTGCGTTCATTTTCATCCGGCTAGATTCTCTCCCATGGCGCCGAAACGAACATCAAGGGTTACGATCTTCCACCTTGGACATGTGAAGTCCTTTGTTTAGCATATGAGGGTAGACGTTCCACGAGTATATTGAAGTGGTTATCCCGATGGGTCAATCATTTGTTTCCTTGTTACCTTTGTATTTATAATCCGGAATCGAAGTATGGATTAAACATGTTGTGTGAAGCCCATCCGGACAGATTGGTCTGGATTGGTGATGATTGTTTTGTATACCAGAGAAGACTCCATGATAAACGTGTAATTTTCGGAGTTGCGAGGTGTGCAGGTTACTGAAATGAGAGTACTAGAGCAGGTCTCCAGGAAAACACCCGTTTTGGGCAAGAAACGATAGTCTTTCCCCTACCGCGTGGCAGTACCTCCCAGTGAGCAACGCTTTGGAGGCCTATCTCGTGGATTCTTGGGGGCTTGTATGAGGAGCAATGAGCTTTGATTGCTCCACTATGGTGGTCGTGTGAGCCAACCTTGAAACATAATTTGGTTACGTATTGTGTGAATGGGCAAGGGAAGGCTGAACCGCATCGTGGCTTGCAAGCCAGACGGTTTGAGCAATGAGTTGTGGATGACCTGTAACCACCCTATGGAGTTCGGCTTCGAGTAAGTCAGTGGCTTGAAACTCAGCATGACTTTGTCATAGGATAAGGAGAGGCTTAGGCTTCAGACCGGAAAGACTATTAATGTTCAAAGGTACCGTCTTGAGAATTGTGGTGGGGCTTGAATCTCAACACAACGAGAATGTGCCCTGAGTGCACGAGATGTGTGGCCGACAGTGCCAACATTTATGGTGAATGATGCTTAAGTTGGACGTTCTATTAACGATATTGTTCATTCTTTTCTGTCTGCAGGGAAGGAGCTTCGCCGCCCCGGGTGAGGGGCGGGGTCGTTATAATTTGGTCAGCAAATGCTGACCGATTTTTTGTTTGCCACCATTGGGGTGGAATGCTTTTATGTAGGTGCATCTGAGTCAAGTGGGAAGTAGCAGGATGTAGCCCTATTTGTTGTGACGACCCTCGAATGCCAAGAGAAGCATGCTATTACTGTTTTATGTATAGTCAGCCTTCGTGCCGATGTCTTTAAAATACTTATATTTGAGGAAACAGTTGTAAAGCCTTATGGCCATAGCGATTTGTGTATTTAAGTTATCATTCCTACTTTTGTTCATTGGACATTCGTTCGGTTATGTTCTAAGCAATTTAATTAACTTCTGCTAGATTGCAGTCTGAGTTAGGATGCGTAAATGGATTATGGTCTCAATACGTAACTCCACTAACTGTCTCTAGAATATGGCGTGGGGCCCCGACCAGACCTTCTATCATATCCTATGTGACGGATGGGGGTGTTACCCAAACTTTTATCTCAAATGAAACCCTAGAAATTTGAAGAAGCCAACAAAGACCCATTCTGGATAGTGGATATGCAGGAAGAGTTGAACTAGTTCAAGAGGTGCAATGTCTGAAAGCTGGTTCCCAAACCTCAAGTACATAAAATCATTGGAACCAAATAGATATACATGAACAAACTAAAAGAGAATGATGTTATAATCAAGAACAAAGCTATACTGGTTGCTAAAGTACATCGGCAAGAGGAAGGTATTGACTTTGATCAAACTTTTACACCAGTAGCTAGACATGAAGTTATAAGGTTATTCCTTTCATATACTGCCTATAAGGGATTTAAGGTTACCAAAATGGTTTCAAGTCAGTCTTCCTGAATGGTGACCTAAAAGAGGAGTTCTATGTTGAGCAGCCGTCGTTTTTTATCAATCCATCTCTCCTTAACCATGTTTTTCATTTAAAAAAAAACTTTGTATGGGTTGAAACAAGCCCCACGAGCTTGGTTTGAAACATTGGCTAGCTTTCTCATTGAGAACAAATTCTCAAGGGGAATGATAGATAAGACATTATTCCAAAGGGAAGTCAAGGGTAAGATTATCCTAGTCCACGTTTATGTTGATGACATAATTTTTGGGTCTACTGATGATGGCCTATGCAGAAAGTTTACTAAACATATGATGGGGAAATTTGAGATGAGCAGTATGGGTAAACTCAAGTATTACGTGGGCATCCGGGTTAAACAATTTGAGAATGGACTATTCATTTTATAGTCCAAGTTCACCAAGGAGTTAATAGAGAAATTTGATATGGAGAGTTCCTCCACCATGAAAACTCCTATGAGGTTCTATAAACAAGGATGAGAATTGGAAACCAATTGATGAAACCTTGTATAGAGGCATAATTGGGTCCCTCTTTTATTTAATTGTTGGTAGGCCATACATTATGTTTTCTACATGTGTTTGTGCTAGGTACCAGACTTGCCCAATAACACCCCAAAAATGAGAAAACTGAACTTAAAGGTGGTTATCGCCGGACGACAGTGGGTATCGCTGGCGATAACACTCGGTGCTTTCAACGAAGCATTGAGTAGATTCAACGCTATCAACGCACTCGATGAAGCATTGAGTGAGCTATCAGAGTGGCGATAGTTGGTATCGCTGGGCGATACCACCACGTATGGTTGGACACGTGTCAGATGGCTGGAAGTCATCTGATGAGCGGACATTGACTAAGGTCAAAGTGGTACCGACGATATCGCCCAGGCAATAGCAGATATTACCTATTGTCAGGCGATAGCGTTAACTTTGACTTATCAGCTAAAATCGTGGCCATTGCTTTCATTAGATGAAATGATCCTGTGGCTGGGAATAATCCCGAGACCACGTAAGCAGAGGAGTGGAGAAAAGAGAAGTCATTTCTCTTCTTCTCACTCTCTCTCCTCCATTTCATCCAACCCCTTTAGAGAAAAGAGGTAAGGAAGAAGAAGGTTGAGGCTGAGCTTAGCAAGGCTTGGTCAAGGAGATTCAAGAGTCGTAATCAAGAACCGAGGCAAGATCTGTAAAGGGAAAAGTGGAGCGCTCCTTTGTATCCGGAGAAAAAGCTCGTTCATGGCTCCGAAACGAACTACGAGGGTAGCAATCTTCCTTCTTGGATAAGTGAAGTCCTTTTTTCATATGCATGGAATGCTCGACCCAAATGGTGGAGAATCAAGGGAATTTCGATGGGTCAATACGTGATATCCCCGTGTTGGTTTTGCATATAGATTCGGAAATCACAGTTCGGAAAAGGCATGTTGTGTGAAGCCCATCCAAAAAGATTTATCTGGATTGGTGATGCTTTATTTTGCGCACCGGATAAGACTCCTCGTTTAAACGACTAGTTTACGGGTTCTGTAGGTTGTGCCTATGAATTGAGAGTAGCAGGAAGTATTGGAGGTGTGCACCAGGATAATACCCAAAAATACCACAGTTTGCATAACTGTTGGATATCGCTGGGCGATAGAGATCTATCACTGGTGATAGATCTTGGTGAGCTATGATTGCTGTTAAAACCCAGTTTTTTGGCACTGCAGGATGTTGCCGGGTTTTCTGGACTGATGTTCCAGTTATGGATGAGTCTGGAGACAGAAAAGAGTTTTGTCGATAACGTCATGCGATAGTAACTATCATTGGGTATAGCTTCCAGATAGCATTTTATTGATGAAGCTAGTCTCTCGGAGACCGTGTGCCTAGTGTGAGCTGTGATCTCTGAAAGGCCAGTGAGCCGAACGAGCAAGGGGAAGCCGACCCGCGTCAGTCTTTGCTTGAACCGACGAATTGAGTGATGCACAAGGGCTGAATTATACTCGCGTTATGTCTGTCATACTCGAATGCCTAATGTAACTGTATCGTTGGAGCGCATAATGAGATTTTTATGCCTACGCACCGGAAATACTAGTAATGCTCAAAATTGAACGTCATGTCTCGGACCTCTGAATTGTGGTGGGACCCTGGCAATCCGGTGCACCGAGAAGGTGCCCTGAGTGCACTGATCGTTTGGCGCCGAGGCACTCGTTTGTGATATATTGAATGGTGCTTTAGTGTGTCTTCTTGTGATATATCTATGTGTTAATGTTATGCACGTAGGGAAGGAATACCGCAGCCCCTGGTATGAGGTAAGATTGTTATAAATTGGTCAGCTGAAAGCTGACCATTTCCTTGTTTGCCATCCTCGTGGTGGATTGTCCTTGTGCAGGTGCGGTAGAAACGAATGGGAAATAGCGGGTTTCTTCCCTTGTTGTTATGCCGACCCTCAAAGGCCAAGTGAGAACTTTATTATTTTCATGTGTGGCCGGCCTGCGCCCTGATGTCTATAAACCACACTTTTGAAGAATAACTGTAAGTACTTAAGGCCGTAATATTTTGTGTATTTTGTAAACATTCCTGATGTAACGCCCCCACATCACATGACATATAACGGTAGGTCCGGTCGGGGCCTCACGCCATATGTCACAGACAAGCGGTGGAATTACTTGTGAAAATCAAAATCTACTCGCATCCTACCTCAAAACATTCTAGCGCAGCATTTTCAGTTACCATGAAATCAACTCAAAGAATGTCCACTCCTATATAAACGCCACACAAGAAGGAGATCATTACCCTTGAAGATCGATTCGGCACCATGAAGTAGCCGGAAGGAAGTCACCGCCTCGGCTTTGCCTTCACGAATCTGTTCTCGGATCTTTAATCCGCACTCCGTAGCTCCTCCAGCAGCTGGATTGCTTTCTCCTTTTATTCCCTTGCTCTCCCTTTCTCTTTCTCTCTCTTGAAATGAGATGGAGAAGAAGAAGATGAAGATAAAGGGGAATTGCTCTCAGTTCTTGGCCATGTAAGCACCTGGACAGAGCCCAACCCTTGGATTGAGGATAGGGAAATGAATGGCCACAAAATCTCTGAAAAGTCATCTTTCGGCCCCGACACGCCCTGTGACACGCCCGTGTCACAGGGCGTGTACCTTAAGTGGTACACAAACCGACTTATTCTGACTTATCTACGACTAGGAGTCACGCCCATGTCACGCCCGTGTCAGCCTAGTCATGCCCGTGACACGGGGCGTATAACCCACTCGAGACCTACTCAAGAGGACTTACTCGAGAGAAAACCAACTACGCGAGTACCCGGATAGGACACGCCCGTATCAAAGGGATGACACGCCCGTGTCACCCCCCTACTCGAGTACTTTTCCACCTACTCGAGAGAAAAGTGTCGACCTCTCGACACAGCGGGACACGCCCTTGTCACAGGCTGTGTACCCCATACTCGACGATCGTCGAGCGCAGTTTGTCGACCAGGGGGACACGCCCACTAACACGCCCGTGTCAGATGGGTCATGGCTGTGTCAGATGGCATGTTCCCTCCGTCGACTCAAAATTCGTCGACCACAATCCCCACTCCTCAACCCAAACATGACACGCCCTGGGACACGCCCGTGTCCCAGGCTGTGTCAACCAAGCCTGAACCCAAATGAACTCTGGGGGTGTTACACCTTATATATATATATATATATATATATATATATATATATATATATATATATATATATATATATATATATATATATATATATATATATATATATACAGAATAACATATATAAGCTCAAGCTTTTTAAAGTCTAAAAACGTTTGAGCTGGCTCTCAAATAATATTTGTTAGAATTAAATAAATAATATATGAATTTTATAGTCAAGAACGAGATCTACAATTTTCATGTTTAACATTTTTGCAAAATTTGCACTGTTTAGCCGGAATCTGGCCCGTAAAGGTGTTGTCTCAAATTGAATATTATAATAATAAATTTCAAAATTCGAGCCAACAACCTTTCGGGTTAGATTCCGGCTAAACCGTGCAAATTTTAGATCAATGTTCAACATGAAAGTTCTATATCTCGTTTTTGGCTATGAAATGCATATATTATTTGCTTAATTCCGACATGTATTATGTGAGAACCAACTCAAGCTTTTTTAGACTTAAAAAAGCTCGAGCTTATATATTTCAAACCTATATTTTTGGAACCAGCTTTTTGGTCCCTCCTAAAGTTTGAAACTGAGGATGCAGTCCACACGTACTCTTCTCTAACTACCCTCCTGACGTGAGTCGGAGATCTGGAAACAGACCGAGGGGTCTCAGCTCGAAGGTCCCACCTCTTTCCCGAAAGAACTGAAGATCTTCCCCTCCCTAGCCAATGCTGAGCTAGGTGTCTGTGAGGAAGACAGTAAAAAGGTTCAACAACCTTCTCAGGCACCTTATCGGTCTATTTATAGGCCTCTGAATCTGATCTACAAATAACACTTCTGAACTAACCTGAAATGACCAAAACACCATGGGCTGGGTCTGCCAACAACCAAACTCCGCTGTTCTGGAGGGCTATACGCAGACCTCCCGGGGTAGAAGTGTAAAATTACCTGCGGCAAAAAGGTAAAATCCCCTTTGGGGGTAAAAAGGTAAAAACTTCTTTTCTCCCATGTGGCGAGTGGGGAAAAGACTGACGGGCGAGACGACCCTCTCTGTCCATCTCGCCGGCCTCTCGCCCTATAGGCCATCTCGCCGCCTAGAGCCATCTCGCACTACCTAGGCATCTCGCCTACCTCAGAGAATCCCCCATCCCGCCTCATGCAGGTGGGCCTCCTGGTCTTACTCGCCTGTCTAATTCATCTCGCCAGTCCCCCCTTCTCGCTCATTGAGCCACCTCTCGCGAGCCCAAGGTTGTACACAATCCCCGTTCTTTTCGAGGTTGCCCTAACCTCAGAAAGATAAGTCCAACCGAGGCTCGCAACACTGGGATTCATTCATGAGAATCTTTGGTGGGTCCCCCATAGGGTCTATAAATATGAGATCCCACCTCTACTCAGGGCGCCCCTTTCTATCCTCCATTTCTCCAATCCTCAGCATGTCTCACAACCAGAGCTTTCGTGAGCGCCTCGCGATGGTGCGAAATCAAAATAAAGCCAACATGGCCGCCCTGTTACCGGATCTGGGGCGTACTCCTTCCTCAGCTCCTCCATCCTCTCTCCTGAAGAAGATGAAGGCCGCCTGCCCTCCCCTCTCGGCTGGCGCGACCTCCTCTGCACCCTTGACAACAGATAATCTTCCTCCCGCATCTCCCGGGGAGAGACGGGTAATTTCTCATTCTTCCCTCTCTTCTTCTTTCGTCCCGCTTGTTGATCATGCTTTTACAGGGAAACTTCGCTGATTCCCCTATGCCCGCAAATCCTCCCGACGCTACCAACAAAACTTATCAGCACGCTGACTCGCCCGAGGCATCCTCCCCACCCCTCACGCAGAAATAAAACCTCTCGCGGGTTGTGGGAAACCCTCACATCCCAAGTAAGAAAACTCATCCTCCTCGGTTTCGCTCCAATTCGCATTCCTTTACCCAACCCATGCGAGATAACTGGGTTATCTTCTGTAATCCTGGCGCGCGACCGCGAGATCATCCTTCCATACGATTTCTCACTCTCTGTACAGGCATCCAATTTGAATCCAACACTGAGGACTCTCCCACATCTCCTCCCCTCTCGCCTCTTCCACGCCTTAACGAGATCGAGGACTAATTGGGTGATCCCATGGATACCCTTGAGCTGAAGTGGAGGACGGCTAGGATGTTCCGCAAATACACGCATATAATCCGCGAGATGGAGCTCGAGAAGCAGGCCTCTGACTGGCGCATAGACTGGATAGAAAGTGAGTGTCATCGCCTTTCTGCCGAGATGGAAGCCGATGACGTAATTGATGGGACAGACCCTCAAGCCATCCTAAACAAGACGGATGAACACCTCCATCTCGCGCGTCGCGGCGTGGTTGCCGCCCGTGCTTTTCATCTACCTGGCCGCCCTCCCTGCACGGGAGGTCAGGATGGCCGCTGGAAATGGGTCAGGAACTAAGCGGTCGCGGCCCCGTCTCGCCTTCTCAAGGCCCTCCTGTATTATTATTGCCAACTCAATTATGTTAATTATTAATGTGTTGTATAAACCCCTTGGACGGGATGCTTCCCCCGCGCGGGATGAAATAATTTATCATTATGGTACTGTCTACCTGTCATGTCGTGCTAGGTTTTTCATCATTACTGTGATTAGCTCATTTTTCAATTAATTAGTCTGTCGTGATTGCTTTCGCTCTTCGAAAAAGTCACTGCGGCGCTTCCTCCCCTTGTGTCCTAGAGAGAGAGAGAGAGAGAGAGAGAGAGAGAGAGAGAGACGAAGTGTCGGGCTTCCTCTTCATTTCCCGCCTCTTGATTTTCCCGCTCGATCCCCTCTCTCTTCTTCATCCGTTATAAATACCTCTCTTAGATTCAGATATTTCCATACTTCCATTACTGTTCTTGGCTATCTTCGCGGTCGGAGCTTCTGCCCGCCCCTCTTCTTCCCAACACCTCTCGCGTCCCGCTCTCCCTCTAATTTTTTCTTTTCTCCTATTTCTGCCTCCTCGCCTGCTATGGGAAAGAAGAGGGTGGAAGAAGGTGAGGGCCGCAGCCGCTGCGGAAAGCGATTTGCGGATCACGATTTTCCTTTCGGCAGACTACCAGAGGAAGAGTATACTCGCTTCGCCAGCGAGTTTCTTGCTAACGGCTATCTGTCTCGCCCACCCAAAGTTGGCGAGTGCATCAATACTTTTTACTCCAACGAACTGGCCTTCCCCGTCTCGCACTTCGAGGCGGGGCTGCGACTTCCCCTTTGTCCATAGGTCAAATTAGTCTTCAAGTATTTCGAGGTTGTTCCCGCCCAATTCAACCCCAACGCTATCTCCATGCTGGTCGCTTTCGCCCGCTACTTGCGGCGAGAACGCATCGAATTCAGCTTGACCGTCTTTCGCAAGCTATTCATCTATCACGCGAAAGACGATGGCGTTTCCTACTCCACCGGCCAAGGCCTGAAGGTGTGCGAGACGCCGAACAAGAATCTTCACTGGCTGACCCGCTTCGTCTTCATTCGCAGGGACTTGGGAGGCATCCCTCTCGCCCCGGTGTCCCCTGCTGAGTGATACTACGAAACTCCCAAGGTTGGGGGTGCCGAGAAGGCTCTCTGCGACTTCTTCGCAGGGAAAAACTTCGAGGTCAATTTACTCAAGCGAGACCTCGACTCGATTCCTGCTGTCTTCCCCGGCGAAGGTATACTCCTGTCCCCCTTAGCATTGTAAATTTTTTGTTTTATGCTGGCTATTAACCTACCCAGGGGAGAGAACCATCCCTGTCCATCCTCCTTACCAAAGTAACAGGGGTCTCCCCCTGGCGAGTATGGCGGCGAAGGCCGCGAATGAGACGCTGACCCCACCCCAAAGAAAAGGCCCAGGGACGAGGGCACTTCTCGACACAACCCAAAGAAGAGGGTGAAGAAATCGGTGTCCTTTAAAAAGGAGAAGAAAAAGTCTGCCCCCAAAGAAAGGAAGGAGTTATCGGGATCCCTGTCCCCCATTTCTTTAGCGTCTCCCTCACCTCGCCAACTAGCCGTCTCGCCTACCCGCGAGACGGTCTTGTCAGAACCAACCACCACCACCACTGTCCAGCCCACTGAGTTCCCCTCCGACGAGGCTGGCTCCTCCAGCCACTCGGCTCCCGCCTCGTACCCCAATTATAACATGGGGCTTGTTACGAATGATGCTGCCGGCGAGCCGGTACTCTTATGGGACAAGGATGCTAACCGCGTGTCGGTGTCCACCCTCCTTCCATCCTGGAAAGAGCTATATGGCGGCCTCGTCACTAAGTCCGCGGATAATGAGATGTCGCGAGACCTCATCCTGAAGAGCGCCCATGCTCAATTTCACTCCTTGGCGCTCGCGCACCGGGTCTCGCGCCGCCTGGTCTTCAATAATAAGAAATGTAAGGAAGCGGAGGTCGGTCTCGCAGTGGAACGTGAGAAGTCCAACGACCTTGAGAAGCGGCTGGTCGTCGCCAACAACCTCCTTGCGCAGAGTCAGGGTGGTGTGGTAAGTTTTCTTACCGCTGCTTTGCCAGCCTCACTCACTGCTCATTATGCTCCTTTATTCATTAAATCTTCCTGCAGGATGCCGAGACTGTCGACCGGATGTGTTCGCACATCGAGGCACTGGAGGTAGAGAACAAGAGATTAAAAGCTGAAAATATTCATCTTCTGGATAGTGCGGCGCCCCCTTCAGATCAATTTCCAGTTCCTTCTCGCTACTCCGTGGACGAGGTAGATGCCCTCTGCCGAGATTCCAATATCAAGACCGTGGAGCTCGTTCTCAAAATGATGAAGGAGATGGGGGTGGTGTGCGATGATGCCGAGACGGTTACTTTCCATGACCTGGTCCCCCGTTTATTCGGCGAGATGGACGACAGTTCATCTTCCGACAGCGAGGAGTAAGGAGACACCAGTTCCAGGGACTTCTCCCCACCCCTCTTTTTATCTTGTCATGTACTTGTAATCACACATGATATAGACATTTCCTCAGGGATAGCGAGGTGCTTTTTTGTGATGATCGAATGGAATATTGTTATTAACTTTTTACATGTTGCCTTATTATGCTTTTATCTTCCGCTGTTTCGTTTAATAGTTAGCACAAAACGTGAGACTTTGGGTCTCTCTTCGCCTTTACCACCCGCGAGATCTTCTGACCCTTAGTGCTCGTCTCGCCGTAAGATAAACCTGCGCCGAAGACCTTGTAGACGAGCCGCCCCTCATGAGACGCCCCATATTTTTACGCCAGGCATGTGCCTTGGACAAGGAAGACCCACTCGCTATGGGCGAGACCAGCCATACCGAATGTCGGCCAGAGATCCTCCTCCCTGGCATAATCCCCAATCCTTCCTTTTTCAAGGGTTTTCTACCAATCTCCTGATAAACTTGGACACCTCTCCTCATGAACTCTTACCACTTGACTTGCCCTCGAGTGAGCCCACAACCATGCCAACTAGATGGTAGCCTGGTCAACGGGTCTGCTCGGTGTCTCCTCTCCAAAACCTCCAACCACCGAGTGAGCCTACAGCCCTGCCAGCTAGACGAAAGCCTAGTCAGCGGGTCTGCTCGGGGTCTCCTCTCCAAAACACCTCCAACCACCGAGTGAGCTTACAGCTCTGCCAGCTAGATGAAAGCCTGGTCAGCGGGTTTGCTCGAGGTATCCTCTCCAAAACCTCTCCAACCACCGAGTGAGCCTACAACCCTGCCAGCTAAATGAGAGCCTGGTCAGCGGGTCAGCTCGGGGTCTCCTCTCTAAAACCTCTCCAACCACCGAGTGAGCCTACAGCCCTACCAGCTAGATTGGAGCCTGGTCAGCGGGTCTGCTCGTGGTCTCCTCTACAAAACACCTCCAACCATCGAGTGAGCCTACAGCCCTGCCAGCTAGATGAGAGCCTAGCCATCGGGTCTGCTCGGGGTCTCCTCTCTAAAACCTCTCCAACCACCGAGTGAGCCTACAGCCCTGCCAGCAAGCTGAGAGCCTGGTAAGCGGGTCTGCTCGGGGTCTCCTCTCCAAAACCTCTCCAACCACCGAGTGAGCCTGCAGCCTTGCTAGCTAGATAGGAGCCTGGTCAGCGGGTCTGTTCAGGGTCTCCTCTCCAAACCATCTCCAACCACCGAGTGAGTCTACAACACTGCCAGCTAGATGAGAGCCTGGTCAGCGGGTCTGCTCGGGGTCTCCTCTCCAAAACCTCCAACCACCGAGTGAGCCTACAGCCCTGCCAGCTAGATGAGAGCCTGGTCAGCGGGTCTGCTCGAGGTCTCCTCTCCAAACCATCTCCAACCACCGAGTGAGCCTACAGCCTTGCCAGCTAGATGAGATCCTGGTCAGCGGGTCTGCTCGGGGTCTCCTATCCAAACCATCTCCAACCAACGAGTGATCCTACAGCCCAGCCAGCTAGATGAGAGAATGGTCAGCGGGTCTGCTTGGGGTATCCTCTCGAAAACACCTTCAATCACCGAGTGAGTCTACAACCCTGCCAGCTAGATGAGAGCCTGGTCAGCAGGTCTGCTGGGGGTCTCCTATCCAAAACCTCCAACCACCGAGTGAGCCAACAACCCTGCCAGCTAGATGAGAGTCTGGTCAGCGGGTCTGCTCGGGGTCTCCTCTCCAAAACCTCTCCAACCACCGAGTGAGCCTACAGCCCTGCCAGCTAGATGAGAGCCTGGTCAGCGGGTCTGCTCGAGGTCTCCTCTCCAAAACCTCTCCAACCACCGAGTGAGCATACAGCCCTGCCAGCTAGATGAGAGCCTGGTCAACGGGTCTGCTAGGGGTCTCCTCTCCAAAACCTCCAACCACCGAGTGAGCCTACAGCCCTGCCAGCTAGATGAGAGCCTGGTCAGCAGGTCTGCTCGGGGTATCCTCTCCAAAACACATCCAACCACTGAGTGATCCTACATCCCTGCTAGCTAGATGAGAGCCTGGTCAGCGGGTCTGCTCGGGGTCTCCTCTCCAAAACACCTCCAACCACCGAGTGAGCCTACAGCCCTACCAGCTAGATGGGAGCCTGGTCAGCGGGTCTGCTCGGGGTCTCCTCTCCAAAACACCTCCAACCACCGAGTGAGCCTACAGTCCTGCCAGTTAGATGAGAGCCTGGTTAGCGGGTCTGCTCGTGGTCTCCACACTCCTCTTCCTCCCTGGATGCCATGAAAAAAGACACCTGCCCTCTCATCATATCAGAAGGGCACATCAAAATTGCAAGCATTGTACAACAATAAAAAATGTAATGAACAGAAAGTGTTATGGGTAAAATCTCTTTAAATCATCACCACTTCGGGCACGATCGAGGGGTACCCCGTCCACATCCTAGAGGTGGTACCCTCCCGATTTCAAGACCTCTTTTACTACAAAAGGACCCTCCCAATTGGGATGGAGCTTCCCTACGGAGGCCCCTCTACCTACTTCATCTACCTTTTTTAGGACCAAATCCCCCTTCTCGAACTGCCTGATCCTTATATTCTTGTCAAAGTTCCTTGCCATCCGGCGCTTGACCTCCTCCTGCCGGACCATTGCCAAATCCCTGAGCTCTTCCACGATATCCAGAGAGAGTCTTTGCTCTTCCTCGTTCTCCGCTATCCATCCTTCGTCCCCTTCCCTTGCAACAGCCACTCTTGGTGATGTTACTTCAAACTCGATAGGTATGACAGCCTCCGAGACATGAGAGAGCTTAAACGAGGTCTCTCCCGTGGCAGTGTTTGGTGTGGTTCTCAAGGCCCAGAGGACTGAAGGGAGCTGCTCAACCCAGCTTCCCCTCAAATTTTCCACTTTCTTTCTCAAAAGATTGACAATGATCTTGTTGGCTGCTTCCACATGCCCATTAATTCGTGGATGATGAACAAAGGCAAAACGAAGATCTATTCCCAAACGGATGCAGAAGTCAACGAACTCCCTACTTGCAAATTGTGGTCCATTATCTGTTACAATGGCTAGCGGTAACCCATGCCGTCAGATGATCTCTCCCCATACGAAATTCTTGACCACCTGCGATGTCACCTTAGCCAGCACCTTCACCTCCAGCCATTTTGAAAAGTAGTCCACCATGACTAGCAGGAATTTCCTTTGGCCACTTGCTTGGTGAAAAGGACCCACCAGATCTAGCCCCCATATAGCGAAAGGCCAGGGAGCTGTGATTGTCCGCAACCTCTGGGCCGGAAAGAGCTGGAGGGGGGCGAACTCCTGGAATTTTCGACACCTTCTCGCGAACTACTCCGCATCTTTCATGAGGGTAGCCCAAAAGTACCCCTGTCTCAGCACCCTCCCCTCTAACGACCGGCTCCCCGAGTGACTCCCGCATTCCCCTGAGTGAATCTCTTGCAGAACCTTTGGAACCTCCTCCTCTAACACACATCGGTCCAGCAAACCCGACAACGGCTTGCGGTATAAAACTCCATCTTTCAGCAGGTAGTACGCCGATTTGTATCTGGTATGCTTCTTGTCAAGTTCTTTCGCGGTAGCTGCCCTGAAGCCAACAAGGCGATGAAGGGGTCCATCCAACACCCGTGCTGGCATATCTCCATGAGCTCCCCTTCTTCTATAGACGGTCTGAAGAGCTCCATCATTATTACTCCAGCTCGAGGGCCATACTTGGCGAGTTGGTCAGCCTGAGTGCTCTCCCCCCTCGGGACGTGCCGAATTGAAAAGCTTTGGAACTGCCCAATAATGCCCTTTACCTTCCCTAGGTACAACTGGAGGGTGGGCTCCCTTGCCTCGAACTCCCCGTTGATCTGGCCTGCCACCACCATGGAGTCTGTTGAGGCCTCAATGTCTCGTATGCCCAACTCCGGGGCTAACCTGAGTCATGCGATGATCGCCTCATATTCCGCTTGGTTGTTGGTGATCGTGAAATGGATCTTCAAGGCCTGTTCAATCCTGGTCCCCTCCGGACTTACCAAGATTATTCCGCCTCCAAAGGAATTTCTTCCTGACGCTCCATCTACCAACATCTTCTAGGTTGCTCGAGGGGACTCTTCAGTCTCTTGGACCTCAACTACGTAGTCCACCAGGAAATCGGCCACCGCTTGTGCCTTAATGGCAAGCCGAGGAATGAAAGTGAGGTCGAATTCACTGAGCTCTATTGACCACTTGATCAGCCTTCCGGAGTGTTCTACCCCTTCCAAGATACGACGGAGGGGTGATCCGTTACCACCTGAATAGAATGAGCCTGAAAATATGGTTTGAGCTTTCGTGCCGAGACGATTAGGGCAAACGCTAACTTTTCAAGAATTGGGTACCCGAGCTCCGCTTTATTTAAGACCCTGCTCACGTAGTAGATCGGAAATTGCTTCTTCCCTTCTTCTCGCACAAGAACTGAGCTCACAGCCCCAGTCCCTACCCCTAAGTATAAGAACAAGACCTCTCCTTCCCTTGGCCCCTGGAGTAAAGGCGTCCGGGTGAGTTGTTGCTTTAGAGCCTGAAAAGCCTTCTCACATTCTGGGGTCCATTCAAACTTCTTGCCTCCCCGCAGTGTCCGAAAGAAAGGCGAGCATCTCTCTCCAGCTCGAGAGAGAAACCTGCTTAGCCCAGCCAACTTGCCGGTGAGACATTGAACCTCCTTGGCATTTCTAGGGGACTCCAACTCTAGGATTACCTTTACTTTCTCGGGGTTGGGCTCCAATCTAGATGGAGTGTGAGGATGTCCTAGGAACTTTCCCCTATTGGCTCGAAATACACATTTCAGGTGGTTGAGTCTCATTTTATTTTTTCTCAGGGTCTCAAAGGTTTCCTAAAGAACTAGGACATGAGCTTCAAGGTCCTTGCTTTTGATCATCAAGTCATCCACATACACCTCGTGGTTCCTCCCTTTCTGTTTTCGGAAGATCCGATCCATCATTCTTTGGTAGGTTGCCCCCGCATTTTTCAACCCGAAGGGCATCATATTAAAACAGAAGCACCCATCCTCCGTGACGAAGGTGACGTCCTTAACGTCCGTAGGATGCATGTGTATTTGGTGATATCCGGAAAACGCATCCAAGAATCTCATAAAAGAAAAATCGACGGCTGAGTCAACCAGCGCATCGATTCGGAGCAGCGAGTAACAATCCTTAGGGCACACTTTATTTGAAAGAGAGAAATCCACACACATTCTCCATCTACCCTCCCCCTTTTAACCATTACAACATTACTTACCCACCCCGGATACTTACAGGCGGACACAAACCCAGCCTTAAGTAACTTCTTTAGCTCCTCTCTAATAGGCCCGACCATCTTGGAGGCGATGACCCTCTTCTTCTACTCTATGGGGCGAGTGTTGGGATCGAGGTTGAGGCGGTGACAAGCGATGTCCGCATCGACCCGGGCATGCCTGCGGCGCTCCACGTGAAGATGTCAATATTTTTTTGCACGCAAGCTTTGATCTTCTCTCGGTCTTCCGGGCTGAGTTCGCCGATGATCTTTACCTTCTCCTTTCTCCCTTCCTTGGTGCGGATCTATACCTTGAGTACCTCCACGGCCCCCTTCAGCCTTGATGGCTCTTCCTCTCCTTCCTGCTCTTCCAGTGCGTCCTGTTCTCTGGCTTCGTCTTCTGCGACAACCATCACCATTTCTTCCCCAAGCTTTTCCATCCCCCACTTGCTTGCATCCTCTCCTTCCTGCAGTGAGGATCTTATTTTTTCCAACCGGGCCCCCCACCTGGGCGGCCCTCCTGCTTCCTCCATCTTCCTCTTCTATTTCCTCCTTTCATCTTCTTTTGACTCCCCTTCCTCGTCCGCCTCCATCTCTCCCTTCTCCTTTCCAGCCATTTCTAGCTCCCCCGCAATGCCACCAACCATCACTACTTCTCCCTCTCCTCCAACATCTTCCTCCCCTCTTGCTTCTACTTCGCCCCCAAGCTCCTATTGGCATCATTCCATCCTCTTCTCCATCTCTTCATCATCTCCCTGCCAGGAGACGGTGTTCACTGCCATCACGTAGCATTCCCTTGCAGCCTTTGGATCCCCAAGCACCCTGATTTGGGTACCTCCTGAGTTCAACTTCAAGCACTGGTGAAACAATGAGGGAACGCATCTGAAAGCGCTGATCAAGGGGCGCCCAAAAATGGCGTTGTAACTACTGGGGGCATCCACTATGACAAAGTGGCAATTTCAGGATAGCCCCCCCAGGGTTACCTGAAGTCCCACTACCCCTCGACTTCTTTCCTTTCTCCTGAGAACCCAAACAATGGTCCATCCGCCGCCAGCACCCTCCGGGCCTCCACCCTCATCTCATTGAATGCTTTCTTGAAAATAACGTTTACAGTGCTCCAGTGGTCTACTAGGATCCGTGACACCGTAAAGTTCCCGATGGCGGTTCGTATCACCAGCGCGTCACAGAAAAGGTCTTCATGGTCTGGCATGTCCTTCCTTGAAAAGGTGATTTTTCTCATCTGGGAGGGGATTGCGATGTAGAGGCTACGCTTCGGCGATACATAGTGTGAAGGCTCGCCTTTCGGGCTGCCTCTATCCCTACCCCCCCCCCCATGGATTACTCCAATTCCCCCTCGATCTCCTACATCCGTTCGATCTACACATCGATCCTCCTCTCTTGTACCTGTCACTTCCTCTATCCGCACCGGTCTTTGTTGCTCTCCTGCTCCTCTTGTTCTCCTCATTTCCAAGAAATCTGGGCAGGTAGCCGTTGCGTGACTTTCCTCCTCGTGGAAGTCGAAATATGGCAACGCCACCTCCCCTCCTTGCCTTCATTCCTGAGGGTTTCTCCTTCTCCCAGCTCCTGCTCCTCTTCATCTCTCCCGGCCTCTAGCTCTACCTCGGTCGATTGTCATAGCCTGCTACGAAGGGGGCATGGATGGTCTATGACTATACCCCCACCCTTGCTGGTGAAATCTTCTCGGTCCTCCTTGTTGGTTCCTTCCCCCGTGGGGAAATCCTCTCCCTTGTCCTGGGGCAGGGCCCCCCTGTTGCCTCCATCCCAGCTATTGTTACGCCGGCACCCTCGGCTCTTCTCTTCTCCTCGCTTCCTGCTGCCTCCCCCCTGACTCCCTCGACTCCACCTCCGTAAGCCTTGCCAACTTTTTTTGCAAAAGCGGGATTTGCCGCCTCCATTGCTATTTCCTTCGTCGTCTTATCCATCAAGCCCTCAAAAGACATCGGAGCCTTCCGGGTGAGGCTCAGTTTGAAGAAACCTTCTGGTAGTCCCACGGTAAAGGCCATCTGGAGGGAAAACCCCAGCACCTCCTGTATATCTAGGATCTCATCTTGGAATCTATCCACGTACTGAGCTAGGGATTCATCTGCCTTCTGCTTAATCAAAAAGATTGACTCCGGGTTCTTCTTTCTCTTCTTCGATGTTGAGAACCGTAGCTGGAAACTCCTGCTCAGGTCCTCGAAGTAGTATATCGAGCCAGTTGGAAGCTGGTGAAACCAGTCCCGAGCCTTGTACTTCAGTGTGATGGCAAAGAGACGACACTTGAACTCGTCTGTCATGGGCCTGATCGAAACCGCATCCTCGAACCACTGCAAGTGATGGAGGGGATCATCCTTCCCCACATAATAGTTCATCTCTGGTTCTCGGAACCCTTCTGGAACGGGAGCTGACAGGATTAGCTCACAAAAGGGCGACCCTCTCGCCGCCGGTCTCGCCGCCCCTACTCGCGCGACGACCTCCCCTGGCGAGATGGTACTCCCCGGGCTTGGGAACAGCTCCCTTCCCGCCATGTCTCTCCCGCTCCCTTCCACTATAACCTCCTTCCCTGGCCTCCTTCCCGGGGCATCTTCTCCCACTCGCGCCGAGACGAGCTCTTCTTGTGGTGTGAGAGCGGGCATCTGAGGTATTGGGGTTGAACAATCTCCCTGTCGCGAGATCCCCTGCAGCAAGTCCATTATGCCCTTAATTGAAGCCATAAACTATTCCCTTCCAACAAATCCTCCCGGGTTATCCGACCCCTCTACTCCTTCTCCGTGACCTCCCTCCATACGGTTTCTCAAGGTTCTTCTCTGAGGGCTGCGCTCCATGCTCACCGTACCATAAAATGATAGAACCAACATTTTGGTCCCTCCTAAAGTTCGAAACTGAGGATGCATCCCACACGTACTATTATTGAACTACCTTCCTGACGTGAGTCAGAGATCTGGAAACAGACTGAGCGGTCTCAGCTCGGAGGTCCCACCTCTTTCCCGGAAGAACTGAAGATCTTCCCCTCCCTAGCCAATGCTGAGCTAGGTGTCTGTGAGGAAGACAGTAGAAAGGTTCAACAACCTTCTCAGGCAACTTATCGGTCTATTTATAGGCCTCTGAATCTGATCTGCAAATAACACTTCTGAAGTAACCTTAAATAACCAAAACACCCTGGGCTGGGTCTGCCAACAACCAATCTCCGCTGTTCTGGAGGGCTATACGAAGACCTCCAGGGGTAGAAGTGTAAAATTACCTGGGGAAAAAAGGTAAAATACCCCTTGGGGGTAAAAAGGTAAAAACATCTTTTCTCCCATGTGGCGAGTGGGGAAAAGACTGACGGGCGAGACGACCCTCTCTGTTCGTCTCGCCAGCCTCTCGCCCTATAGGCCATCTCGCCGCCTAGAGCCATCTCGCACTACCTGGGCATCTCGCCTACCTCAGAGAATCCCCCATCCCGCCTCCTGTAGGTGGGGCTCCTGGTCTTACTCGCCTGTCTAATTCATCTCGCCAGTCACCCCTTCTCGCTCATTGAGCCACCTCTCGCGAGCCCAAGGTTGTACATATATATATATATATATATATTATTGACATTCGTATGTACTGAGTTCAAGTTAACTCATGAAGCTTCAGCTAGAATGCTCTGAGTTAGGATTCGTTTGGTCTTTTGATATTAATATGTAACTTCGTCAACCGTCTATGGAATATGGCGTGGGATGATAATACGATTTATAGTCAATTTTATTAGGGTATTTTAAGGGTTTCAAAGCAAATCATGTCTTATAAAGTGCTTATTATGATTCACCTTTGTATATATTTTTGTCGCTAATGTGTTTTTCTGCTTTTTGCAGGTTTTCACGGCTTTCAGCCGAATTTTGCTGTGACACGCCCTCTAGTCATGCCCTACCCGGGCGTGTACCTAGGGCGTGTAACCCAGAGGAATGAAGCAATTGGTCCGAAACTGCATTCCGTGGAAACTTAGTGTACACGCTCTCTGTCACGCCCATGTCACATCCGACACGGGCGTGTTCTAGAGGCATGTCCCCAGGTTCCGAGGAATCGCCGCAACGCGCTCGTTTTTCCCGCTCCACCATCGCACCGAATGTGTCACGCCCCCGGGTCACCCCCGACCCGGGCGTGACATTCGGGCGTGTACTCCAGCAATACCGCCCGTCGCCTCCAGCATTCAATTTCAGCTCAACAAAGTCACAACGCAAAGAACATGCCCCCGGTACACGCCCTACCAGGGCGTGACATTTGGGCGTGTACTTCAGCTACTTCGCCAGAATTAAATTCCTGCCCGAAAAAGTCGCACTGAATGTGTCACGCCCCAGTGTCACTCCCGACCCGGGCGTGACAGGGGGGCGTGACCCGACCCGAAAAAATCTATAAATAGAGCTCATCTCCAAGGGTTCAGGGACACCTTTTGGATTGAGAGGGGAGGTTCTATCCTTTGTATTTTTGAACTTTTTCAAGCATTTCTCTTCATTTTTAGCTCTTCTTATCTCTAGCTTAATGCTTTCCCTGTATTAGCTCCTAGCTTCTTTCTGTAGCATAATGTTAATGATAGTGTAGTTTACTTTCCATGCACTTGTAATCTCTGGTTTTCAAGTTGTAAGATCCCTGTTTCCATTAATAAAGAAGTGTTTTTTTATTTTTCGTTTCTACTTTGTTTTCATTATTCTCTTCTACGCATCTTCTTTTCTCCATTTCACCATGAGTAACTAATCCTCCTTGTACTCGATCTTGATGATCCGAGGTTCGAGTTGATTAAGTTATGATGCTTTAACTCTACTTTTTCTTTCTAAAGTTATACCTTGAATTACTCTTGATTAAAAACCCTACTTGGAGATATATCATCAATATGTATATTTTTCATCATTAGCTTTCATTCTTAGCTAGCCGACAGGGTGATAGTTTGAAGTAAGCGATCAAGAGTAAAGAGAGTTGCACGCACCCCTCGAGAGAGGCAGACGTTAAATCTCCTGGATTGGAGTGAAATCCAATAGAGGGGTTCACAACTTAAAGCGAGCTTTAGATCTCCGATCGGACGAGAGTTCGGTTGAGCATTCCTAAACTCAGGTAGGCACGGCTTCGAGAGAAGCGTGTTTACGCTTATGGAACCTCCACGGTCAAGGTTTTAGCTTTATTAAGTAAAAGTTTATTTTCGCATTTCTTAATCAACTTTAGCCGAGGTGATCCTCGATCGAGTGCTCTTCTCTTTCATTGTCTTAATCCCTCACTGTAATCGTTTTAATAGCTCTCTATTTTTCTGCAAGCTTTTCTTTCTTAGCATAATACTTCTCTCCTCAATCGCATTTTAGTAATCTCTTAAACCCTAAAACACTCTTCGGTAAGATAATGGTTTTCGTGTGAGTAAGATTAATTAACGGTTCCTGGATTTTAATACGACACTTGTGTCCCCTAGCTACATTTCGATAGGTATACTTGCCTTGTTGGATTGTTAGTTTGGTTATTTTCTCCTTGCGAATATTAGTAGACATCAAGTTTTTGGCGCCATTGCCGGGGAAGCAACTTCTGTTAATAATTTGAAAACACGAATCTATTAATTTTATCACTTCTCTTTCTCACCCTCCTTCTTAAAATTATTAAGTACCGCTCTTAATAGAAACCCACATCACAAATTTTTCTACACCACCTAACTCTCTCGAAAAGGGCAAAGTGGCTCTAAATGCCACTATCTTGTCTAGTACCTTGCGAACCCTTCACCGAATAGCCCTTGGGAAGTTCGGGAGTTAAAACATAAAAAAAATCTATTTCAAAAAAAAAACAAACATCATTAGCTCTCTTTTCTAGTTTATTTTATTCATCTTTCTTCTCTTCTCTTCTTCTAGTGTATGACCCACGGGAGTCCGTCGGTTATTTTGGACCTGGACCACGAAATTGAGCGTACTCTTCGGAGAAGATCGCGATTTCAAGGCCCTACTACCCAAGTGTCGGTTGAGGATTCCGAGTCATTTTCTACTTTAAGAATGGAAGAACCCAACGTGGAGGAAGCCGTACAAAGGCCTATGTCCTATTATGCACGACCGAATCTTGAGGGTATAGAATCGAGTATAGTTTGCCCTGCAATAGCAAATAATAATTTTGAACTGAAGCCTAGCATAATTCAAATGGTGCAGCAGTATGTGCAATTTGACGGGCTTCAAGATGAAGATCCGAACGCACACATAGCCAGCTTTCTTGAGATTTGTGACACCTTTAAGATAAATGGTGTCACAAATGATGCTATTAGGCTAAGTTTATTTCCTTTATCCCTTACAACTAAGGCTAAGTAGTGGCTGAACACTCTACCTAAAAATAGCATCACAACCTGGAATCAATTAACTGAAAAATTTTTGACGAAGTATTTTCCGCCAGCTAAAACCGCAAAACTTAGGAATGATATTTCTGCTTATGGACAAATAGACTCCGAAACCCTTTACGAAACCTGGGAAAGATTTAAAGAATTATTAAGGTGATGCCCCCATCACGCTCTGCCTGTATGGTTGAAGGTGCAGACATTCTATAATGGGCTAAATCAAAGCACAAAGCAAATGATAGACGCAGCTTCTGGCAGTACTTTAAACCATAAGACCCCGGAAGCAGCTCTTGAGCTGTTTGAGGACATGGCCATGAACACTTACCAGTGGAATGTGCCTAGGTCCCGCCCAAACAAACCTGCAGGTCTCTTTGAGGTGGACAACGTCTCCCAGCTCGTACTGCAAGTTGAAATATTAAGCAAAAAAATTACGGAGATGACAGCTGCCTCCGCTCCTCAGGTATGGGAATCTGCAACTTCTCCCCCCGAACATTTGGATTATGTAAATAATATGCCTAGAACTGCTTTTAATAATTTTTCTGCTGCAAATTTTCATCCTCCTGGTTTTAATTTTCCGAATAGTTATAATCCTGCGTTAAGAAATCATCCGAATATTTCGTGGAGCAATCCATCGAATGCTGTGCGCCCGCCACCGCAAAGTGATTTTTCTGCACCACCACCACCTCCTCAAAGTTTTCCAAAACCTCCAAGTTTGGAGGAAATGTTTTAAAAATACATGAATGCTAATGACGCTACGATTAGAACCTTAACTGGAAGCGTTAAAAATTTATAAAATCAGGTAGGACAGCTCGCTAAAATAATTTCTGAGCGACCCGTAGGGGCTCTTCCATCCAATACCGAGCCAAACCCGAGAGAGCAAGCAAAAGCTATAACTCTTCGGAGTGGGAAGAAAGTTCCTGGTATGGTAAGTGAAGAACCCGAGGCAAGCTCCGCTCCCGCTTTAAAAAATCAAAGCTCCACTCCCGCTTTAAAAAATCAAAGCTCCGCTCCCGCTTTAAAAAATCAAAGCTCCGCTCCCGTTTTAAAAATTCCACCTTCTGCCGAATAAGTTATCACCCATGTTTTAGAAAACGAACTCACTCCACCACCCACCTTTAAAAATAATCCATCCCCGCCATACCCTTCCGAACTTAATAAACAACGACAGGACGATCAATACACCCGTTTTTTAGAAATGTTTAAACAAATCCACATAAATCTGCCTTTCCACGAAGCCATATCCCAGATGCCGAAGTACGCAAAATACCTTAAGGACCTCCTGACCAACAAGAAGAAGTTAGAGAACCTTTCGCATGTCACGTTAAATGTCGAGTGCTCGGCGGTTTTGACAAACGGATTACCGAAGAAAATTAGTGACCCGGGTAGTTTCTCTATCCCGTGTGTCTTTGGTGATCTCTTTGTCAAACACGCTTTAGCCGACCTAGGTGCTAGTATTAATCTTATGCCCCTCTCGTTGTTTAAAAAGTTAGGAATTGGTAGTCTCAACCCCACACACATGAGTATCCAGCTCGCCGACAGATCAGTCAAATACCCGTTAGGTATAGTGGAGGACGTCCTAGTCAAGGTCGACAAGTTCATCTTCCCGGTGGACTTTGTCATTTTGGACATCACGTCGAGGTCCCCCTGATCCTTGGCCGGCCCTTCCTTGCCCACCTCCCGAGCTATCATTGACGTAAGCAATGGTAAGCTCTTCCTTTGAGTAGGCGACGACGAAGTAACTTTCTCTATCACCCCCTCGATGAAAAACACCCTAGCCAATGATGACTCATGTTTCTTTGTAAATGTCGTAAGTGAAGAGTCCTCCTCTCACCTCTATGATTTCGAAAAAGAATTTTCTGATTTTCTTTCTTATACTGCTCCAACTGAATCACTACATTTAAGTGAAGAGTCCTCCTCTCACCTCTTTGATTTTGAAAAAGAATTTTCTGATTTTTGTTCCTCTTCTACTCCTCCAACTGAATCGCTGCGAGAAGCCGCCTTCGCCGCTAGCCCGACCCCTTTCAAATTACCATACAAAGAAAAATTTTATGAACATATTGTTTTTGAAAAAGATCAGATTTCAAAAATGTCATATGAAGACCCCCCTACCATGGAACTGAAAGAACTACTAGAGCACCTTAAATAGGTTTTCGTAGAAAAGGATTCTAAGCTGCCCGTCATAGTTTCAGCCTATCTTACGGATTAGCAAAATGATAAACTCCTTTTAATTTTACGTAAGCATCGCCAAGCCATTGCTTGGCAGATCTCTGATATCAAGGGCATAAGCCCATCCTTCTGTACTCACAAAATATTAATGGAAGATAATTCGCGTAACTCTATCCAACCTCAGCGCCGTATAAACCCAAACATGAAAGAAGTAGTTAAGGGGTAGGTTATGAAGTTGTTAGACGCCGGAATTATCTATCCTATATCAGACAGTAAGTGGGTTAGCCCTGTCCAGGTAGTACCAAAGAAGGGAGGGATAACGTTAATAAGTAATGAAAATAATGAATTAATCCCGACACGGACGCTGACCGGTTGGCGAATGTGTTTAGATTACCGTAAACGAAATGATGCCACCCGAAAGGATCACTTCCCCTTGCCATTCATCGATCAGATTTTAGAACGACTTTCCGGACATAGCTTTTATTGTTTTCTCGATGGCCTCTCGGGGTATTTACAAATCCCCATCTCTCCCGAGGACCAGGAGAAAACTACGTTTACTTGTCCCTTCGGCACCTCCGCCTACCGAAGAATGCCGTTTGGATTGTGCAATGTGCCAGATACATTCCAGTGATGTATGCTCGCTATCTTTGACAAGTACGTAGAAAGCATCATGGAAGTTTTCATGGATGATTTCTCCGTGTTCGGTGATTCCTACGATAGTTGCTTAGAGAACCTTGAAAAAGTCTTAGAGCGATGCGAAGAAACTAACCTCGCCTTAAATTGGGAAAAATGTCATTTTATGGTGAGGGAAGGGTTAGTTCTGGGACATAAAATTTCTGAAAGAGGTATTGAAGTAGACGTTGCGAAAATAGAAGTTATCGAGAAGCTGCCGCCACCTACGAACATAAAAGCTATAAGAAGTTTTCTAGGTCACGCGGGTTTCTACCGCCGCTTCATAAAGGACTTTTCCAAAATCACCAAGTCCGTTGCCCATCTCTTAGAAAAGGACGCCCCATTTATCTTTGATGATCTCTGTCTAGCAGCCTTCAATTTAATAAAAGAAAAATTAGTTAATGCCCCAATCATGATAGCTTCAGTGTGGGAATTTCCATTTGACATAATGTGCGATGCGAGTAGTTATGTGGTGGGAGCCGTTTTAGGCCAACACATATCTAAAAACTTCCACCCCATCTATTACGCTAGTAAGACACTTACATCTGCACAGGAAAATTACACCACGACCGAGAAGGGGCTCCTAGCCGTAGTATTCTCTTTTGATAAATTTCATCCTTATATTACTCTTTCAAAAATTATTGTTTTTACGGACCACTCGGCCCTCAAATATCTTCATTCCAAAACGGATGCCAAGCCGCGCTTGATTCGCTAGTTCGTACTCCTCCAGGAGTTTGACTTAGAGATTCGTGATAAGCGAGGAGCCGAGAACTTGGCCGCCGACCACCTTTCGTGCCTAGACAACCCGTTTACAGAAAAATTAGACGAAAATTCTTTTAATGACTATTTCCCCGATGAGAAGCTGTTAATAATTAACACATCTATTTCTCCTTGGTTTGCTCGAATTGCCAACTATCTAGTGGCTCGTGTGCTCCCAAAAGAGTTTTCATCTCAGCAAAAGAAGAAATTCTTTTCTGAGCTGAAGATCTATTTTTGGGAGTACCCGCATCTTTTCAGAATTTGTGCCGACCAAATGATAAGAAGGTGTGTTTCTTATGAAGAAGGATTAAATATTATTAAACATTTGCATGAAGGACCGACAGGTGGACACTATCAAGCTGCTCGCACCGCTCACAAAGTGTTAAGCGCGGGTTTTTACTGGCCTACCATGTTTAAAGACGCGCATGCCTTTGTGAGTAGGTGTGATAGTTGCCAACGGTCGGGGAATATTTAGAATAAAAATGAAATGCCACAAAATTATTTCCTAGACTGCGAAGTTTTCGACCTCTGGGGGATTGATTTTGTCGGCCCTTTTCCTTCTAGCTTCGGGAATAAGTACATTTTAGTTGCCGTTGATTATGTTTCGCGTTGGGCCGAAGCCCAAGCTCTTCCTACAAATGACGCCCGAGTCGTAGTTAATTTCCTAAAAAATTATTTTCTTGCTTCGGTACGCCGTGCGCTATCGTTAGTGATAGGGGTTCCCATTTCTGTAACACGCAATTTTCAAAAATCCTAACTAAATATGGCGTTACTCATAAGCTTTCCACCGCCTACCACCCCCAAACTAACGGACAAGTCGAAGTAGTAAATAGAGAATTAAAAAGAATTTTAGAAAAGACTGTTTCTATATCTAGAAAAGACTGGTCAGCAAAATTAGACGATGCTCTATGGGCCTACCGAACAACATACAAAACCGCCCTCGGATGTACGCCATATCGGTTGGTTTATAGAAAATCGTGTCATTTGCCCGTAGAATTAGAACACCGCGCTTTTTGGGCCTTAAGATTTGTTAACTTTGATCCCCACTCTGTCGGCAATTTTAGAAAATTCAAACTTAACGAACTCGACGAGTGGCGCTCTAACGCTTATGAAAATAATAAATTTTATAAAGAGCGGACGAAGCGTTTGCATTATAAACATCTTAGGTACCCAAAAACCTTTAAGCCGGGCGACCAAGTTCTTTTATATAACTCCCGATTACTTTTATTTCCGCGAAAACTAAAATCACGATGGTATGGGCCATTTACAGTAAAAGAAATTTTTCCGTATGGAACGGTTTTAGTTTCGCACCCTGAAAAGGGTGAGTTCAAAGTGAATGTGCAGCGTCTTAAACTTTATCTCTGTGGTGATGTCAGTCCAAACTGTATTAATATTCTTCTACACGAACTTTAAACTAACTGGACACCGTCTAGTTACTTGCTACTTTGGACAAATAATCGTTCGGACAATATTTTTTCTAATGCGTCGAGCTCAAACGACGCTTTAAACAAAGGGCGCTCTTGGGAGGCAACCCAATCTATTTTTTTTGTTTTCTTTCTTTTTACATTTTTTGCCCCGGATGGTTCCGCCAATCTCAAGCTTCTGCGATCGCCTGCTCCAATGCTGCTAAATCCATCACAAAGTCCTACAAAAGACCTTTCCAGAAGACTCAAAGCACAAGCATGGGGGAGCGGCATCACTGAGCTTTCGCTGCAAAATAAAACCGGAGAAGTACCTGTTTTTCAATTCTGTCTTTCATTTCTATACTTTAATTTTCTCTCGTTCTCCAACCTCCTTCTCCATTGAGGACAATGTCGATTTTAAGCTTGGGGGAGGACTTCCTCCTTCTTTTTGCTTTTTGTAAATATCTTTTACTTTTTTGTAAATATTCTTCAAAAATCCAAAAAATCCAAAAATATTCTTCAAAAATAAAAAAAAATCCAAAAATCTAATAAAATATATATATAGCTGCATTTTGATATTTCAATAAGTACCCCATGTTTTTGTTTTGTTTTTCTCAAACTTCTTTATAAACAACGTAGTTAATTATAATTTTTCTAATCATTTTTTTATCATATTTCACACGTAAAATGTTGGCCATGCTGTGTTTCTAATTCACGGTAGCATGTTAAGGTGAAATATTTCTCTAAACACACATTTCTATTATGGTTTTCCGTTCTTTAATTTTTTTACTTTCTCTAAAATTTATCATCCACTATTTTCCTTTTCGTCTTTAGATAATTTTTGTAAGGACAACTTTTGAATAACGTAGTAGATATGAACGATCCAAGTCACATATTATTTTTATTTTCAAGATAATTTCATCAATCTTCTTTTATTATCTCGAACTTGCTTTTTGAAAATTTTCAAATCTATGTTTTAAATAAATTTAAAAAGCGTGAAAATGATTTAGGCCGTTTTTGTTTACGTTTGAGCTTTCCTGCCAACCTAAATTCTTTTACCACTAGTTAGCCGCTTTTGAGCCCTTTTTTTCCAAATTCATTTGATAACTCCACATAGCATTTCATTTTCACCAAAGCCAAAATTCCTACCTATCTAATCACACTAAATTTTTTGAGTTTCATTCTAAAATTTTCATGATAGGAAATTTGTGTTATCTTTGGAGAAATTGTTGAAAAAAGTGTACTCAAAAGCAATGTTTGATTTTATCTGGCCAATCCAACTTGAAAGAAAAAAGTTTTATGGCCTTTGTTTTGAAAAAAGAAAAAAATGAATGATGAAAAAAAAAATTAAATAATAATAAAGAAGAAAAATAAAACAAAATATATATATATATATACATATTTTGTTTAAAATAATTTTTTTTTGAAACTCGTTGTTTTGGTTTAGTGTGATTTTAAGCCTCCATGTTTATATTAGAATTCCACTCCTATTCATAATCCTAAACCAAACGTTTCGGTCCTATTAAGTCCTTTTGATTCACGCCTTTTTAAATTTTATTTAACAACTAAGAAAAGAAGAAAAGTAAATCAGTTTTAGTTTTGGATTTAACTTAGATTTTTGTTATTTAATTGATATAATTATAATGCGTTGCTTGGATCTAGTAACAACTCAATACGTTCTTTTCATTTTCGTTGCCTTGCTTAAATCTATTTAAAGAGTCTCGTCAAAATTCTGGATGATTTATTTTCGTTAAGTAAAGTTTATAAAAGTTAAACCATACCAAAATAATTGTTTTAGATTTACGTTTTACATTCTCCCTACCTGGAATTTCGCATAGTACTTGTGTAAGCATGATTAAAACTTTTTGAATTAGTCACTTTTTATGATTAGCTAGTTTTTATATCTTTGCTTGGGGACAAGCAAAACTTAAGCTTGGGGGAATTTGATAATACAGTTTATAGTCAATTTTATTAGGGTATTTTCAGGGTTTCAAAGCAAATCATGTCTTGTAAAGTGCTTATTTTGATTCATCTTTGTATATATTTTTGTCGCTAATGTGTTTTTCTGCTTTTTGCAGGTTTTCACGGCTTTCAGCCGAATTTTGCTGTGACACGCCCCCTGGTCACGCCCTACCCGGGCGTGTACCTAGGGCGTGTAACCCAGAGGAATGAAGCAATTGGTCCGAAACTGCATTCCGTGGAAACTTAGTGTACACGCCCTCTGTCACGCCCGTATCACATCCGACACCGGCGTGTTCTAGAGGCATGTCCCCAGGTTTCGAGGAATTGCCGCAAGGCGCTCGTTTTTCCCGCTCCACCGTCGCACCGAATGTGTTACGCCCCCAGGTCATGCCCGACCCGGGCGTGACATTCGGGCGTGTACTCCAGCAATACCGCTCATTGCCTCCAACATTCAATTTCAGCTCAACAAAGTCACGCCGCAAAGAACACGCCCCCGGTACACGCCCTACCAGGGCGTGACATTTGGGCGTGTACTTCAGCTACTTCGCCAGAATTAAATTCCAGCCCGAACAAGTCGCACCGAATGTGTCACGCCCAGGTCATGCCCGACCCGGGCGTGACAGGGGGGCATGACCCGACCCGAAAAAATCTATAAATAGAGCCCATCTCCAAGGGTTCAGGGACACCTTTTGGATTGAGAGGGGAGGTTCTGTTCTTTGTATTTTTGAAAGTTTTCAAGCATGTCTCTTCATTTTTAGCTCTTCTTATCTCTAGCTTAATGCTTTCCCTGTATTAGCTCCTAGCTTCTTTCTGTAGCATAATGATAATGATAGTGTAGTTTACTTTCCATGCACTTGTAATCTCTGGTTTTCAAGTTGTAAGATCCCTGTTTCCATTAATAAAGAAGTGTTGTTTTCTTTTTCATTTCTACTTTGTTTTCATTATTCTCTTCTACGCATCTTCTTTTCTCCATTTCACCATGAGTAACTAATCCTCCTTGTACTCGATCTTGATGATCCGAAGTTCGAGTTGATTAAGTTATGATGCTTTAACTCTACTTTTTCTTTCTAAAGTTATACCTTGAATTACTCTTGATTAAAAACCCTACTTGGAGATATATAATCAATATTTATATTTTCCATCATTAGCTTTCATTCTTGGCTAGCCGAGAGGCTGATAGTTTGAAGTAAGCGCTCAAGAGTAATGAGAGTTGCACGCACCCCTCGAGAGAGACAGACGTTAAATCTCCTGGATTGGAGTGAAATCCAATAGAGGGGTTTACATCTTAAAGCGAGCTTTAGATCTCCGATCGGACGAGAGTTCGTTGAGCATTCCTAAACTCAGGTAGGCACGGCTTCGAGAGAAGCGTGTTTACGCTTATGGAACCTCTACGGTCAAGGTTTTAGCTTTATTAAGTAAAAGTTTATTTTTGCATTTCTTAATCAACTTTAGCCGAGGTGATCCTCGATCGAGTGCTCTTCTCTTTCATTGTCTTAATCCCTCGCTGTAATCGTTTTAATAGCTCTCTATTTTTCCGCAAGCTTTTATTTCTTAGCATAATACTTCTCTCCTCAATCACATTTTAGTAATCTCTTAAACCCTAAAACATTCTTTGATAAGATAATGGTTTTCGTGTGAGTAAGATTAATTAATGGTTCCCGGATTTTAATACGACACTTGTGTCCCCTAGCTGCATTTTGATAGGTATACTTGCCTTGTTGTATTGTTAGTTTGGTTATTTTCTCCTTGCGAATATTAGTAGACATCATGGGGCCCCAGCCGGACCCTCTTTTATATTTATGTGACGGATGGAGGTGTTACAATTTTGGTATCAGCTTGTCTTGGTCTTCCTTCTGCAAATTTGTGGTCGAATTCTTTTGAGGGGTAGCGAGCACGTGTATGTGCATACCGTTATAACAAAATGAACACAAGAATGTCCCCTTATGAATGAAA
This sequence comes from Platanthera guangdongensis, assembly GCA_039583875.1. NCBI lineage: Eukaryota > Viridiplantae > Streptophyta > Magnoliopsida > Asparagales > Orchidaceae > Platanthera > Platanthera guangdongensis. The sequence goes on along the minus strand of CM077165.1, from coordinate 81,727,973 downwards.
ATACACATGTTTGAGAAACCTACGAGTTCTTAATAGTCGTGGTTTGCCCTTTTAGTAATCACTAAATTGTGTATTTTACACTTATAGGTGAATAGAAGTGGTGCGGGGCAGTCTGAACCCCAACATTCTATTGAGAGTGCATCACCAGCTGATGTTCCAACACCTCCTCCTTCTATGAAAATAGTGTGCTTAGTTGCCGAGGCAGTGTTTGCAATGATAAATGCACAACCCACTGGGCAGGTGCGACCTGCGATGGTACCAATACAGGTTGGTGTAGCCGAGCCTATGACTGCTAGGCAAGTGCGTGTTGAAGCTTTGGTTGATAAGCGAGCGACTGAACGATAGCTGAAGCACTTCACGAGCTTTAGCCCTCCTATGTTTATGGGTGCAGGATCACCAATACAGGCAGGGGACTGGCTTTCTCGAGTCAAGAGGATATTGACGGCAACAGAGACAGACGATGCACTGAAGGTCACCTTGGCCAGTTTCATGTTGGAAGGAGAGGCTCAACTTTGGTGGGATAAGTTGGAGTTACACCACTTCGCCGATAGTCGACCATCGGAGGTCTCGAAGGAGGAGGTTTTGAGACTGTTCTTGGCAAAGCATCTGCTGTTGTTGTCACGACCCGTCAGATGACATATGCCAGAGTGCGCTACGGGCGGGTCGTAATGCCACAAGCATGGAAAAAAGTGACTTCCATGTCTGCTAGGCAGGAGCTGAAATATGTTATTTGATTTAAAACAGTTATTTTGGAAAAAAAGGATTTGGTTGTTTTTATTTATGTATATGCGGAAGCTTCAAAAAAGGTTAATGCGCATGCATTTTAATAATAAAACCAATGTCACAAAAAGTGCCGAGGAAAAATGTAAAGGTAATAGATCGCAGTAGTAAATATGTCATAAATAAATGATATGGTACATCAAGAAAAACCAAGCAGTTGTCCCCGATATAAAAGATAATGGCTGACAATAACTAGTACATGATAACAGATCTGACGGTAAAAGAAATAAATACATAGAACCTGAAGTAACAACTACAAAAGAGTAAACCTCCGAGTAAGCGGTAGCTGAACGAAGAACGGCTCAGGGAGCAGGCGGCGCTGTCACGAACCCTAAGGCAAAATCCAAACAGAAGTAAAAATGCCTCAGAACATGAAAACTAAAAGTAAGCATATAATATTCTGATGTTTAAGTAGAGATAACAAGAGAAAGAAAAACAATTAACTGATGCTTAAATGTACTCTAGCCTACTGTTGAGTTAGCTTAAAATTCCATTCAAACAATGACATAAGCGGTAAAATGAAAAGCGTTCGCGTCTCAATTTGATGTACATGATTCTAAAATAAGTTTAATTACAAGGCTTATCGACGCGGATGCTTGCATGGTCATCTACTTGTTTTAGTTACCAGTTTGTCGGGAGCTCGATTCAAAGCGTCACATCAAATCGACACCTCCTTTCAATGTTTTATTATGATGAATAGTGAATTTGGGATTCATGTCTTAGAGATTCCTAACACAGCTAAACAGATCATAAAACACACAACCCCGATCTATAAGGGTATACATTTCAAAATATAAGAGTAATAATAAATAAATTTCATGTTTGCAAGCGAGAGAGATTTCTCTACTTGCCTTCAAGTGAATCTGAACGGATGACATCGACTAAACGGTGCTAGCAAAAACGTAGGAGTCTTAGATCGACCTACTTAAGATCACGCAATCAAGATGACCTACGAAAGTTTCTACGCTTGCATAGACATTAAAAGAATTACAAAGATACACGTAAGAGATTGCTTAGAAATTTACCTCCCTCGATAGTGAGGGATGAAGAGGCTACCGCGAGGGATCGGGGATCTTGGTGGTGTTTGGATCCGAAAAGCACTAATTCGGAGAGAGGTTGGAGTGATTCCCCCACATAGATCCTAAGAGATGCACCAAAAAACACAAACAAATTTGAGATTAGCGGACTATACGATGGAGATAAGCTGAATTGTCGGAAATCACTAGATCGGAGAGGGAAAATTATCGTAGCAAAATTAGGGCAAACTGAAAACCAGAAATTGGAAGAGTTCCTTACCCAAGGAGACCCAATCTGGGATCAATAATCCACGAATAGGGGTTTCAAGCGAAACCCTAGGAGTCCCTCACGAAATCCACTGGAAGAAACGAAGAGGAGCTAGGGTTATTGGAGAAAAATGCTGTCTTTGCCCCCACTAGCCGGAGGAGGAGAAGAAGGGGCTATTGCGGTGTACCGGTCGGAGAAAATAAAAAGGAGGGGGCTCCGGCCCTAGAGGGAGTGGTCGCCAATCACGGGGATAAGATTAGGGGCGGAAGGAGGCGCAGAAACAATCTGAGGCTGTGATTTGACAGGAGAAAGGTTTCGAAGGGGATGCCGAGTCATGGGAGCTGCGAGATCCGGCGCGGCGGGACGAGTAGCGGCTGCAATACGGGAGACAGGAGAGAAATTCCTGCGGCTTGCGGGATTTGGACCGGGGGGTTTCGGGTTATAAGAGAGGAGAGGGGAAAAGTTTTTTTTTATTATTTATTAATATTATTATTATTATAGATAATATGAGTTGTTACAGTTGTCGCAGCGAATTGTCATGGAAAATGAGTTCCAGCATGTGACTCAGGGCGAGGGTAGTGTGGATGACTACCTGCATGAGTTTCCCAGGTTGGGACGCAATGTGAGGTGTACTTTTGCTGATGAAGAGCGTAAGACCAATAGGTTCTATGAGGGACTGCAGGATGAGTTGAGGTTACTGCTCTCGGGTCCGATAAACCAAGGATTTCAAGTGTTGGTTAATACGACTCGTTCGTTAGAAAAGGACATGAAGTGGGTGTAGGGCAAGAGGGACTTGACTGTGATAAATCCCGAGTTCAAAGTGTCGCGTCCTACAAAATCTGAGTACCGAAAGAAGTGGATAACAAAGTCCAAGTCTTCTGGACAAGCTCCTTCTACTGTTGCTTCGGGAACAACATCGGGGCAAGGCATGCATACATGTTATACTTGTGTCAATCCAGGACATTTTGCCCACGAGTGTAGGAGTGGTCCTCCAAAGGTTTACAAAAAGGCAGGAGCAACATATGCTTAGAAGGGAAATGCGGTGGAGTCCACTGCGTCCAATATGGTCCAGCTCAGCCGAGGGTGTATAACCTTGGACAACAGGAGGCCATCAAACAGGCGGATGTCGTCACAGGAATGAGTTGTATATATTTTTCATGCTTTATATTGTATACCTTATGAATTGCTTGTGTATAACTTGGTACGTCTAGGCTTTTGAAAGTTATTAACTTAAGGTTAGCTAATCACCTAGAGGGGGGGGGGGGTGAATAAGTCTTTGAAAATTTCATAGTCTTTTTGATGTTTTCTTTCTAAGTGATCTAGAGCTTGTCCTTAGAACCTGCAATATAAAAAAAACAAGCAACACAACCAAGCACACAGTTATTTATAGTGGTTCGCCAATTAGTTACATCCACTTTCCCTCCCACCTATCGAACTATCTTATTGGACTAGGCACAAACTCATCCAAAATGCTCCTCAGATCTTACACCTCAGGCCCTCAGCCTTACACATTGGTTCTCTTCAGAACCCAACCTCAGAATCACAAAGGTTCCTACCTCAGAGCCCTGTAGTGCTTCGACAGCTCGCTGGTCCACTGACCACCTACCTTAGCCTTATCTATAAGCCCTACAGCTCAGGCTTTTCAGCCCTAGAACTTTAGGCACACGACCCTACTCTTAGAGTGCTGCAGCACTCCTACAACTCAGTACCCTTCCAGGTACCTACCTCAGTGCCCTTCTAGGGACCTACAACTCAGCCTCCTCCAAGGCCTACAAATCAATGACACACTTGTCACCTACAAATTAGTGATTCAACAGTCACCTACCTCAGTCTTATCTCTAAGGCCTACTACTCAGGATGGGAGGACAACCCTACTCTCAAATCCACACTTGGATCCTACCTCAGTATCCCAACAAGGCACCTACCTCAGTGACTAATTAGTCACCTACAACTCAGGCCAAAAGGCCCTTCATCTTAGATTTAGACAAGCTGAATCCTACAAAAAATTAAACAAGAAGTTGAATAAAATTTAAACCACTGACTCAGAGATAAATCTTTGAGTCTACCTTGCTGGACTGAGCAGATATCATTCGAGCCCTCTTGCTGTAGAAGGAATGAGTGTTTTTCTACAGCTACTACTTCTTTGCTGCACAGAAGAGCAGCTACCTGTTGTTGAAGGCTGATGGCCCTTCACACAACTATCTACTTGCTGATTCGACGAATCAGCTGCCTTGTTCTGCAAATAACTAACTTGCTAAACTTGAAAATATCTTTAGTTATCTTTCTCTGCCTCGCTGGCTCGCTCTGCTGGACTTGGCTTTCAAGCTTGTCGGAGAAGATGAAGTCCAGCCGCCTCTATTTTTGTATTTCTTTGTTTGTAGTTGTTAACCCTAATTTCTAGTTTCTCTCTTCCTATTATATTTGTTGATTTGAATCAATGACACAATTTGAGTGTGGGCACAGCCAAGGACGGTGAGCGCCACGTCCCTCAAAAATGGACAAATATTGGCTTTCGGCGCACTGCAACTTTCCTGAAACGGCATGAACTATTTTGACTTTGTTGACTTCTGGTGACGTCAGCATCGGTCATCCGGTGCTGCTGTAGCTTTCCCGTAACGACACGAACTACTTTGACTTTGTTGACCTTTGGTGACGTCAACAGTGGTGTTGACTTCTGGTGACGTCAGCAGTGGTCATCACTTTCTGGACTTAGAAAAATTCCAGAACTTATTAAGAGTTGAGTGATGTTAAGTCACTCAACGCCATCTGACTTGGCTCTTCATTATAAATGTTGAGTGAATCTGCCTCACTCCATGCTCTTAGACTTAGAGAAATTTCATTGACCTTGTTTCAGCGTTTCCTTCTCAACTATCTCAGCGGTTTCATCTTCACAGCTGAGACTATCTCCTGTCTCAACGGTTTCTTCACAACTGTCTCAATGCTGCCAATGCTTTCTTCTTCACAGCTGAGACTATCTACTATTTTAGCGGTTTCTTCTCATATGTTTCAATGCATTCAACGCTTTCTTCTTCATTGGAAGCATTGAGTGAACCTGCTTCAATCAACGATGCTGGACTTAGAGAATTTCTGCTTGCTTTATCTCAGCAGTTATGCTGAGACATTCTTCTCCACTATCTCAGCTGTCTCAGCTGTCTCAATGCTTATGCTGAGACATTCTTCTCAGCTATCCCAGCTGTCTCAGTTATCTCAACTGTCTCAGCAGTCTCAACGCTTATGCAGAGACATTCTTCTCTACTGTCTCAGCTATCTCAACAATTTTTCCTTAGTCAATTTATCTGACTTCCAGCTTACTCTCTTTGTTCACCTGTCCAATCAAGGACAACCTGCATGCATGAACTTAAGCACACATCAAATACAATATGCCCCTTAACATGATTGGTGATGTCTCTTCAAATCCTGAGGAACATTATAGGCCACAACTCCCAACACTCTCCCCTTATTTGAAGAAGGCAGAACATCCATTCATGCTAAGGTGCATCAACAAAAAAAGTATCATGATAGTACATATGAGACATTATCATGACAACTAGCAATCCCAGTACAGGATAACTCGCTTTAGATGAGATGGCTTAACACTATGCTTGAATAACCAATAGTACAGATGAATTATCAATCATTGACAATGTAATGGTATGATTAACAACCAAAGCTTTATTAATCATTGACAAGGTAAACATTTTTATTAAGATATACCTAATCATTAACTAATTTAGAGAGCCTTAGTCAAACAACAGTAGGCAAAACATGTGATTACAAGATATCAATGAAATAACAGCATATTCATTTAAACACAGATATATAAATGAGAATTACATGCACATTTGTCACATCAATATAGTCAGGGCCAACTCATATTAATTTCATTGATAGAGATTGAAATTGCTAAACTGTTGATATACATTACAAAACTTTGATTATATATTTAATGAACCCTAAGTCTTGCAGACTCATATCAGCTCTTCTTTGATGAACCTGCATCAGCATCCTTGCTAGCAGCTGTCTTCTTCAATTTTTCAGCTTTGTTCTTCTGCCATTTGAAGTAAAGGAATGGTTTTGGAATATATCTGGAAGGAATTTTCTTAGGATTGTTCATCCTTACCAGATTTTCTTTGAATACTCTTTCCCTTGGATAATTACTTTCCAAATGCTTTATTCATTCCTCAGAAAGATATACACTATCAATGTTCTTTAAGACTTGTCCATGGCTTACCCAAGCATTTATAATGATGGATGGAGAAGCATCATTTAGCTATTCATAATCTGTATCATCTCTGTTCTCAGCTCTCCTCTTTACCATGATCTCTTCAGCCATCTGAGTTCCTTCACTTTTTCTTATGGCAGCAAGTTGTGCATCCTGTTCAATTCTAGCTTGTGATGGGAAGTTTAGGTCCTTTGGCATCTTTTTATCCAGTAGGGGAAGGTGCAGTGCCACACTGGTGACTTGAATTACATTGATGGCTTAATCCTCAATGAGTGTTGTTGTCTTAGTATGGATGCTCTCCCCTTTTCTGTCTTCTTCTGTAACATCCCTCAAACAGCTAGACCCATGGAAATGGTTTTGTCATGACTAGGTCATGATAAAACCCAAGGAATCCCAAGGAGACCAAGGTCAACCCAACCCTATTTCTGGTCAGCCTAGCCCAAATAGGCTAACCCAAGCTCAAGCCTCCTCATGGGCTTCTTTTGGGAATAATGTGTGTGGAAGGGCTGCAAATAGTCCTTCAGATTGACCAAGTCAACTTGGTGACTAGGAGAGAGGGTGAGTGTAACATCCCAAATTATGGGAGTAGCAAAATTTTGGTGACACGGCCTGGGAAACAGGCGTGTCCCAGGGCGTGTCCCGCTCGGGTTGAAGAGTTGGGCACTTGGTCGACGAATTTTTGGTCAACAAAGTTTCTGGGTGGTCACGCCCTATAACACAGGCGTGGCAGGGGGCGTGTCCCCTCGGTTCGACGAATTGTGCTCGACAATCGTTGAATGTGTGGATCGTCGACTGTAGATCGTCGATCGTCAGTCGACGAGTATGTAGCACTGACGATAGGGAGTGTCGATCGTCGATCGTCAATCGTCGATCGTCGATCGTCGAGTGCCGATCGACGATCGTAGAGTGCCGATCGACGATCGTCGAGTGTCGATCGTCGAGCATGGGGTACATGGCCTATGACACGGGCGTGTCCCACTGTGTCGAAAGGTGATCGTCGATCGTCGATCATCGAGTGCCGTTCGTCGATCGTAGAGCGTCGATCGTCGAGTATGGGTCACACGGCCTGTGATACGGGCGTGTCACAGGGCGTGTCCTGCTGTATCGTCGACGATTTTATCTCGACTGGGTGTCGAGTGGGTTACACGCCCTGCGTCACGGGCGTGTATTGGCCGACACGGGCGTGTCTTGGCCGACACGGGCGTGTACCGCGCGTCACATTAAGCTCCGTTTCCGTGATAATGGAGGAGAGAGAAATGTGGAAGAAGAGGGAAGGAAACGGTTCGAGGGGAGGCCAAAGGCCACATTTAATGGCTGAATTCAATTCCCCAGGGAAGGGGAGAAGTTTCCAGCCGTTTCCCCTGGCCATCAGACCCGATTCAGCCCCCACCCCCTCCTCCATGGCCGAGCCTAGTCATTAATGGCTTTGAAGGACATTAATGCTCCAGCCCCTCCTCTCCCAATCTGAGGTTTAAAAACCACCAGTGAGTTGAGAGGAGGTTTTCCCAATCCTTACCCGAAGAAACCGAGCCTCCCCACCTTGCAGTTGTAGAAGCCGAGCGACGCAACTTTCAAAAATGGCTTCCGGGGATCTTCCTGACTTCAGGCCGCCGGCAAGGTCCAATTCATCTCCTCTCTATACATGCTAGATCTAGAATTGTTTAGGTAGAGAAATCGGGCTCAATTGAGACTGATTAGGAGCTTGTATTTCAGATTTTTCATGGAAAAATGGAGGTGTTGAGTTCGCCGGAAACCGCCGCCTCCGGCGGCATGGTCGCCGCCAAACGCTAGCCACCACCTCAATGGAAGTGGTGGTGGTGGTGGCCGGCCAGGGAGGTGGTCGGGGTGGCCGGAAAGTTGGCTGGAAGAGGCTCCAGGACGGGCCAATCTTGGCCCTTGGCTGGAGGTTGAGGATGAGCGGATGCCATCCGTTTTTGATCAAGTAAATTAATAATATTAATTGATTTTTTGGAAATTATTAACAGTAGATGGTTTTAATTATTAAAAATACTTAGATGCCTCTACTGCAAAAGTGTTCAACATGAACAATGTAGCCCTTGATATTTAGTATAATTTAAAATTAATTTCACTCAATTGGGAGTCTTGGTGGGACCACAACACTCGTTGTGGTGCAACCTATACATAGGCATGAGTAGACATTAGAATTAGTGCTCACACCAAACCACTAATCCAAATACTTTGAAATTTTGAACATAGGCTCCTCATAGCCTACCTCGTAGACCTTACAAAAATTAGAAGTTTTGGAAAATATGTTTCCATAGTTTTTGTGAATATTTAATAAACCAATTATAAATTAATTAGGTGTCATAAACACCTCAAAATCCCCCCAAATTTTGGTGGGTGATCTTACAGAGCATGTTAGGTGTAACAGTCCAAATTTCGGAAACAGGAATTTTTGGGTGACACGGCCTGGGACACGGGCGTGTCCCAGGGCGTGTCAGCTGACACGGCCTGCGACACGGGCGTGTCACAGGGAGTGTCGAGGTGTGTCGACGATCGGGCTTTGTCTCGACGATTTTTTTAGCTCGATGATGTGTCGAGAGGAGACACACGGCCTAGGACATGGGCGTGTCCCAGGCCGTGTCGCATGCTCGACGACTTTATCTCGACGATCGTCGAGTGTCGAGACGTGTGTGTCGAGTGTCGAGAAGTTGCACACGGCCTGTGACACGGGCGTGTCACAGGGCGTGTCAAATCGGGTCGACGAACTCAGCCCGCCGAAGAATTTCGACAGGGCGTCTCTTTGTGCCGTGTCTGGGCACACGGCCTGGGACACGGGCGTGTCACAGGCCGTGTGAAGTCTCGGGATGATTTGGGATTTTTTTCGCCCAGGCACACGGCCACAGACACGGGCGTGTTCGAAGGCGTGTTGGTAACACGGCCCATGACACGGGCGTGTCCCATGGGCGTGTCACTGGTTTGGATAAGTCGGTTGACCACCGCTTGAGGCACACGGCCTGGCACACGGCCGTGTCCGAGGCCGTGTCGGGTCAAAATCTGTGTTTTTGGCAAAATCGTGGCCGTCCATTCCTTCAGCTGGGATCCAAGGGCTGAAGCCTCTTCCTCTTTTTCCTAAAGGCCGAAATCAGAGAAATGATTCTCATTTCCTTGGCCTTAATCTTTCTTCAAGTTAAGAGAGAAAGAGAGAGAGAAAGGAGGAGGAAGGGGAAAGGGGGGCTGCTGCTGGTGGTGCTGCGGTGTACCGACAAGTGTTCCGAAGCCAGCGTTGCGGAGGAAACGATCTTGCGAGTCTTGCAAGCTAGCTTTGAGTCCATGGCACCAAAGCGGTCGTCAAGGGTAACGACTCTTCTTCCTAGCCATGTGAAGGCTTCTTTTTGGCATAGCTTTGTGATTTCCCCCACCAAGAGGTGGCTGATTTTGGAAATCTTTGGGTGGATGCTTGACATCCCCTTTGTTAACATATAAATCCGGAAATGGAGTACGGAATAGGCATGCTGTGTGAAGCCCATCTGGACAGGTTGGTCTGGATTGGTGATGTTGCATACGAACCGGAGAAGACTCCGTGATAATGTGTAGGTTCAGGAGTCTGCGGGTTATGCCTGCGAAAAGGAGTAGCAGGAAGTACTGGGGTGGTAGCCCAGGAAAAATAGCCATGTGATGTTTTTGGGTCCAACCTGTGAATGAGGCACAGGAAGTACTGGTGTGACCAGGAAATGCCCTTTTGTGATGCTTGATGTCGTAGGGTGTCCACCTGTGAAGCGAGTAACAGGAAGTACTGGCATGATAGCCAGGAAAGACCCCTGACATTTGTGTTTGTGCGGTGTCCACCTGTGAAGAGAGTCACAGGAAGTACTGGGATGCCCAGGAAAGACCCACTGTTGTGCTAAGGAAATGGGTATCGAGATATGCCCAGGCTTGAATGCCAGGAACAGGATTGGTGAGACCGACCCGCGCCTTTGATATAGCCATGAGTACGCTGTACTCGGAGAAGGCAAGGCGATTTGAGCAAAGGGGGGTGGAGGATCCGACCTGCGCTATGTCCGTCCGACGTGAGACCAAAAGGTGCGGTCTGTTGGAGCGCATAGCAAGAGTCTTCAGCCTGCGCGCCATGACACAATGGGGGGCTACAGGCCATCCCGGTGTAGGAAGACTAACTCTGGCTGTATGCCATGGAGTAAATGCTCAAGAGATTTACCGTTGGGTGATGACCCTGATACGGTGGTGGGCAAGAGATTTGTCAAAACACCAAGAATGTGCCTTGAGTACACGGACCGTTGGGCCGGGTGGCGAACGGTTGTGATGGCTTGTGTGCGTGAAAGCACATTTTAGTGATATATATATTGCCATCCTTGTGATTTGCTATGCCTGCAGGGAATAATACCGCTGCCCCGAGAGAAGGGGTAGGGTCGTTATAATTTGGTCAGCTGAACGCTGACCGTTGCTCTTGTTTGCCACCGTTGGGTGGATTGTCCCTGTACAGGTGCTGGAGAGCCGAGCAGGACGCATAGAGGTTGATGTACCTGCTGCTGTTGCTGCTACTGTTGCGAGCCCTCGAAGGCTCTATGTTCTGTTGTGTGTTTTCTTTTAGTGTGGCCGACCTGCGCACCAATTGTTTTAGGCCACTGTGTGAAAGCCATGTAAGGCCATAAGACCAACTCTTTTGACTTGTTGTAAGACATTCCTATATTGTATAAAATGTGGAGTTTTATGTTTGGACATTCCTGAGGAGTTCAAGTTGTAGTCTAGGCTTCCGCTAGAATAATTTGTGATAGGTGCGATGCGCTACTCTGGTATCATCCTGTACCTTCACCGCCTGTTTTGTGATATATACTGTGGGGCCCCGGCCGGACCTTCTAGAATATACCATATGAACGGATGGGGTTGTTACATTTTTGGTATCAGTCGTCTTGGTCTTTCCTCTCGAAGTCGTGGCCGCCTTCTTTTGTGGGGTGGCGAGCACGTGTTTGTGCAAACCAAAGTCTACGATGAACTCCTGAATGTCCATGATAGGAATGCATATTTGTGTGTTTGAGGAACCTGCGTGTTCTTATTTTGTGTTGTTTGCTTGGGTACGACCGCTAATGTGTGTGTCTTGTCCACCTTAGGTGACACGAAGTGGAGCTGGGCCGTCTGAGCCCCAGCGTTCTGATGAAAGTACGGCACAAGCCGCGGTGCCTACTCCTCCACCGTCTGCGGAACATATGCGTTTAGTTGCGGAGGCCTTATTTACCATGATCCAAGGCCAGCCCCTTAGGCAGGAACAAGCGGCTGTGAGGCCAGAACAGGTGGCGGCAAGGCCGGAACCTGTAGTGGATTTGGCTCCTCGAGCGGCTGAGAAGCAACTAACGCGGTTTATGAGTTTCCATCCGCCTACGTTCTCGGGAGCGGGAACGCCGACGCAGGCTGAGGATTGGCTATCGCGCGTCAAGCGAGTGATGACGGTGATAGGAACGGCGGAGCATCAGAAAGTTACGTTAGTGACCTTCTTGCTTGAAGGAGAAGCTCGATTGTGGTGGGATGAGATGGAGTTGCATCATTTGGCGGGTCGTCCGTTAACCCAAGTCTCAATGGAAGAATTCTCCCGGCTCTTCCTCGCGAAGCACCTTCCTGCGGCTCAGCGGATAGCCATGGAAAATGAGTTCCAAAGGTTAACCCAAGGCGATGGCAGTGTTGACGCATACCTACATGAATTTACTCGCTTGGGGCGGTATGCGGGTTCTATATTTGCTGATGAACAGAGGAAGACTAACAGGTTCTATGAAGGACTGAGGGACGAGCTGAGGTTCCTTGTGTCAAGTTCAGTGAACCAAGGTTTTCAAGCGTTGGTTGACACCGCGACCGCGTTGGAAAAGGATATGAAAAGGGTGCAAGGGAAGAGAGCTTTGGCTGTGTCGCAACAGGAGTGGAAGGCGCCCCGATCTGGGAAACCATTCTATAAAAAGAGATGGGGCAAGAAGTCCAAGCCTAGTGGACAAGCTCCTTCATCCGTTGCAACGGGAGCAACGTCAGGGGCTACCTCCAAGACAGATACTCGGGTCTGCTTCAATTGTGGCCGCATGGGGCATATTGCGCGAGATTGTCGGATGCCGCCAAAGAGTGAAAAGAAGGCGGGAGCATCTTATGCGGAAAAAGGAAAGGCGGTGGTGGATTCCTCTGCCTCGCAGGCGCAACCCCGGGTCTACAATCTTGGCCTGCAAGAGGCCATCAAGTAGAGTGACGTGGTCACAGGTATGAGTTTAGTTTTGCATATGCTTTTGGTTGTATGCTTTGCTTAGTACCCCTATGTTTGCGGTTTGTATGTGTGACATGGTTGTCATAGGCTTTGTGATGATTCGGGACACGCTGGCGCGAGCACTGTTTGATACAGGTGCATCGCATTATTTTCTGTCTAGTGAGTTTATGACGCGGCTTGGGATACCCAGTCGTGCAAAGACAGATAGCGCCAGAGTGGTGTTGCCGAATGGCTGTTGGATGCTTGCGGATCAAGCTTGCGATGTGGCGGTTCAATTAGGAAGTCGGGATTTTTGTTTAACTGCATTTGTTTTGCCAATATCGAAATTCGACGTGATTTTTGGGATGGATTGGCTTGCGGAGCAGCATGCTATGATTGATTGCCAGTCCAAAGAAATCACGTTGGGCCAGAATACCGAACAGGAGACAAAGTTCGCGGGTATGCGAGGAGTGGGCGGGATATTGATGTCTGCACTCCAGGTAGTCAAGGCTGTTCGGAAGGGTGCGGAGTGTTACTTTGCACTAATTCAGGCTGTTGCGCCTAAGGCCAATTTGTGCGAGGTGCCGATTGTGGCAGAATTTACAGATGTGTTTCCCACGAATCTCCCTGGGCTACCACCCCAGCGGGAGATTGACTTCACAATTGAGTTTGTGCCAGGTGCGAACCCTGTGGCCCGCTCGCCATATCGCGTTGCGCCAAAAGAGATGGCTGAATTGAAGGTTCAACTCCAAGAAATGCTAGAGCAAGGTTATATACGCCCAAGTATGTCACCTTAGAGCGCGCCTGTGCTTTTTGTAAAGAAGAAAGACGGTGGGTTGCGGTTGTGTATCGATTACCGTGAACTGAATAAGCTGACCGAGAAGAATAAGTATCCGATACCCCGGATTGATGAGTTGTTCGATCAGCTGGTGGGATCGACCGTCTATTCGAAGTTGGACCTGAAGTCTGGTTACTACCAGTTAAGAATTTGGGAAGGTGACATTCCCAAAACCGCATTTGGAACGCGTTATGGGCACTATGAGTTCACAGTCATGCCATTTGGACTGTGTAATGCGCCCTCGGTGTTTATGGATTTGATGCACCGTATTTTTCGCGAGTACCTGGATCTGTTTGTGATAGTGTTCATTGATGACATCCTGGTGTACTCGAAGTCCAAAGCTGAACATGAGATTCACTTGCGGTTGGTGTTGAACACGTTGAGGCAAAATCAGCTTTATGCCAAGTTCTCGAGGTGCGAGTTTTGGCTATCGTCAGTGGCATTTTTGGGTCATGTGGTGAGTGGAGCGGGCATTGCAGTGGATCCCGCGAAGATAAGGGCCATACAGCAGTGGCCAATGTTGTCTTCCGTGGCCGAGGTCAGGAGTTTTCTTGGACTTGCGGGCTACTATAGAAGATTTGTGGAAAACTTCTCGCGGATCGCTTTGCCGCTAACCACACTGACGTGAAAATATCAGAAGATCGTTTGGACGCCAGAGTGCGTACGAGCTTTTGAAGAGTTGAAGGTTCGGTTGACCATGACGCCAGTGTTGTCTTCTCCACGTGGAACCGATGGATTTGTCATTTATAGTGATGCCTCAGGGAGCGGCTTAGGCTGCGTTCTTCTGCAGAGCGGAAAGGTTATTGCTTATGGCTCACTCCAGCTGAAGGTGCACGAGCAAAATTATCCCGTCCATGATTTGGAACTAGCGGCGGTGATTTTTGCACTCAAGTTGTGGCGACACTACCTTTATGAAGTGAAGGTGGAGATCTATACAGATCATAAGAGCCTAAAGTATCTTTTGGAGCAGAAAGACTTGAACATGCGACAACGAAGGTGGTTGGAGTTCCTTGGGGACTACACTTTCGAGATTCACTATACGCCCGGGAAGGGGAATGTTGTCGCTGATGCCTTGAGTCGGCGGATTCCGGCTAGAGCGAATTGGTTACAAAGGCATGATAAACGCCTTATCCAGGAGTTGGAGGCGTTAGAGATCTATTGTGTTGACAAGAATTCCACTGCCACTGCATGTTTGAACTAGGTCGAGGTGCAATGTGACCTTGCGGACCGAGTGCGACGGGCAACGAAGTTGGATGACGATCTCTTACGGTATGTGAATGACGTGCCAGAGGGCAAATTCACCTGGATTGACGGTCTTTTGCGAAAAGAGGGCCGTTTGTGCGTCCCGAATGTGGGGAATCTGAGGGAAGAACTGATGTATGAAGCGCATTATACAAAGTATTCCATTCACCCCGGGAGCACAAAGATGTTCAACGATATGAAGAAGCTTTTCTGGTGGCCAGGGCTCAAGAAAGATGTTGCCCTTTATGTAGCCAAATGTCAAACATGTGCGATGGTGAAGGCGGAATGCCAAAAGCCGGGCGGTTATTTGAAGTCACTGCCGATCCCAGAGTGGAAATTTGATGATATTTCCATGGATTTTGTGCACGGGTTGCCAAGATCGCAGCGAGGAAATGATTCCATTTGGGTGATTGTTGACCGGCTAACTAAAGTAGCACATTTTCTCCCGAACAGGCGGGATGATTCAGTTGAAAGTTTGGCAAAGTTATATGTTGACCAGATTGTGCGGCTTCACGGTGTTCCTCGGAGCATCGTAAGTGATCGAGATGGGCGATTCACGTCAAATGATTGGAGGCTAGTTCACCGACTGTTGGGCACGAAGTTGACTTTCAGTACGGCCTTTCATCCCCAAACGGATGGCCAAACTGAACGTACCAACACAACAATGGAGGACATGCTCCGAATGTGCGCCCTTGACTTCGGAAAGAGATGGGAAGATCATCTCTATATGGTAGAGTTTGCTTATAATAACAGCTACCAGGCTAGCATTGGGATGGCACCATATGAAGCTCTATATGGAAGGAAGTGTCGTACTCCCTTGGCTTGGATAGAAGCGGGCGAAGCTCGGGTTGTTAAACCAAATGAGGTTGAGGAAGCAAACTCAACCATCCGGACGATTCGAGAGCGATTGCTTATTGCTCAAGATCGACAAGCGAAGTACTACAACGCCAAGCACCGGAACGTGAAATTTGCGGTTGGCGATTGGGTCTACTTGAAGATCAAGCCATTCAAAGGTGTCTCCAGGATTCGACGATTGAAAAAGTTGAGTCCAAGATATTTGGGTCCTTTTGAAGTGGTTGAGCGAGTGGGCGAAGCGGCTTATCGGCTAGCTCTGTCGGCAGACTTGGGTGGGTTGCATGATGTCTTTCACATCTCGGTGCTTCGGAAGGCCGTGAAAGATCCAGCTCAAGTGATCGCGGATGATCGTGTGCCGGTGGAGTATGGGCTAACAACGAAAGTTAGACCCATTCAGATCGAAGATCGAGCCGAGAAACAGTTGCGGAACAAGACGGTCGGCATGGTAAAAGTCCGGTGGGACAACTGCGGCCGTGAAGAACTGACATGGGAGCGCGAGCAAACCATGCGCGAAGAGTTCCCTGAGCTGTTTGTGTAAGATCGAAAGAGGATGTTGTAACATAAAATTTTGTATGTTGTAACATATTTCTTGCTGTTTACTGTTGCCTTCCTGTGTCTGAATTTCGAGGACGAAATTTCCTGTAGGAGGGGAGGATTGTAACAGTCCAAATTTCGGAAACATGAATTTTTGGGTGACACGGCCTGGGACACGGGCGTGTCCCAGGGCGTGTCAGCTGACACGGCCTGCGACACGGGCGTGTCGCAGGGCGTGTTGAGGTGTGTCGACGATCGGGCTTTGTCTCGACGATTTTTTTAGCTCGACGATGTGTCGAGAGGAGACACACGGCCCAGGACACGGGCGTGTCCAAGGCCGTGTCGCATGCTCGACGACTTTATCTCGACGATCGTCGAGTGTCGAGACGTGTGTGTCGAGTGTCGAGAAGTTGCACACGGCCTGTGACACGGGCGTGTCACAGGGCGTGTCAAATCGGGTCGACGAACTCAGCCCGCCGAAGAATTTCGACAGGGCGTGTCTTTGTGCCGTATCTGGGCACACGGCCTGGGACACGGGCGTGTCACAGGCCGTGTGAAGTCTCGGGATGATTTGGGATTTTTTTTGCCCAGGCACACGGCCACAGACACGGGCGTGTTCGAAGGCGTGTTGGTAACACGGCCCATGACACGGGCGTGTCCCATGGGCGTGTCACTGGTTTGGATAAGTCGGTTGACCACCGCTTGAGGCACACGGCCTGGCACACGGCCGTGTCCGAGGCCGTGTCGGGTCAAAATCTGTGTTTTTGGCAAAATCGTGGCCGTCCATTCCTTCAGCTGGGATCCAAGGGCTGAAGCCTCTTCCTCTTTTTCCTAAAGGCCGAAATCAGAGAAATGATTCTCATTTCCTTGGCCTTAATCTTTCTTCAAGTTAAGAGAGAAAGAGAGAGAGAAAGGAGGAGGAAGGGGAAAGGGGGGCTGCTGCTGGTGGTGCTGCGGTGTACCGACAAGAGTTCCGAAGCCGGCGTTGCGGAGGAAACGATCTTGCGAGTCTTGCAAGCTAGCTTTGAGTCCATGGAACCAAAGCGGTCGTCAAGGGTAACGACTCTTCTTCCTAGCCATGTGAAGGCTTCTTTTTGGCATAGCTTTGTGATTTCCCCCACCAAGAGGTGGCTGATTTTGGAAATCTTTGGGTGGATGCTTGACATCCCCTTTGTTAGCATATAGATCCGGAAATGGAGTACGGAATAGGCATGCTGTGTGAAGCCCATCTGGATAGGTTGGTCTGGATTGGTGATGTTGCATACGAACCGGAGAAGACTCCGTGATAACGTGTAGGTTCAGGAGTCTGCGGGTTATGCCTGCGAAAAGGAGTAGCAGGAAGTACTGGGGTGGTAGCCCAGGAAAAATAGCCATGTGATGTTTTTGGGTCCAACCTGTGCATGAGGCACAGGAAGTACTGGTGTGACCAGGAAATGCCCTTTTGTGATGCTTGATGTCGTAGGGTGTCCACCTGTGAAGCGAGTAACAAGAAGTACTGGCATGATAGCCAGGAAAGACCCCTGACATTTGTGTTTGTGCGGTGTCCACCTGTGAAGAGAGTCACAGGAAGTACTGGGAAGCCCAGGAAAGACCCGCTGTTGTGCTAAGGAAATGGGTATCGAGATATGCCCAGGCTTGAATGCCAGGAACAGGATTGGTGAGACCGACCCGAGCCTTTGATATAGCCATGAGTACGCTGTACTCGGAGAAGGCAAGGCGATTTGAGCAACGGGGGGTGGAGGATCCGACCTGCGCTATGTCCGTCCAACGTGAGACCAAAAGGTGCGGTCTGTTGGAGCGCATAGCAAGAGTCTTCGGCCTGCGCGCCATGACACAATGGGGGGCTACGGGCCATCCCGATGTAGGAAGACTAACTCCGGCTGCACGCCATGGAGTAAATGCTCAAGAGATTTACCGTTGGGTGATGACCCTGATACGGTGGTGGGCAAGAGATTTGTCAGAACACCAAGAATGTGCCCTGAGTGCACGGACCGTTGGGCCGGGTGGCGAACGGTTGTGATGGCTTGTGTGCGTGAAAGCACATTTTAGTGATATATATATTGTCATCCTTGTGATTTGCTATGCCTGCAGGGAAGAATACCGTTGCCCCGAGAGAAGGGGTAGGGTCGTTATAATTTGGTCAGCTGAACGCTGACCGTTGCTCTTGTTTGCCACCGTTGGGTGGATTGTCCCTGTACAGGTGCTGGAGAGCCGAGCGGGAAACGCATAGATGTTGATGTACCTGCTGCTGTTGCTGCTACTGTTGCGAGCCCTCGAAGGCTCTATGTTCTGTTGTGTGTTTTCTTTTAGTGTGGCCGGCCTGCGCACCAATTGTTTTAGGCCACTGTGTGAAAGCCATGTAAGGCCATAAGGCCAACACTTTTGACTTGTTGTAAGACATTCCTATATTGTATAAAATGTGGAGTTTTATGTTTGGACATTCCTGAGGAGTTCAAGTTGTAGTCTAGGCTTCCGCTAGAATAATTTGTGATAGGTGCGATGCGCTACTCTCGTATCATCCTGTACCTTCACCGCCTGTTTTGTGATATATACTGTGGGGCCCCGGCCGGACCTTCTAGAATATACCATATGAACGGATGGGGTTGTTACATTTTTGGTATCGGTCGTCTTGGTCTTTCCTCTCGAAGTCGTGGCCGCCTTCTTTTGTGGGGTGGCGAGCACGTGTTTGTGCAAACCAAAGTCTACGATGAACTCCTGAATGTCCATGATAGGAATGCATATTTGTGTGTTTGAGGAACCTGCGTGTTCTTATTTTGTGTTGTTTGCTTGGGTACGACCGCTAATGTGTGTGTCTTGTCCACCTTAGGTGACACGAAGTGGAGCTGGGCCGTCTGAGCCCCAGCGTTCTGATGAAAGTACGGCACAAGCCGCGGTGCCTACTCCTCCACCGTCTGCGGAACATGTGCGTTTAGTTGCGGAGGCCTTATTTACCATGATCCAAGGCCAGCCCCTTAGGCAGGAACAAGCGTCTGTGAGGCCAGAACAGGTGGCGGCAAGGCCGGAACCTGTAGTGGATTTGGCTCCTCGAGCGGCTGAGAAGCAACTAACGCGGTTTATGAGTTTCCATCCGCCTACGTTCTCGGGAGCGGGAACGCCGACGCAGGCTGAGGATTGGCTATCGCGCGTCAAGCGAGTGATGACGGCGATAGGAACGGCGGAGCATCAGAAAGTTACGTTAGTGACCTTCTTGCTTGAAGGAGAAGCTCGATTGTGGTGGGATGAGATGGAGTTGCATCATTTGGCGGGTCGTCCGTTAACCCAAGTCTCAATGGAAGAATTCTCCCGGCTCTTCCTCGCGAAGCACCTTCCTGCGGCTCAGCGGATAGCCATGGAAAATGAGTTCCAAAGGTTAACCCAAGGCGATGGCAGTGTTGACGCATACCTACATGAATTTACTCGCTTGGGGCGGTATGCGGGTTCTATATTTGCTGATGAACAGAGGAAGACTAACAGGTTCTATGAAGGACTGAGGGACGAGCTGAGGTTCCTTGTGTCAAGTTCAGTGAACCAAGGTTTTCAAGCGTTGGTTGACACCGCGACCGCGTTGGAAAAGGATATGAAAAGGGTGCAAGGGAAGAGAGCTTTGGCTGTGTCGCAACAGGAGTGGAAGGCGCCCCGATCTGGGAAACCATTCTATAAAAAGAGATGGGGCAAGAAGTCCAAGCCTAGTGGACAAGCTCCTTCATCCGTTGCAACGGGAGCAACGTCAGGGGCTACCTCCAAGACAGATACTCGGGTCTGCTTCAATTGTGGCCGCATGGGGCATATTGCGCGAGATTGTCGGATGCCGCCAAAGAGTGAAAAGAAGGCGGGAGCATCTTATGCGGAAAAAGGAAAGGCGGTGGTGGATTCCTCTGCCTCGCAGGCGCAACCCCGGGTCTACAATCTTGGCCTGCAAGAGGCCATCAAGCAGAGTGACGTGGTCACAGGTATGAGTTTAGTTTTGCATATGCTTTTGGTTGTATGCTTTGCTTAGTACCCCTATGTTTGCGGTTTGTATGTGTGACATGGTTGTCATAGGCTTTGTGATGATTCGGGACACGCTGGCGCGAGCACTGTTTGATACAGGTGCATCGCATTCTTTTCTGTCTAGTGAGTTTATGACGCGGCTTGGGATACCCAGTCGTGCAAAGACAGATAGCGCCAGAGTGGTGTTGCCGAATGGCTGTTGGATGCTTGCGGATCAAGCTTGCGATGTGGCGGTTCAATTAGGAAGTCGGGATTTTTGTTTAACTGCATTTGTTTTGCCAATATCGAAATTCGACGTGATTTTTGGGATGGATTGGCTTGCGGAGCAGCATGCTATGATTGATTGCCAGTCCAAAGAAATCACGTTGGGCCAGAATACCGAACAGGAGACAAAGTTCGCGGGTATGCGAGGAGTGGGCGGGATATTGATGTCTGCACTCCAGGTAGTCAAGGCTGTTCGGAAGGGTGCGGAGTGTTACTTTGCACTAATTCAGGCTGTTGCGCCTAAGGCCAATTTGTGCGAGGTGCCGATTGTGGCAGAATTTACAGATGTGTTTCCCACGAATCTCCCTGGGCTACCACCCCAGCGGGAGATTGACTTCACAATTGAGTTTGTGCCAGGTGCGAACCCTGTGGCCCGCTCGCCATATCGCGTTGCGCCAAAAGAGATGGCTGAATTGAAGGTTCAACTCCAAGAAATGCTAGAGCAAGGTTATATACGCCCAAGTATGTCACCTTAGAGCGCGCCTGTGCTTTTTGTAAAGAAGAAAGACGGTGGGTTGCGGTTGTGTATCGATTACCGTGAACTGAATAAGCTGACCGAGAAGAATAAGTATCCGATACCCCGGATTGATGAGTTGTTCGATCAGCTGGTGGGATCGACCATCTATTCGAAGTTGGACCTGAAGTCTGGTTACTACCAGTTAAGAATTTGGGAAGGTGACATTCCCAAAACCGCATTTGGAACGCGTTATGGGAACTATGAGTTCACAGTCATGCCATTTGGACTGTGTAATGCGCCCTCGGTGTTTATGGATTTGATGCACCGTATTTTTCGCGAGTACCTGGATCTGTTTGTGATAGTGTTCATTGATGACATCCTGGTGTACTCGAAGTCCAAAGCTGAACATGAGATTCACTTGCGGTTGGTGTTGAACACGTTGAGGCAAAATCAGCTTTATGCCAAGTTCTCGAGGTGCGAGTTTTGGCTATCGTCAGTGGCATTTTTGGGTCATGTGTTGAGTGGAGCGGGCATTGCAGTGGATCCCGCAAAGATAAGGGCCATACAGCAGTGGCCAATGTTGTCTTCCGTGGCCGAGGTCAGGAGTTTTCTTGGACTTGCGGGCTACTATAGAAGATTTGTGGAAAACTTCTCGCGGATCGCTTTGCCGCTAACCACACTGACGTGAAAATATCAGAAGATCGTTTGGACGCCAGAGTGCGTACGAGCTTTTGAAGAGTTGAAGGTTCGGTTGACCACGACGCCGGTGTTGTCTTCTCCACGTGGAACCGATGGATTTGTCATTTATAGTGATGCCTCAGGGAGCGGCTTAGGCTGCGTTCTTCTGCAGAGCGGAAAGGTTATTGCTTATGGCTCACGCCAGCTGAAGGTGCACGAGCAAAATTATCCCGTCCATGATTTGGAACTAGCGGCGGTGATTTTTGCACTCAAGTTGTGGCGACACTACCTTTATGAAGTGAAGGTGGAGATCTATACAGATCATAAGAGCCTAAAGTATCTTTTGGAGCAGAAAGACTTGAACATGCGACAACGAAGGTGGTTGGAGTTCCTTGGGGACTACACTTTCGAGATTCACTATACGCCCGGGAAGGGGAATGTTGTCGCGGATGCCTTGAGTCGGCGGATTCCGGCTAGAGCGAATTGGTTACAAAGGCATGATAAACGCCTTATCCAGGAGTTGGAGGCGTTAGAGATCTATTGTGTTGACAAGAATTCCACTGCCACTGCATGTTTGAACTAGGTCGAGGTGCAATGTGACCTTGCGGACCGAGTGCGACGGGCAACGAAGTTGGATGACGATCTCTTACGGTATGTGAATGACGTGCCAGAGGGCAAATTCACCTGGATTGACGGTCTTTTGCGAAAAGAGGGCCGTTTGTGCGTCCCGAATGTGGGGAATCTGAGGGAAGAACTGATGTATGAAGCGCATTATACAAAGTATTCCATTCACCCCGGGAGCACAAAGATGTTCAACGATATGAAGAAGCTTTTCTGGTGGCCAGGGCTCAAGAAAGATGTTGCCCTTTATGTAGCCAAATGTCAAACATGTGCGATGGTGAAGGCGGAATGCCAAAAGCCGGGCGGTTATTTGAAGTCACTGCCGATCCCAGAGTGGAAATTTGATGATATTTCCATGGATTTTGTGCACGGGTTGCCAAGATCGCAGCGAGGAAATGATTCCATTTGGGTGATTGTTGACCGGCTAACTAAAGTAGCACATTTTCTCCCGAACAGGCGGGATGATTCAGTTGAAAGTTTGGCAAAGTTATATGTTGACCAGATTGTGCGGCTTCACGGTGTTCCTCGGAGCATCGTAAGTGATCGAGATGGGCGATTCACGTCAAATGATTGGAGGCTAGTTCACCGACTGTTGGGCACGAAGTTGACTTTCAGTACGGCCTTTCATCCCCAAACGGATGGCCAAACTGAACGTACCAACACAACAATGGAGGACATGCTCCGAATGTGCGCCCTTGACTTCGGAAAGAGATGGGAAGATCATCTCTATATGGTAGAGTTTGCTTATAATAACAGCTACCAGGCTAGCATTGGGATGGCACCATATGAAGCTCTATATGGAAGGAAGTGTCGTACTCCCTTGGCTTGGATAGAAGCGGGCGAAGCTCGGGTTGTTAAACCAAATGAGGTTGAGGAAGCAAACTCAACCATCCGGACGATTCGAGAGCGATTGCTTATTGCTCAAGATCGACAAGCGAAGTACTACAACGCCAAGCACCGGAACGTGAAATTTGCGGTTGGCGATTGGGTCTACTTGAAGATCAAGCCATTCAAAGGTGTCTCCAGGATTCGACGATTGAAAAAGTTGAGTCCAAGATATTTGGGTCCTTTTGAAGTGGTTGAGCGAGTGGGCGAAGCGGCTTATCGGCTAGCTCTGTCGGCAGACTTGGGTGGGTTGCATGATGTCTTTCACATCTCGGTGCTTCGGAAGGCCGTGAAAGATCCAGCTCAAGTGATCGCGGATGATCGTGTGCCGGTGGAGTATGGGCTAACAACGAAAGTTAGACCCATTCAGATCGAAGATCGAGCCGAGAAACAGTTGCGGAACAAGACGGTCGGCATGGTGAAAGTCCGGTGGGACAACTGCGGCCGTGAAGAACTGACATGGGAGCGCGAGAAAACCATGCGCGAAGAGTTCCCTGAGCTGTTTGTGTAAGATCGAAAGAGGATGTTGTAACATAAAATTTTGTATGTTGTAACATATTTCTTGCTGTTTACTGTTGCCTTCCTGTGTCTGAATTTCGAGGACGAAATTTCCTGTAGGAGGGGAGGATTGTAACAGTCCAAATTTCGGAAACATGAATTTTTGGGTGACACGGCCTGGGACACGGGCGTGTCCCAGGGCGTGTCAGCTGACACGGCCTGCGACACGGGCGTGTCGCAGGGCGTGTTGAGGTGTGTCGACGATCGGGCTTTGTCTCGACGATTTTTTTAGCTCGACGATGTGTCGAGAGGAGACACACGGCCCAGGACACGGGCGTGTCCAAGGCCGTGTCGCATGCTCGACGACTTTATCTCGACGATCGTCGAGTGTCGAGACGTGTGTGTCGAGTGTCGAGAAGTTGCACACGGCCTGTGACACGGGCGTGTCACAGGGCGTGTCAAATTGGGTCGACGAACTCAGCCCGCCGAAGAATTTCGACAGGGCGTGTCTTTGTGCCGTATCTGGGCACACGGCCTGGGACACGGGCGTGTCACAGGCCGTGTGAAGTCTCGGGATGATTTGGGATTTTTTTTGCCCAGGCACACGGCCACAGACACGGGCGTGTTCGAAGGCGTGTTGGTAACACGGCCCATGACACGGGCGTGTCCCATGGGCGTGTCACTGGTTTGGATAAGTCGGTTGACCACCGCTTGAGGCACACGGCCTGGCACACGGCTGTGTCCGAGGCCGTGTCGGGTCAAAATCTGTGTTTTTGGCAAAATCGTGGCCGTCCATTCCTTCAGCTGGGATCCAAGGGCTGAAGCCTCTTCCTCTTTTTCCTAAAGGCCGAAATCAGAGAAATGATTCTCATTTCCTTGGCCTTAATCTTTCTTCAAGTTAAGAGAGAAAGAGAGAGAGAAAGGAGGAGGAAGGGGAAAGGGGGGCTGCTGCTGGTGGTGCTGCGGTGTACCGACAAGAGTTCCGAAGCCGGCGTTGCGGAGGAAATGATCTTGCGAGTCTTGCAAGCTAGCTTTGAGTCCATGGAACCAAAGCGGTCGTCAAGGGTAACGACTCTTCTTCCTAGCCATGTGAAGGCTTCTTTTTGGCATAGCTTTGTGATTTCCCCCACCAAGAGGTGGCTGATTTTGGAAATCTTTGGGTGGATGCTTGACATCCCCTTTGTTAGCATATAGATCCGGAAATGGAGTACGGAATATGCATGATGTGTGAAGCCCATCTGGATAGGTTGGTCTGGATTGGTGATGTTGCATACGAACCGGAGAAGACTCCGTGATAACGTGTAGGTTCAGGAGTCTGCGGGTTATGCCTGCGAAAAGGAGTAGCAGGAAGTACTGGGGTGGTAGCCCAGGAAAAATAGCCATGTGATGTTTTTGGGTCCAACCTGTGCATGAGGCACAGGAAGTACTGGTGTGACCAGGAAATGCCCTTTTGTGATGCTTGATGTCGTAGGGTGTCCACCTGTGAAGCGAGTAACAAGAAGTACTGGCATGATAGCCAGGAAAGACCCCTGACATTTGTGTTTGTGCGGTGTCCACCTGTGAAGAGAGTCACAGGAAGTACTGGGAAGCCCAGGAAAGACCCGCTGTTGTGCTAAGGAAATGGGTATCGAGATATGCCCAGGCTTGAATGCCAGGAACAGGATTGGTGAGACCGACCCGAGCCTTTGATATAGCCATGAGTACGCTGTACTCGGAGAAGGCAAGGCGATTTGAGCCACGGGGGGTGGAGGATCCGACCTGCGCTATGTCCGTCCAACGTGAGACCAAAAGGTGCGGTCTATTGGAGCGCATAGCAAGAGTCTTCGGCCTGCGCGCCATGACACAATGGGGGGCTACGGGCCATCCCGGTGTAGGAAGACTAACTCCGGCTGCACGCCATGGAGTAAATGCTCAAGAGATTTACCGTTGGGTGATGACCCTGATACGGTGGTGGGCAAGAGATTTGTCAGAACACCAAGAATGTGCCCTGAGTGCACGGACCGTTGGGCCGGGTGGCGAACGGTTGTGATGGCTTGTGTGCGTGAAAGCACATTTTAGTGATATATATATTGTCATCCTTGTGATTTGCTATGCCTGCAGGGAAGAATACCGTTGCCCCGAGAGAAGGGGTAGGGTCGTTATAATTTGGTCAGCTGAACGCTGACCGTTGCTCTTGTTTGCCACCGTTGGGTGGGTTGTCCCTGTACAGGTGCTGGAGAGCCGAGCGGAACGCATAGATGTTGATGTACCTGCTACTGTTGCTGCTACTGTTGCGAGCCCTCGAAGGCTCTATGTTCTGTTGTGTGTTTTCTTTTAGTGTGGCCGGCCTGCGCGCCAATTGTTTTAGGCCACTGTGTGAAAGCCATGTAAGGCCATAAGGCCAACACTTTTGACTTGTTGTAAGACATTCCTATATTGTATAAAATGTGGAGTTTTATGTTTGGACATTCCTGAGGAGTTCAAGTTGTAGTCTAGGCTTCCGCTAGAATAATTTGTGATAGGTGCGATGCGCTACTCTCGTATCATCCTGTACCTTCACCGCCTGTTTTGTGATATATACTGTGGGGCCCTGGCCGGACCTTCTAGAATATACCATATGAACG
Source organism: Platanthera guangdongensis (assembly GCA_039583875.1). Classification (NCBI taxonomy): domain Eukaryota; kingdom Viridiplantae; phylum Streptophyta; class Magnoliopsida; order Asparagales; family Orchidaceae; genus Platanthera; species Platanthera guangdongensis. The sequence continues at coordinate 81,702,029 of CM077165.1, read as the reverse complement.
GATGGGGTTGTTACATTTTTGGTATCGGTCGTCTTGGTCTTTCCTCTCGAAGTCGTGGCCGCCTTCTTTTGTGGGGTGGCGAGCACGTGTTTGTGCAAACCAAAGTCTACGATGAACTCCTGAATGTCCATGATAGGAATGCATATTTGTGTGTTTGAGGAACCTGCGTGTTCTTATTTTGTGTTGTTTGCTTGGGTACGACAGCTAATGTGTGTGTCTTGTCCACCTTAGGTGACACGAAGTGGAGCTGGGCCGTCTGAGCCCCAGCGTTCTGATGAAAGTACGACACAAGCCGCGGTGCCTACTCCTCCACCGTCTGCGGAACATGTGCGTTTAGTTGCGGAGGCCTTATTTACCATGATCCAAGGCCAGCCCCTTAGGCAGGAACAAGCGGCTGTGAGGCCAGAACAGGTGGCGGCAAGGCCGGAACCTGTAGTGGATTTGGCTCCTCGAGCGGCTGAGAAGCAACTAACGCGGTTTATGAGTTTCCATCCGCCTACGTTCTCGGGAGCGGGAACGCCGACGCAGGCTGAGGATTGGCTATCGCGCGTCAAGCGAGTGATGACGGCGATAGGAACAGCGGAGCATCAGAAAGTTACGTTAGTGACCTTCTTGCTTGAAGGAGAAGCTCGATTGTGGTGGGATGAGATGGAGTTGCATCATTTGGCGGGTCGTCCGTTAACCCAAGTCTCAATGGAAGAATTCTCCCGGCTCTTCCTCGCGAAGCACCTTCCTGCGGCTCATCGGATAGCCATGGAAAATGAGTTCCAAAGGTTAACCCAAGGCGATGGCAGTGTTGACGCATACCTACATGAATTTACTCGCTTGGGGCGGTATGCGGGTTCTATATTTGCTGATGAACAGAGGAAGACTAACAGGTTCTATGAAGGACTGAGGGACGAGCTGAGGTTCCTTGTGTCAAGTTCAGTGAACCAAGGTTTTCAAGCGTTGGTTGACACCGCGACCGCGTTGGAAAAGGATATGAAAAGGGTGCAAGGGAAGAGAGCTTTGGCTGTGTCGCAACAGGAGTGGAAGGCGCCCCGATCTGGGAAACCATTCTATAAAAAGAGATGGGGCAAGAAGTCTAAGCCTAGTGGTCAAGCTCCTTCATCCGTTGCAATGGGAGCAACGTCAGGGGCTACCTCCAAGACAGATACTCGGGTCTGCTTCAATTGTGGCCGCATGGGGCATATTGCGCGAGATTGTCGGATGCCGCCAAAGAGTGAAAAGAAGGCGGGAGCATCTTATGCGGAAAAAGGAAAGGCGGTGGTGGATTCCTCTGCCTCGCAGGCACAACCCCGGGTCTACAATCTTGGCCTGCAAGAGGCCATCAAGCAGAGTGACGTGGTCACAGGTATGAGTTTAGTTTTGCATATGCTTTTGGTTGTATGCTTTGCTTAGTACCCCTATGTTTGCGGTTTGTATGTGTGACATGGTTGTCATAGGCTTTGTAATGATTCGGGACACGCTGGCGCGAGCACTGTTTGATATAGGTGCATCGCATTCTTTTCTGTCTAGTGAGTTTATGACGCGGCTTGGGATACCCAGTCGTGCAAAGACAGATAGCGCCAGAGTGGTGTTGCCGAATGGCTGTTGGATGCTTGCGGATCAAGCTTGCGATGTGGCGGTTCAATTAGGAAGTCGGGATTTTTGTTTAACTGCATTTGTTTTGCCAATATCGAAATTCGACGTGATTTTTGGGATGGATTGGCTTGCGGAGCAGCATGCTATGATTGATTGCCAGTCCAAAGAAATCACGTTGGGCCAGAATACCGAACAGGAGACAAAGTTCGCGGGTATGCGAGGAGTGGGCGGGATTTTGATGTCTGCACTCCAGGTAGTCAAGGCTGTTCGGAAGGGTGCGGAGTGTTACTTTGCACTAATTCAGGCTGTTGCGCCTAAGGCCAATTTGTGCGAGGTGCCGATTGTGGCAGAATTTACAGATGTGTTTCCCACGGATCTCCCTGGGCTACCACCCCAGCGGGAGATTGACTTCACAATTGAGTTGGTGCCAGGTGCGAACCCTGTGGCCCGCTCGCCATATCGCGTTGTGCCAAAAGAGATGGCTGAATTGAAGGTTCAACTCCAAGAAATGCTAGAGCAAGGTTATATACGCCGAAGTATGTCACCTTGGAGCGCGCCTGTGCTTTTTGTAAAGAAGAAAGACGGTGGGTTGCGGTTGTGTATCGATTACCGTGAACTGAATAAGCTGACCGAGAAGAATAAGTATCCGATACCCCGGATTGATGAGTTGTTCGATCAGCTGGTGGGATCGACCGTCTATTCGAAGTTGGACCTGAAGTCTGGTTACTACCAGTTAAGAATTTGGGAAGGTGACATTCCCAAAACCGCATTTGGAACGCGTTATGGGCACTATGAGTTCACAGTCATGCCATTTGGACTGTGTAATGCGCCCTCGGTGTTTATGGATTTGATGCACCGTATTTTTCGCGAGTACCTGGATCTGTTTGTGATAGTGTTCATTGATGACATCCTGGTGTACTCGAAGTCCAAAGCTGAACATGAGATTCACTTGCGGTTGGTGTTGAACACGTTGAGGCAAAATCAGCTCTATGCCAAGTTCTCGAGGTGCGAGTTTTGGCTATCATCAGTGGCATTTTTGGGTCATGTGGTGAGTGGAGCGGGCATTGCAGTGGATCCCGCGAAGATAAGGGTCATACAGCAGTGGCCAATGTTGTCTTCCATGGCCGAGGTCAGGAGTTTTCTTGGACTTGCGGGCTACTATAGAAGATTTGTGGAAAACTTCTCGCGGATCGCTTTGCCGCTAACCACACTGACGCGAAAATATCAGAAGATCGTTTGGACGCCAGAGTGCGTACGAGCTTTTGAAGAGCTGAAGGTTCGGTTGACCACGACGCCGGTGTTGTCTTCTCCACGTGGAACCGATGGATTTGTCATTTATAGTGATGCCTCAGGGAGCGGCTTAGGCTGCGTTCTTCTGCAGAGCGGAAAGGTTATTGCTTATGGCTCACGCCAGCTGAAGGTGCACGAGCGAAATTATCCCGTCCATGATTTGGAACTAGCGGCGGTGATTTTTGCACTCAAGTTGTGGCGACACTACCTTTATGGAGTGAAGGTGGAGATCTATACAGATCATAAGAGCCTAAAGTATCTTTTGGAGCAGAAAGACTTGAACATGCGACAACGAAGGTGGTTGGAGTTCCTTGGGGACTACACTTTCGAGATTCACTATACGCCCGGGAAGGGGAATGTTGTCGCGGATGCCTTGAGTCGGCGGATTCCGGCTAGAGCGAATTGGTTACAAAGGCATGATAAACGCCTTATCCAGGAGTTGGAGGCGTTAGAGATCTATTGTGTTGACAAGAATTCCACTGCCACTGCATGTTTGAACTGGGTCGAGGTGCAATGTGACCTTGTGGACCGAGTGCGACGGGCAACGGAGTTGGATGACGATCTCTTACGGTATGTGAATGACGGGCCAGAGGGCAAATTCACCTGGATTGACGGTCTTTTGCGAAAAGAGGGCCGTTTGTGCGTCCCGAATGTGGGGAATCTGAGGGAAGAACTGATGTATGAAGCGCATTATACAAAGTATTCCATTCACCCCGGGAGCACAAAGATGTTCAACGATATGAAGAAGCTTTTCTGGTGGCCAGGGCTCAAAAAAGATGTTGCCCTTTATGTAGCCAAATGTCAAACATGTGCGATGGTGAAGGCGGAATGCCAAAAGCCGGGCGGTTATTTGAAGTCACTGCCGATCCCAGAGTGGAAATTTGATGATATTTACATGGATTTTGTGCACGGGTTGCCAAGATCGCAGCGAGGAAATGATTCCATTTGGGTGATTGTTGACCGGCTAACTAAAGTAGCACATTTTCTCCCGAACAGGCGGGATGATTCAGTTGAAAGTTTGGCAAAGTTATATGTTGACCAGATTGTGCGGCTTCACGGTGTTCCTCGGAGCATCGTAAGTGATCGAGATGGGCGATTCACGTCAAATGATTGGAGGCTAGTTCACCGACTGTTGGGCACGAAGTTGACTTTCAGTACGGCCTTTCATCCCCAAACGGATGGCCAAACTGAACGTACCAACAGAACAATGGAGGACATGCTCCGAATGTGCGCCCTTGACTTCGGAAAGAGATGGGAAGATCATCTCTATATGGTAGAGTTTGCTTATAATAACAGCTACCAGGCTAGCATTGGGATGGCACCATATGAAGCTCTATATGGAAGGAAGTGCCGTACTCCCTTGGCTTGGATAGAAGCGGGCGAAGCTCGGGTTGTTAAACCAAATGAGGTTGAGGAAGCAAACTCAACCATCCGGACGATTCGAGAGCGATTGCTTATTGCTCAAGATCGACAAGCGAAGTACTACAACGCCAAGCACCGGAACGTGGAATTTGCGGTTGGCGATTGGGTCTACTTGAAGATCAAGCCATTCAAAGGTGTCTCCAGGATTCGACGATTGAAAAAGTTGAGTCCAAGATATTTGGGTCCTTTTGAAGTGGTTGAGCGAGTGGGCGAAGCGGCTTATCGGCTAGCTCTGTCGGCAGACTTGGGTGGGTTGCATGATGTCTTTCACATCTCGGTGCTTCGGAAGGCCGTGAAAGATCCAGCTCAAGTGATCGCGGATGATCGTGTGCCGGTGGAGTATGGGCTAACAACGAAAGTTAGACCCATTCAGATCGAAGATCGAGCCGAGAAACAGTTGCGGAACAAGACGGTCGGCATGGTGAAAGTCCGGTGGGACAACTGCGGCCGTGAAGAACTGACATGGGAGCGCGAGCAAACCATGCGCGAAGAGTTCCCTGAGCTGTTTGTGTAAGATCGAAAGAGGATGTTGTAACATAAAATTTTGTATGTTGTAACATATTTCTTGCTGTTTACTGTTGCCTTCCTGTGTCTGAATTTCGAGGACGAAATTTCCTGTAGGAGGGGAGGATTGTAACAGTCCAAATTTCGAAAACATGAATTTTTGGGTGACACGGCCTGGGACACGGGCGTGTCCCAGGGCGTGTCAGCTGACACGGCCTGCGATACGGGCGTGTCGCAGGGCGTGTCGAGGTGTGTCGACGATCGGGCTTTGTCTCGACGATTTTTTTAGCTCGAAGATGTGTCGAGAGGAGACACACGGCCCAGGACACGGGCGTGTCCAAGGCCGTGTCGCATGCTCGACGACTTTATCTCGACGATCGTCGAGTGTCGAGACGTGTGTGTCGAGTGTCGAGAAGTTGCACACGGCCTGTGACACGGGCGTGTCACAGGGCGTGTCAAATCGGGTCGACGAACTCAGCCCGCCGAAGAATTTCGACAGGGCGTGTCTTTGTGCCGTATCTGGGCACACGGCCTGGGACACGGGCGTGTCACAGGCCGTGTGAAGTCTCGGGATGATTTGGGATTTTTTTTGCCCAGGCACACGGCCACAGACACGGGCGTGTTCGAAGGCGTGTTGGTAACACGGCCCATGACACGGGCGTGTCCCATGGGCGTGTCACTGGTTTGGATAAGTCGGTTGACCACCGCTTGAGGCACACGGCCATGTCCGAGGCCGTGTCGGGTCAAAATCTGTGTTTTTGGCAAAATCGTGGCCATCCATTCCTTCAGCTGGGATCCAAGGGCTGAAGCCTGTTCCTCTTTTTCCTAAAGGCCGAAATCAGAGAAATGATTCTCATTTCCTTGGCCTTAATCTTTCTTCAAGTTAAGAGAGAAAGAGAGAGAGAAAGGTGGAGGAAGGGGAAAGGGGGGCTGCTGCTGGTGGTGCTGCGGTGTACCGACAAGAGTTCCGAAGCCGGCATTGCGGAGGAAACGATCTTGCGAGTCTTGCAAGCTAGCTTTGAGTCCATGGCACCAAAGCGGTCGTCAAGGGTAACGACTCTTCTTCCTAGCCATGTGAAGGCTTCTTTTTGGCATAGCTTTGTGATTTCCCCCACCAAGAGGTGGCTGATTTTGGAAATCTTTGGGTGGATGCTTGACATCCCCTTTGTTAGCATATAGATCCGGAAATGGAGTACGGAATAGGCATGCTGTGTGAAGCCCATCTGGATAGGTTGGTCTGGATTGGTGATGTTGCATACGAATCGGAGAAGACTCCGTGATAACGTGTAGGTTCAGGAGTCTGCGGGTTATGCCTGTGAAAAGGAGTAGCAGGAAGTACTGGGGTGGTTGCCCAGGAAAAATAGCCATGTGATGTTTTTGGGTCCAACCTGTGCATGAGGCACAGGAAGTACTGGTGTGACCAGGAAATGCCCTTTTGTGATGCTTGATGTCGTAGGGTGTCCACCTGTGAAGCGAGTAACAAGAAGTACTGGCATGATAGCCAGGAAAGACCCCTGACATTTGTGTTTGTGCGGTGTCCACCTGTGAAGAGAGTCACAGGAAGTACTGGGAAGCCCAGGAAAGACCCGCTGTTGTGCTAAGGAAATGGGTATCGAGATATGCCCAGGCTTGAATGCCAGGAACAGGATTGGTGAGACCGACCCGAGCCTTTGATATAGCCATGAGTACGCTGTACTCGGAGAAGGCAAGGCGATTTGAGCAACGGGGGTTGGAGGATCCGACCTGCGCTATGTCCGTCCGACGTGAGACCAAAAGGTGCGGTCTGTTGGAGCGCATAGCAAGAGTCTTCGGCCTGCGCGCCATGACACAATGGGGGACTACGGGCCATCCCGGTGTAGGAAGACTAACTCCGGCTGCATGCCATGGAGTAAATGCTCAAGAGATTTACTGTTGGGTGATGACCCTGATACGGTGGTGGGCAAGAGATTTGTCAGAACACTAAGAATGTGCCCTGAGTGCACGAACCGTTGGGCCGTGTGGCGAACGGTTGTGATGGCTTGTGTGCGTGAAAGCTCATTTTAGTGATATATATATTGTCATCCTTGTGATTTGCTATGCCTGCAGGGAAGAATACCGCTGCCCCGAGAGAAGGGGTAGGGTCGTTATAATTTGGTCAGCTGAACGCTGACCATTGCTCTTGTTTGCCACCGTTGGGTGGATTGTCCCTGTACAGGTGCTGGAGAGCCGAGCGGGACGCATAGAGGTTGATGTACCTGCTGCTGTTGCTGCTACTGTTGCGAGCCCTCGAAGGCTCTATGTTCTGTTGTGTGTTTTCTTTTAGTGTGGCCGGCCTGCGCGCCAATTGTTTTAGGCCACTGTGTGAAAGCCATGTAAGGCCATAAGGCCAACTCTTTTGACTTGTTGTAAGACATTCCTATATTGTATAAAATGTGGAGTTTTATGTTTGGACATTCCTGAGGAGTTCAAGTTGTAGTCTAGGCTTCCGCTAGAATAATTTGTGATAGGTGCGATGCGCTACTCTCGTATCATCCTATACCTTCACCGCCTGTTTTGTGATATATACTGTGGGGCCCCGACCGGACCTTCTAGAATATACCATATGAACAGATGGGGTTGTTACATTAGGGCTCTGGTAAAAATTTCATCTCCTTTGGAGATTTTTTGAATAGGTTTTATCCAACCCTAAGTGAACCCGTATATGGTTAATTAGGTCAAAACACCCCCTTTGGGTTTGAGTGGTCAAATCACCTCAACAGAGGCTGATATTTTGGCCACTGATTCTCAATGGTATGACACACCCTCCAATGGAATTTGGGGTGGTTAAGAGTAGGGTAGCCCTAGAACCCTAGGGTAGGTCCCTTAATGGGGATTCTTAGGGTTTGAAGGTCATGGGGCCAAATGAACTTGGAATGACTTGGAAATTGGTGGAGAGGTCTATAGGGTTGGTATAGTCCTCTGGTTAAAATTTTAGGGAATTTAGAAGTCTTAAACCCTCTCAAAACCCTAACCCTAATTTAGGGAACCAAAACTAATTTGCAGTGTTAGGCTATCAAATCACTTTAAAATCACTTGAAATTTGGGATGAGTGGTGTTTAAAGTCTGTAAAAGCTCTGGAGATTTTTGTTATGAATTTAGGATTATTATTTTGGATACTTCATTAACAAGTTAGTAACTTGTAATATTTGCTTAGGAATTTATTATGAAGGAACTACTTGTTGGAAATGTATGAACTTTAGCCAGGGGACTCCTTATTATGTTTTAAAGCTCTGTGAATATTTATGGGATTTTTGGAAGAATATTTCTAAGGGTTGCTTCATTAAGTAATGTTTCCCATGAAAACTTAATATAATTTATTTTGGAGTCTAACAAGCCTCCAAAATTATGATTGTTGTACAATGATCTTTTATAAGCCATATTAAGATTCTGTATTTTTTACATAATTTTAGGATGAGTAATTTTGGTACTTCCTTCTTTACATATGAATAAGGGAATTATATTGGATAAATTAATTAGAGGTCACACATTTTTTGAAAAATTATGGAAATTAATATCTAGTCATATATCTCTATTATTTAGTGTTCAAAAGTTTTTGGTGGTCATTACTTGAGTAGATCATATAGTTCATGTTCAAAATTGCCCATGGCCAAACATTTGGGAAAATTCAATAAATATCAAATTAATTAGAAAAATTCTGATTCTCTGATTTTAGACTAAACTTGTTATGATATACCTCTGGTAAATTTTATAGGAGATTTGGAAGACAATCCGGAGTACCTCCTTTATACATCTCGTATAGTATAGGGTGGTCTGCATATAGTAACTGCGGAAACTGAACTAGAGTGGGTAATGAATTTGAAGAGTTGAATCCTTAGTAGGTTGCTGGTTTGGGTAAATAAATGAGAGATCTGATCAAGGGTAGAAATCAATAATATTAAGTGTCTTGCGAAAGGGAGCTTTGGGCGTAATCCTATCATAGTTCCTAGTGCCTTCGAGAGCCCTTCACGGAGAATACCTTGGGCAGTCTTGGGCTAACGTAAACCTTAGGAATAATTTGGGCAAGAGTAACCATAATAATAGTTTCACCTTACACTCAAACCTGTACACGTAGGGAGATGAATTGGTAGAGAAAGGATAGCGTAGGCCCATGGCTTAAGGGCTTACTGGTAGAGTTAAATGGACTCAGTATTGATTTGGAAGTTCGGGGAGCTGGATGCTCAGGGACTTGGAAAAAAAGAGACTTGATTAGTCCAGGGAGCCCTGGGCTCGGGAACATGGTGAACTAGTAGGCTCGGTAGTCTAAAGAGCTGGAGGCTCGGTACAATAATTAGATACAAACTATCATGGTTGCATGTGCATAACAGTGGTGGGTCCTCGGTATTGGACGATCGATCACACCGTCGTCGGTACGTTGACTCGGGGAGACTAGCTGGTTTGCTAGGAATAGCACGAAAACGTACGTGAGGGGCTAGACGGGGTAGTGTGATTACCAGTCTAGGAGTGGAGATGCTCAACCCACTGTCTCCGTTGGCCACGAAGAGAGGCTCCTGAGAGTTTAGCTAACTCCAAAAATGGGAACTAAAGGTCTGTGCGCATAGAGTCGTGTGTGTGAGTTGCACTTGCTTGTGCATACCATAGCATACTTGTATGTCATAGCATAATCATTGTATTTAACCCCTGACACCTATCGTATAAAATGGTATGAGACGTTTTATACGATAGGCCCTGCAAAACGACCCCTAGGTCTATAGGGGTAATCCCTATAAATCAACGGTTATTTTTCTCATTGCTCTTACTTACTCTTCTTACTGTTTTTACTTAATTGTTACTCCTTACTGTTTACTTTTGTTACATACTTGTTTACTCATGTTTAATTATTGTGATACTCCTGCCATACCTTAATATTTTATTCCTTAGGGTAGATGTCACCTGCTTGATTATGCTCTGCTTTTGGTCCTCTTTTTCACTCCTTTCCGCCCGGTGCCTAGGAGCCACGGGTAGAGGGGTGGGGGATTGTTGACTGAGTTTACTTTGACTGACGGCCGTTTGACCATCATATTTTAGGTGCTCCGGATGGGAGACAGGGAACAGCCGCAGGAGACGACACACCAACAGGATACGGTGCAGATGGAGATGGGCCAGTGTAGCTCGGGTTGACATGCATCTGGATCCGTGAGTGGAGACGAGTATTAGTAGTTTTACTTTTATGAGTGAATTGTAGTGAGGTTATCATGTACCGGGCTTAAGCCCGTATTCACTTTCTGGTGTGGACTATTAATTTGTCATGTGATTTCCTCCTTTATACTATTGTGGACTTGGATGCTTACACTTTCATTCATTATACATTCTGTCGATGGTGATCGATTTGGCCGGCAGGATCGGCATTTTGTAGCGATGACCTTCCCGGGTGTAAAGGTGTCACCGCAAAGCGGCGGTTCTGGGCCTAAGACCCCGGTGGTTGTTGCAAAAAAAAAATTGGGGTCTTACAAGTGGTAACAGAGCGAAACTTCGATCCGACAGAATGTAGTCCACAAAACATGGGACACCCCGCGCGGGCTTAGTTTGAGGACAAACTAGCAGCGGAAGCAATGGTGTGCCCATGGGAGGAATCACATGCAATGCTCACCAATAACAAAGAGTTTTAGGTCAATTTACTAAACTCAAGACGATCTTTTGTAGGGTGCGACGAATCCTCCCCTGCCGCAGGGGACATCTCCAGCCCTGAATATGATTCCACCCCTGCCGGCTCCGACCCCATTGCAGCAGACGGAGCTGGGACAAACTTTGACGGCCATCTTGGAGTCCTTTAGGGCACAACAGGCTCAGGCTCCTCAGCGGAACCCCGGAGCGAACTGGTTGAGTGCATTCCGGGGCCTTGCCCAACCATCCAACTTGGGGACAGAGACGGCAGTGCCTAACAACCCCATCTGTTCATATGGTATATTCTAGAAGGTCTGGCCAGAGCCCCACATTATATATCACAAAACAGGCGGTGAAGATACATGATGATATCAGAGTTGCGCATCGCACCTATCACAAAGCATTCTAGCGGAAGCCTATACTACAACTTGAACTCCTCCCTTGAATGTCCAACAAATAACACAACCCCATGTTGTATATATCATACATAGGAAGGTATTACAAGCGTACAAAAGTTGGACTTATGGCCTTACATGGCTTTCAAATAGTGGCCTAAAAAGATTGGCGCGCAGGCCGGCCACAATCAAAGAAAAACATCACAAGCATCATAAGCCTTCGAGGGCTAGCAACAGCAGCAGCAACAACAAGAATATCAACCTTTATGCGTCCTGCTTGGCTCTCCAACACCTGTACAGGGACAATCCACCCAATGTTGGCAAACAGAGGCAACGGTCAGCATTCAGCTGACCAAATTATAATGACCCTACCCCTTTTCTCGGGGCAGCGGTACTCTTCCCTGCAGGCATATCATATCACAAGCATGGCAATCTATCTCATATAAGGTGCTTTCACGCACACATGCCATCACAACCGTTCGCCACCCAGCCCAACGATCCGTGCACTCCGGGCACATTCTTGGTGTTCTGGCAAAGCTCTTGCCCACCACCGTATTAGGGTCACAACCCAACGGTAATTCTCTTGAGCATTTACTCCATGACGTGCAGCCGTAGTTCTAGTCTTACTACACCGAGATGGCCCGTAGCCCCCCATTGTGTCATGGCGCGCAGGCCTAAGACTCTCGCTATGCGCTCCAACAGACCGCACCTTCTGGTCCACGTCGGACGGACATAACGCAGGTCGGATCCTCCACCCTCGTTGCTCAAATCGCCTTGCCTTCTCCGAGTACAGCGTACTCATGGCTTAATCAAAGGCACGGGTCGGTCTCACCAATCTTGTTCTTGGCATTCAGCCTGGGTATTTCTCTACACCCATTTTCTTATCATAACAGCGGGTCTTTCCTGGGCACCCCAGTACTTCCTGTTACTCTCTTCACAGGTGGACACCACAAATATCACAATGTCAAGGGTCCTTCCTGGCTACCATGCCATTACTTCCTGTTACTCGCTTCACAGGTGGACACCCTACGACATCAAGCATCACAAAGGGCCTTTCCTGGTCACACCAGTACTTCATGTGCCTCATTCACAGGTATGACCCAAAAGCATAACACGGATATTTTCCTGGACTACCACTCCAGTACTTCATGCTACTCCTCTTCACAGGCATAACCCGTCGACTCCTAAACCACGCGTTTATCACGGAGTCTTCTCGGGTTCGTACGCAACATCACCAATGCAGACCAACCTGTCCAAATGGGCTTCACACAGCATGCCTATTCCGTACTCCAATTCTTGATCTATATGCCAACAAAGGGGATTTCATAAATCACCCAAAAGACTCCCAAAAGCAGCCACCTCTTGGTGGGGGAATCACAAACATATGCCAAAAGGAAGCCTTCACATGGCTAGGAAGAAAAGTCGTTACCATTGAAGCCCTCTTTGGTGCCATGAGATCCAAGCTAGCTTGAACGAATCACAAGAGTTTTTCCTCCGCAACGCCAGCTTCGGATCTCTCGTCGGTAAACCGCAGCACCACCGGTGATCAGCCCCCTTTCCTCCTCCTCCTTCTTCCTCTCCCTTTCTCTCTCTAACTTGTAGAAAGATGAAGGCACTAATCAAAATGAGAATATGTTCTCAGTTTTCGGCCTTTAGGAAAATAGGAAAGAAGCTCAGCCCTTGGATCCAGGCTGAAGGAATGGACGACTACAATTTTGCCAGAAAAGCTGATTTTTGCCTGACACGGCCTGTGACAAGCCCATGTCCCAGGCTGTGTGCCTCAAGAGGTGGTCAACCGACTTATCCAAACCAGTGACACGCCCATGGGTCACGCCCGTGTCATGGGCCGTGTCACCCAACACGCCTTCAGACACACCCGTGTCTGTGGCCGTGTTCATCGGCGAAAATAATCCCAAAATCGCCCGAGACTCGCACGGCCTGTGACACGCCCGTGTCCTAGGCCGTGTGCCAATACACGACACTAAGACACGCCCTAGCGCAAAAATTGTCGGGCTGAGTTTGTCGACCCAAAGGGACACGCCCTGTGACACGCCCGTGTCATGGGCCGTGTTCACACACTTCTCGACAATCGACGACCACATCTCGACACTCGATGATCGTCGAGCAAAATTCGTCGAGCATACGACATGGCCTTGGACACGCCCGTATCCTTGACCGTGTGCCTTCTCTCGACACATCATCGAGCGAAAAACGTCGACTCCCAGACCGATCGTCGACACGGCCTCAACACGCCCTGAGACACGCCCGTGTCTCAGGCCGTGTTTGCCGTTCGATAATTGTCGACTCCAAATTTCGTCGACCTCACTGCCAAATCGTCGACTCCAGCCTGACACGCCCTGGGACACGCCCGTGTCCCAGGCTGTGTGACCCGAAAATTGACCTGCTGAGAAAATTGGGCTGTTACAACCCTCCCCTCCTACAAGAAATTTCGTCCTCGAAATTCAGACACAGGAAGGCAACAAGTAACCAGCAACCAAAAAGTTATAACATTAAAATTTTTATGTTACAACACAATATGCTCTCCACAGATTACAAAAACAGCTCGGGAAACTCTTATGGCATGGTTTGCTCTCGCTCCCATGTCAGTTCCTCACGGTCGCAGTTGTCCCACCGGACTTTCACCATGCCGACCGTCTTGTTCCGCAACTATTTCTCGGCTCGATCCTCGATCTGAATGGGTCTAACTCTCGTTGTTATCCCATACTCCACCGGCACACGATCATCCGCGATCACTTGAGTTGGATCTTTAATGGCCTTTCGAAGCACCGAGATGTGAAATACATCATGTAATCCACCCAAGTTTGTCGATAGAGCTAGCCGATAAGCCGCTTCGCCAACTCGCTCAACCACTTCAAAAGGACCCAAATATTTTGGACTCAGCTTTTTCAAGCGTCGAATCCTGGACACCTTTGGATGGTTTGATCTTCAAGTAGACCCAATCGCCAACCACAAATTCCACGTTTCGGTGCTTGGCGTTGTAGTACTTAGCTTGTCGATCTTGAGCAATCAGTAGCTTTTCTCGAATAGTCCGTATGGTTGAGTTTGCTTTCTCAACCTCATTTGGTTTATAAATTCGAGCTTCGCCCGCTTCTACCCAAGCCAAAGGAGTACGACACTTCCTTCCATATAGTGCTTCATATGGTGTCATTCCAATGCTCGCCTGGTAGCTGTTATTATACGCAAAATCCACCATATAAAGGTGATCTTCCCATCTCTTGCCGAAGTCGAGGGCGCACATTCGGAGCATGTCCTCCATTGTTCTGTTGGTATGTTCAGTTTGGCCATCCATTTGGGGATGAAAGGCTGTACTGAAAGTCAATTTCGTGCCCAACAATCGGTGAACTAGCCTCCAATCATTTGACGTGAAACGCCCATCTCGATCACTTACGATGCTCCGAGGAACACAGTGAAGCCGTACAATCTGGTCAACATATAACTTTGCCAAACTTTCGACCGAATCATCCCGCCTGTTCAGGAGAAAATGTGCCACTTTAATGAGCCGGTCAACAATCACCCAAATGGAATCATTACCTCGCTGCGATCTTGGCAACCCGTGCACAAAATCCATGGAAATATCATCAAATTTCCACTCTGGGATCGGCAGCGACTTCAAATAACCGCCCGGCTTTTGGCATTCCGCCTTCACCATTGCACATGTTTGGCATTTGGATACATAGAGGGCAGCATCTCTCTTGAGCCCTGACCACCAGAATAGCTTCTTCATATCGTTGAACATCTTCGTGCTCCCGGGGTGAATGGAATACTTTGTATAATGCGCTTCATACATCAATTCTTCCCTAAATTTCCCCACATTTGTGACGCACAAACGGCCCTCTTTTCGCAAAAGACCGTCATTCCAGGAGAATTTGCCTTCTGGCCCTTCATTAACATAGCGTAAGAGATCCTCATCCAACTCCGTTGCCCGTCGAACTCGGTCCGCAAGGTCACATTGCACCTCGGTCCAGTTCAAACATGCATTGGCAGTGGAATTTTTGTCAACACAATAGATCTCTAATGCTTCCAATTCCTGGATAAGACATTCATCATGCCTTTGTAACCAATTCTCTCTAGCCGGAACCCTCCGACTCAAGGCATCTGCGACAACATTCCCCTTTCTAGGTGTATAGTGAATCTCAAACGTGTAGTCCCCAAGGAACTCCAACCACCTTCGTTGTCGCATATTCAAATCTTTCTGCTCCAAGAGATACTTTAGGCTCTTATGATCTGTATAGATCTCCACCTTCACTCCATAAAGGTAGTGTCGCCACAACTTAAGTGCAAAAATCACCGCCGCTAGTTCCAAGTCATGGACGGGATAATTTCGCTCGTGCACCTTCAACTGGCGTGAGCCATAAGCAATTACTTTTCCATTTTGTAGAAGAACGCAGCCTAAGCCTCTTCCTGAGGCATCACTATAGATCACAAATCCATCGGTGCCACTTGGCGAAGACAACACCGGCGCCGTGGTCAACCGAATCTTCAGCTCTTCAAAAGCTCGCGCGCACTCTGGCGTCCAAACGAACTTCTGATCTTTTCGCGTCAGTGTGGTTAGCGGCAAAGCAATCCGCGAGAAGTTCTCAACAAATCTTCGGTAGTAGCCCGCAAGTCCAAGGAAACTCCTAACCTCGGCCACGGAAGACAACATTGGCCACTCCTCGATGGCCCTTATCTTCGCCGGATCCACTGCAATGCCCGCTCCACTCACCACATGTCCAAGAAATGCCACCGACGATAGCCAAAACTCACACTTCGAGAACTTGGCATAGAGCTGATTTTGCCTCAACGTATTCAACACCAACCGCAAGTGCGTCTCATGCTCAACTTTCGACTTTGAGAACACCAGGATGTCATCAATGAACACTATCACAAACAGATCCAGATACTCTCGAAAAATACGGTGCATCAGATCCATAAACACCGAGGGCGCATTGCACATTCGAAATGACATGACTGTGAACTCGTAGTGCCCGTAACGCATTCCAAATGCGGTTTTGGGAATATCACCTTCCCGAATTCTCAACTGGTAATAACCAGACTTCAGGTCCAGCTTCGAATAGACGGCCGAGCCCACCAGCTGATCGAATAACTCATCAATCCGGGGTATTGGATATTTATTCTTTTCGGTCAGCTTATTAAGTTCACGGTAATCAATACACAACCGAAACCCACCGTCTTTCTTCTTCACAAAAAGCACAGGCGCGCTCCAAGGTGACATGCTTGGGCGTATATAACCTTGCTCCAACATTTCTTGTAATTGGACCTTCAACTCCGCCATCTCTTTTGGCGCGACGCGATATGGCGAGCGGGCCACAGGTTTTGCACCTGGCACCAACTCAATCGTGAAGTCAATCTCCCGCTGGGGTGGTAGCCCAGGGAGATCCGTGGGAAACACATCTGTAAATTCCTCCATAATCGGAACCTCGCACACACTAGCCTTAGGCTCAACAGCCTGAATCAATGCGAAGTAACACTCCTCACCCTTCCGAATAGCCTTGACTACCTGGAGTGCAGACATCAATGTCCCGCCCACTCCTCGCATACCCGCAAACTTTTTCTCCTGTTCGGTATTCTGGACCAACGTGATCTCATTGGACTGGCAATCAATCAAGGCATGCTTCTCCGCAAGCCAATCCATCCCAAAAATCACGTCGAATTCTGATATTGGCAAAACAGATACAGTTAACCTGAAATCCCGACTTCCTATTTGAACCGCCACATCACAAGCTTGATCCGCAAGCATCCAACAGCCATTCGGCAACACCACTCTGACGCTATATGTCTTTGCACGACTAGGTATCCCAAGCTGCGCTATAAACTCGCTAGACAGAAAAGAATGCGACGCACCCGTATCAAACAGTGCTCGTGCCAGCGTGTCCCGAATCATCACAAAGCCTGTGACAATCATGTCACACACACAAACAGCAAACATAGATGTACTAATCAAAGCATACAAACAATAGCAGATGCAAAATGAAACTCATACCTGTGACAACGTCACTCTGCTTGATGGCCTCCTGCAGGCCAAGATTGTAGACCCGGGGTTACGCCTGCGAGGCAGAGGAATCCACCACCACATTTCCTTTTTCCGCATAAGATGTTCCCGCCTTCTTTTCACTCTTTGGCAGCATCCGACACTCTCGACCGATATGCCCCACCCGGCCACAATTATAGTAGATACGAGTGTCTGGCTTTGACGTAGCCCCGGACGTTGCTCCCGTTGCAACTGATGAAGGAGCTTGTCCACTTGTCTTGGACTTCTTGCCCCATCTCTTCTTATAAAATGGTTTCCCAGATCGGGGCGCCTTCCACTCCGATTACGTCACAGCCAAAGCTCTCTTCCCCTGCAACCTCTTCATATCCTTTTCCAGCGAACTCGCAGTGTTAACCAACGCCTGGAAGCCTTGGTTCACAGAACTAGACACCAGGAACCTCAACTCGTCCCTCAGTCCTTCATAGAACCGATTGTTCTTCCTATGCTCATCAGCAAAAATAGAACCTGCATATCGCCCCAAGCGAGTAAATTCATGCAGGTATGCGTCAACACTGCCATCACCTTTGGTCAGCCTTTGGAATTCATTTTCCATGGCTATCCGCTGAGCCTCAGGAAGGTGCTTCGCTAGGAAGAGTCAGGAGAATTCTTCCATCGATACTTGGGTTAAAGGACGACCCGCCAAGTGATACAACTCCATCTCATCCCACCACAATCTAGCTTCTCCTTCAAGCAAGAAGGTAGCTAAGGTAACTTTCTGATGCTCCGCCGTTCCAATCGCCATCATGACTCGCTTGACGCGCGATAACCAATCCTCAGCCTGCGTCGGAGTTCCCGCTCCCGAAAACGTAGGCGGATGGAAAATCATAAACCGCGTTAGCTGCTTCTCAGCCGCTCGAGGAGCCACATCCACTACAGGTTCAGGCCTTGCCGCCACCTGTTCTGGCCTCACAGCCGGTTGCTCCTGCCTCAATGGCTGTCCTTGGATCATGGTAAATAAAGCCTCCGCAACTAAACGCACATGTTCCGCAGACGGTGGAGGTGTAGGCACCTCGGCTGGTGTCGTACTTTCATCAAAATGCTGGGGCTCTGACTGCCCAGCTCCACTCCGTGTCACCTAAAGGTGGACAAGACACAAACATTAGCGGTCGTACCCAAGCAAATAACACAAAATAAGAACACGCAGGTTCCTCAAATGCACAAATTTGCATTCCTATCATGGACATTCAGGAGTTCAATCGCAAAAATGTGGTTTGCACAAACACGTGCTCGCCACCCCACAAAAGAAGTCGACCACGACGTCGAGAGGGAAAGACCAAAACAACTGATACCAAAAATGTAACAACCCCCTCCGTTCATATGGTATATTCTAGAAGGTCCGGCCGGGGCCCCACAGTATATATCACAAAACAGGCGGTGAAGGTACGGGATGATATCAGAGTTGCACATCGCACCTATCACAAAGCATTCTAGCGGAAGCCTATACTACAACTAGAACTCCTCCCTTGAATGTCCAACAAATAACACAACCCAAAGTTGTATATATAGTACATAGGAAGGTCTTACAAGCGTACAAAAGTTGGCATTATGGCCTTACATGGCTTTCAAACAGTGGCCTAAAAATATTGGCGCGCAGGCCGGCCACAATCAAAGAAAAACATCACAAGCATCATAAGCCTTCGAGGGCTAGCAACAGCAGCAGCAACAGCAAGGATATCAACCTTTATGCATCCCGCTTGGCTCTACAGCACATGTACAGGGACAATCCACCCAATGGTGGCAAACAGAGGCAACGGTCAGCATTCAGCTGACCAAATTATAACGACCCTACCCCTTTTCTCGGGGCAGCGGTACTCTTCCCTGTAGGCATATCATATCACAAGCATGACGAATCTATCTCATATAAGGTGCTTTCATGCACACATGCCATCACAACCGGTCGCCACCCGGCCCAACGGTCCATGCACTCAGGGAACATTCTTGGTGTTCTGGCAAAGCTCTTGCACACCACCGTATTAGGGTCACAACCCAACGGTAATTCTCTTGAGCATTTACTCCATGGCGTGCAGCCGGAGTTCTAGTCTTACTACACCGAGATGGCCCGTAGCCCCCCATTGTGTCATGGCACGCAGGACTAAGACTCTCGCTATGCGCTCCAACAGACTGCACCTTCTGGTCCACGTCGGACGGACATAACACAGGTCAGATCCTCCACCCCCCGTTGCTCAAATCGCCTTGCCTTCTCCGAGTACAGCGTACTCATGGCTTAATCGAAGGCACGGGTCGGTCTCACCAATCCTGGTCTTGGCATTCAGCCTGGGTATTTCTCTACACCCATTTTCTTATCATAACAGCGGGTCTTTCCTGGGCACCCTAGTAGTTCCTGTTACTCTCTTCACAGGTGGACACCGCAAATATCACAATGTCAGGGGTCTTTCCTGGCTACCATGCCAGTACTTCCTGTTACTCACTTCACAGGTGGACACCCTACGACATCAAGCATCACAAAGGGCCTTTCCTGGTCACACCAGTACTTCCTGTTCCTCATTCACAGGTATGAACCCAAAAGCATAACACAGATATTTTCCTGGACTACCACTCCAGTACTTCCTGCTACTCCTCTTCACAGCCATAACCCGTCGACTCCTAAACCACGTGTTTATCACGGAGTCTTCTCCGATTCGTATGCAACATCACCAATCCAGACCAACATGTCCAGATGGGCTTCACACATCATGCTTATTCCGTACTCCAATTCCGGATCTATATGCCAACAAAGGGGATTTCATAAATCACCCAAAAGACTCCCAAAAGCAGCCACCTCTTGGTGGGGGAATCACAAACATATGCCAAAAGGAAGCCTTCACATGGCTAGGAAGAAAAGTCGATACCCTTGAATCCATCTTTGTTGCCATGAGCTCTAAGCTAGCTTGAACGAATCACAAGAGCCTTTCCTCCGCAACGCCGACTTCGGATCTCTCGTCGGTAAACCGCAGCACCACCGGTGATCAGCCCCCTTTTCTCCTCCTCCTTCTTCCTCTCTCTTTCTCTCTCTAACTTGTAGAAAGATGAAGGCACTAATCAAAATGAGAATATGTTCTCAGTTTTTGGCCTTTAGGAAAATAGGAAAGAAGTTCAGCCCTTGGATCCAGGCAGAAGGAATGGACGACCACAATTTTGCTTAGAAAAGCTGATTTTGGCCTGACATGGCCTGTGATACGCCTGTGTCCCAGGCCGTGTGCCTCAAGCGGTGGTCAACAGACTTATCCAAACCAGTGACATGCCCATGGGACACGCCCATGTCATGGGCTGTGTCACCCAACACGCCTTCAGACACGCCAGTGTCTGTGGCCGTGTTCATCGGCGAAAATATTCACAAAATCGCCCAAGACTCACACGGCCTGTGACACGACCGTGTCCCAGGCCGTGTGCCCATACACGACACTAAGACACGCCCTAGTGCAAAAATCATCGGGCTGAGTTCATCGACCCGAAGGGACACGCCTTGTGACACGCAAGTGTCACGGGCCGTGTTCACCCACTTCTCGACACTCGACGACCACATCTCGACACTCGACGATCGTCGAGCAAAATTCGTCGAGCATACGACACGGCCTTGGACGCGCCCGTGTCCTTGACCGTGTGCCTTCTCTCGACACATCGTCGAGCGAAAAACGTCGATTCCCAGGCCGATCGTCGACACGGCCTCGACACGCCCTGAGACACGCCCGTGTCTCAGGCCGTGTTTGCTGTTCGATGATCGTCGAATCCAAATTTCATCGACCTCGTGGCCAAATCGTCGACTCCACCCTTACACGCCCTGGGACACACCCGTGTCCAAGGCCGTGTCACCCGAAAATTGACCTGCTGAGAAAATTAGGCTGTTACAGTGCGCACGGAGGAGTGGCTAGACATTATGTACGAGATGTTGGTGGGAATACAGTGCCCGGTGGACTTGGCAGTATCGTTGGTGGTTTCTTGTCTGGAGTCGCATGCGAAGAGGTGGTGGAAGTCAGTGATGGACACCACTTATGCGGGAGTGGAGATCGCAGACATTACTTGGGAGGAGTTTAGGGCAGCACTACTGGAGCATTTTGTGCCGCAGTCCGCAAGGGTTGAATTGGAGGATAGATTCTTGTAGTTGAAGCAAGGGAACAGGACAGTTCTGGAATATCACCGGGAGTTTACTCATTTGGCCCGGTTTGCGGACTCTTACAATATGGATGACGTGGGTTACGCCAAGAGGTTCTACAAGGGCCCCCGTGATGACCTGAGGTAGGCCCTCTTGTTCGTGTCTGATGGTACCATGGCCAGGATCTTGGAGATGGCCAGGAAGCTGGAGGCAGACCAGCTTGCAGTCCGGGGCAGGAAGAGACATGGGGATGATGCAGTGCTAGGAGGGAGAAGGGACCTAGAGAGGTGCCGGGTCATGGGAGAGAGAAGGAACGGGGATCAACCCTGCCAGGAGGAAAGGTAGGAACCAAGGGAGCAGGCAGTGCTGTCCCCGCAGCCGCTACAGATGAGGGAGGTGCCCAGGATAGGGCAAGGACCACCCCCACCACAGATGTGTTATCACTGCCATCAGACAGGGCACATTAGGAGTAATTGCCCTATGCGGAATGGGGCCACACCTGCTGCACAGGGTGGCCCACCGGCTCACCAGATGGGAGGTCATGGACGTGGTCGCAGACGCAGATTTCAGGGCGGTGAACATAGGCAGGATGGGAAGCAGGTCTACGCTTTGGACTTATCGCAACCCCGGAAACCCAAACAGGGTTATTGCAGGTATGAGAGTAATTTTTAGTATTGGTAGAATAATTACACAAGCTAGGTTAGAAAACTTTAGACCTAAGCTATTTTTCCTTTAACTAATTTAGGAATAGTGATGGCGTGCGACAAACCAGCCCGTACCCTATTCGACACGAGGTCATCACACAACTTTGTGTCGGAGGATTTCATCAAGGATCTGGGCCAGATTTGATATTATACGGGAGATGTCAGGAGGGTGCCTCTCCCCAATGGGATGGAGATCCAGTCTGCAGAGAAGTGCCTCCTGACAGTTACCATATATGGGTTAACACTCGAGGCCCTGGTGATGATCCTGAGAATGCCGGACTTCGATCTTGTCTTGGGCATGACATGGCTTGTTTGGAACCATGCCCAGATTGACCGCCCAGCGAGGAGGGTCATGCTGAGACACGACAACACTTATGCTACATTCGAAGGTACTACTCTGGTTTTCCCCCGCCTCCTTTCATCTATTCAGGCCGTCAAGGCCCACATGCAGGGGGACGAGGTATATCAGGTGCTGTTCGAGATGACTGAGGAGAAGGACCCGATTGTTTGCATTTCGGTGGTCTGTGACTACGCCGATGTATTTCCGGAGAAGCTGCCAGGACTGCCTCCACAGAGGGAGAAGGACTTTCAGATTCAGTTGGTTCTAGGGGCTAAGCCGGTATCCAAGGCCCCTTATCGGATGGTCCCAAGGGAGCTGGCAGACTTTCAGACACAGTTTCAGGAGCTGGTGGAAGCAGGATTCGTCAGACCGAGTTCCTCGCCATGGGGAGCTCCGGTCCTATTCGTGAAGAAGAAGGATGGCACTCTTCACCTGTACATCGACTATCGAGCACTAAACATGCTGACCGTCCGAAATACCTATCTGCTCCCAAGGATAGACGAGTTGTTCGATCAGCTGGAGGGAGCCCATTATTTCTCGAAGATGGACTTGAGGTCAGGCTACTACCACCTGCGGATCCAGGAGGAGGATATTCCGAAGACGGCCTTCAGTAGCAGATATGGTCTGTATGAGTTCATCGTGATGCCCTTCGGGCTCACGAATGCTCCATCAGCGTTTATGTGCCTCATGAACTGTGTCTTCGAGACTTATTTGGATGTGTTTGTCATAGTATTCATAAACGACATCCTTATCTACTCTAGGACGGAGGATGACCATGCACGGCACCTGGCACTGACTTTGGAGAGATTGCGGGAGCATCGCCTCTATGCAAAGTTCAGCAGGTGTCAGTTCTTGTTGAAGGAGGTGGCTTTCCTGGGCCACATTATCAGCGGAGCTGGGTTAGCGGTGGAGCCAGCAAAGGTACAGACAGTCAGGGATTGGCCACCACTGAAGACGGCCACGAACGTGCGGAGTTTCCTGGGGCTTGCCGGTTATTACCGAAAATTTATGGAGGGGTTTTCTAGGATCGCCCTTCCACTCACTTCGTTGACGAAGAAGGATGTGCCCTTTGTATGGACGCCACCGTGTGAGACAGCCTTCCAGGAGTTGAAGAACCGAATCATCTCAGCCCCTATTCTGGCCCTTCCATCTGGGAAGGAATGATTCCAGGTGTATACCGACGCATCATATCAGGTGATGGGAGCGGTGCTGATGTAGAACAGACACGCCATAGCATATGCCTCCCGCCAGCTGAAGACGCATGAGAAGAACTATCCAGTGCATGACCTAGAGATGGGAGCAGTTGTATTCGCATTGAATATATAGCGACACTACCTCTACGGAGTCCACTGTGATATATACTCAGATCATAAGAACCTTAAGTATGTGGACACGCAGAAGGAACTGAAGATCAGGCAGAGGCGGGGGGCGGAGTTTTTATCTGACTATCAGTACAAGATGCACTACCACCCGGGGAAGGCGAACGTGGTAGCAGATGCACTGAGTAGGAGAGCCGCCATAGCGGGAGCAGAGCCTCAGCTGATGTCTATGGAACTGCTACAGAGACTAGAGGACATGCATATTACTCTGGTGTCGTCTGACAACCCTGAGTTCTATCAGGAGTACTTGGCCGCGATGGGTGTTACCGATGACATCAGAGACCGAGTCAGAGAAGGACAGAGGCAGGATGCCAAGTTAGAGCCCATCTTCCAGGCCATAGAGGCAGGCACTACAGGAGAATACACACTGAGGGATGGTCTAGTGTGCTTCAGAGGACGGGTGTATATACCGGAGGTAGGTCAGATCCGGGAGGACATTATGACGGAGGCGCACTACATCCGGTATTCTGTGCACCCGGGGATCACAAAGATGACGGTTGATTTGAAGAAGACTATGTTCTGGCCGGGCATGAAGAAGGATATCACTTACTTTGTGGCCCATTTTGAGACATGTTAGCTATTGAAGGCGGAGTGCAGGAACCCCGCAGGATTGTTGCAGCCACTCCCATTGCCAGAGTGGAAGTTTGATGATGTAGCCATGGACTTCATACATGGGTCCCCGGTCTCGGACAGGGAATGACTCGATCTGGGTGATCGTTGATCGGTTGACGAAGGTGGCTCGATTTATACCGATCAGGAAGGACGATTCAGTGGGAGTTCTGGTGCGGAATTTTGTGGAGCAGTTCATTTGTTATCATGGCGTGCCCAGGTGAATAGTGTCAGATCGTGATGGGCATTTTATATACAGGGAGTGGCGGTCAGTTCAGGCATACTTGGGCACCCGACTAACCTTTCACACAGCCTTCCACCTTCAGACGGACAGGCAGACAGAGTGCACAAATCGGACATTAGAAGACCTGCTACGTCTGCGCATTCTAGACCGAGGAGAGCTATGAGAGAAGATGCTGCCACTGGTGGAGTTCTCAAACAACAACAGCCATCAGGCCAGTATAGGTATGGCCCCCTACGAGGCTCTATATGGATGGAGGTGCAGGACTCCCCTGTCATGGATACAGGATGAGGACCCAAAGGTCCTGGGCTCGGAATTTGTGGAGGACACCGAGGCCCAAGTGAGACTGATACGGGACCGGATGTTGGAGGCACAGAGCAGACAGGACAAATATTACGACGCGCGACATCGACAGGTGGAGTTTCATGTAGGATACAGTGTATTTTTGAAGATACAGTCGATGCACAGAGTCTCTCGAGTTCGCGGGCAGAGGAAGAAGCTCAGCGCGAGATACATGGGGCCCTACAGGATCCTGGAGCGGATCGGCCCCTTAGCATACAGGCTGGAGCTTCCTCTAGAGCTGTTAGGCCTGCATGATGTTTTCCATGTCTCCTCCCTCAGGATGGCCCTATTACGTCCAGAGCAGCAGATAGACACCATGGATGGGCCAGTAGCATCTGACCGGTCAGTGCACATGGAGCCGGTACGGATTGATGACACAGGTATGCGGGTATTACGCCGCAAGAAGGTCCCACTGGTCAAGGTTCTTTGGAGAAATCACGGCTAGGAGGAGCACACTTGGGAGCCCCAGGCCTTTATGCAGCAGCGGTACCCGGAACTCTTCAGTCAGGTATTACTCTAAGCCTTTCGGGATGTTACAATTTTTCCTGCATACTTGAAACCCCGTAGGCCTAACTAAAATTTTGAGGACGAAATGTTTTGTTATATATTGGGATTTGTAACATCCCTCAAATAGTTAGAGCCCTAGGAATGGTTTTTTCATGACTAGGTCATGATAAAACCCAAGGAATCCCAAGGAGACCGGTCAACCCAACCCTATTTCTGGTCAGCCTAGCCCAAATAGGCTAACTCAAGCTCAAGCCTCCTCATGGGATTCTTTAGGGAATAGTGTGCATGGAAGGGCTGCAAATAGTCCTTCAGATTGAACAAGTCAACTTGGTGACTAGGAGAGAGGGTGAGTGTAACAGCCCAAATTCTGGGAGTTGCAAAATTTGGGTGACACGGCCTGGGACACGGGCGAGTACCAAGGCATGTCCCGCTCGGGTTGAAGAGTTGGGCACTTGGTCGATGAAGTTTTTGGTCGACGAAGTTTCTTGGTGGTCACACCCTATAACACGGGCGTGGTAGGGGGCGTGTCCCCTCGGTTCGACGAATTATTCTCGACGATCGTCGAATGTGTGGATCGTCGACTGTAGATCGTCGAGTGTCGATCGTCTAGTATGGGGTACACGGCCTGTGACACGGGCGTGTCACAGGGCGTGTCCCGCTGTGTCGAAATGTGAGTGTCGATCGTCGATCGTCGATCGTCGATCGTCGAGTCGAGCCGATCGTCGATCATCGAGTGTCGATTGTCTAGCATGGGGTACACGACCTATGACATGGGCGTGTCACAGGGCGTGTCCCGCTGTGTCGAAAGGTGATCGTCGATCGTCGATCGTCGAGTGCCATTCGTCGATCGTCGAGCGTCAATCGTCGAGTATGGGGCACACGACCTGTGACACGGGCGTGTGACAGGGCGTGTCCCGCTGTATCGTCGATGATTTTCTCTCGACTGGGTGTCGAGTGGGTTACACGCCCTACGTCACAGGCGTGTATTGGCCGACACGGGCGTGTCTTGGCCAACACGGGCATGTACTGCGCGTCACAGTAAGCTCCGTTTCCGTGATAATGGAGGAGAGATAAATGAGGAAGAAGAGGGAAGCAAACGGTTCGAGGGGAGGCCAAAGGCCACATTTAGTGCCTGAATTCAATTCCGCAGGGAAGGGGAGAAGTTTCCAGCCATTTCCCCTGGCCATCAGACCCGATTCAGCCCCCCTCCTCCATGGCCGAGCCTAGCCATTAATGGCTTTGAAGGACATTAATGCTCCAGCCCCTCCTCTCCCAATCTGAGGCTTTAAACACCACCAGTGAGTTGAGAGGTGGCTTTCGAAATCCTTACCCGAAGAAACCGAGCCTCCCCACCTTGCGGTTGCAGAAGCCGAGTGGCGCAACTTTCAGAAATGGCTTCCCGGCGATCTTCCAGAATTCACGCCGCCGGCAAGGTCCAATACTTCTCCTCTCTATGCGTGCTAGATCTAGACTTGTTTAGGTAGAGAAATCGGGCTTAATTGAGACTGATTAGGAGCTTGTATTTCAGATTTTTCATGGAAAAATGGTGTTGAGTTCTCCGGAAACCGCCGCCTACGGCGGCATGGTCGTCGCCAAACGCTAGCCACCACCTCAACGGATGTGGTGGTGGTGGTGGCCGGCCAGGGAGGTGGTCGGGGTGGCCGGAAAGTCGGCTGGAAGAGGCTCCAGGACGGGCCAATCTTGGCCCTTACCTGGAGGTTGAGGATGAGCAGATGCCATCCGTTTTTGATCAAGTAAATTAATAATATTAATTGATTTTCTGAAATTATTAACAGTAGATGGTTTTAATTATTACAAATACTTAGATGCCTCTACTGTAAAAGTGTTCAACATGAACAATGTAGCCCATGATGTTTAGTGTAAGTTAAAATTGATTTCACTCAATTTGGATTCTGGTTGTGACCACAACACTCGTTGTGGTGCAACCTATACATAGGCATGACCAGACATTAGAATTAGTGCTCACACCAAACCAGTCATCCAAATACTTTGAAATTTTGAACATAGGCTCCTCATGGCCTACCTCTTAGACCGTCCAAAAATTAGAATTTTTGGAAAAAATGTTTCTATAGGTTTTGTGAAAATTTAATAAACCAATTATAAATTAATTAGGTGTCATAAACACCTCACAATCCCCCCTAATTTTGGTTGGTGATCTTAGAGAGCATTTTAGGGCTCTGGTCAAAATTTCATCTCCTTTGGAGATGTTTTGAATAGGTTTTATCCAAGCCTAAGTTGACCCGTATAGGGTTAATTAGGTCAAAACACCCCCTTTGGGTTTGAGTGGTCAAATCACCTCAACAGAGGCTGATATTTTGGCCACTGATTCTCTATGGTATGACACACCCTCCAATAGAATTTGGGGTGGTTAAGAGTAGGGTATCCCTAGAACCCTAGGGTAGGTCCCTTAATGGGGATTCTTAGGGTTTGAAGGTCATGGGGCCAAATGACCTTGGAATGACTTGGAAATTGGTTGAGAGGTCCATAGGGTTGGTATATTCCTCTGGTTAAAATTTTATGGAATTTGGAAGTCTTAAACACTCTCAAAACCCTAACCCTAGTTTAGGGCACCAAACCTAATTTGCAGTATTAGGCTATCAAATCACTTTAAAATCACTTGAAATTTGGGATGAGTGGTGTTTAAAGTTATAAAAGCTCTGGAGATTTTTGTTATGAATTTAGGATTATTATTTTGGATACTTCATTAACAAGTTAGTAATTTGTAATATTTGCTTAAAAATTTATTATGAAGGAACTACTTGCTAGAAATTTATGAACTTTAGCCAGGGGACTCCTTATTATGTCTTACAGCTCTGTGAATATTTATGGGATTTTTGGAAGAATATTGCTAAGGGTTGCTTCATTAAGTAGTGTTTCCCATGAAAACATAATATAATTTATTTTGGAGTCTAGCAATCCTCAAAAATTATGATTGTTGAACAATGATCTTTTATGAACCATATTAAGATTCTGTAATTTTTACATAATTGTAGGATTAGTAATTTTAGTACTTCCTTCTTTACATATAATTAAGGGAATTATATTGGATAAATTAATTAGAGGTCACACATTTTCTAAAAAATTATGGAAATTAATATCTAGTCATATATCTCTATTATTTAGTGTTCAAAAGTTTTTGGTGGCCATTACTTGAGTAGATCATATAGTTCATGTTCAAAATTGACAATGGCCAAACATTTGGGAAAATTCAATAAATATCAAATTAATTAGAAAAATTATGATTCTCTGATTTTAGACAAAACTTGTTATGATATACCTCTGGTAAATTTTATAGGAGATTTGGAAGATAATCCGGAGTACCTCCTTTATACATCTCGTATAGTATAGGGTGGTCTGCATATAGTAACTGAGAAACTGAACTAGAGTGGGTAATGAATTTGAAGAGTTGAATCTTTAGTAGGTTGCTGGTTTGGGTAAATAAATGAGAGATCTGATCAAGGGTAGAAATCATTAATATTAAGTATCTTGCGAAAGGGAGCTTTGGGTGTAATCTCATCATAGTTCCTAGTGCCTTCGAGAGCCCTTCACGGGGAATACCTTGGGTAGTCCTTGGCTAACGTAAACCTTAGGAATAATTTGGGCAAGAGTAACCCTAATAATAGTTTCACCTTACACTCACACCTGTACATGTAGGGAGATGAATTGGTAGAGAAAGGATAGAGGAGGCTCGTGGCCTAAGGGCTTACTGGTAGAGTTAAATGGACTCGGTATTGATTTGGAAGTTCGGGGAGCTGGATGCTCGGGGACTTGGAAAAAAGAGAGACTTGATTAGTCCAGGGAGCCGTGGGCTCGGGAACATGGTGAACTAGTATGCTCGGTAGTCTAAAGAGCTGGAGGCTCGGTACAATAATTAGATACAAACTATCATGGTTGCATGTGTATAATAGTGGTGGGTCCTCGGTATTGGACGATCGATCACACCATCGTCGGTATGTTGACTCGGGGAGACTAGCTGGTTTGCTAGGAATAGTACGAAAACGTACGTGAGGGGCTATATGGGGTAGTGTGATTACTAGTCTAGGAGTGGAGAGGCCCAACCCACTGTCTCCGTTGGCCACAACGAGAGGCTCCTGAGAGTTTAGCTAACTCCAAAAGGGGGAACTAAAGGTCTGTGCGCATAGAGTCGTGTGTGTGAGTTGTACTTGCTTGTGCATACCATAGCATACTTGTATTTCATAACATAATCATTGCATTTAACCCCTGACACCTATCGTATAAAATGGTACGGGACGATTTATACGATAGGCCCTACAAAACAACCCCTTGGTCTATAGGGCTAATTCCTTTAAATCAAAGGTTATTTTTCTCATTGCTCTTACTTACTCTTCTTACTGCTTTTACTTACTTGTTACTCCTTACTGTTTACTTTTGTTGCATACTTGTTTACTCATGTTTAATTAGTGTGATACCCCTGCCATACCTTAATATTTTATTCCTTAGGGTAGATGTCACCTGCTTGATTACGCCCTGCTTTTGGTCCTCCTTTTCACTCCTTTCCGCCTGTTTTCTAGGAGCCACGGGTAGAGGGGTGGGGGATTGTTGACTGAGTCTAGTTTGACTGACGGTCGTTTGACCACCATATTTTAGGTGCTCCGGATGGGAGACAGGGAACAGCCGCAGGAGACGCAACACCAGTAGGGTACGATGCAGATGGAGATGGGCCAGTGTAGCTCGGATGGACATGCATCCGGATCCGTGAGTGGAGCAGAGTATTAGAAGTTTTACTTTATGAGTGAATTGTAGTGAGGTTATCATGTACCGAGCTTAAGCCCGTATTCACTTTCTGGTGTGGACTATTTATTTGTCATGTGATTTCCTCCTTTATACTATTGTGGACTTGGATGCTTACACTTTCATTCATTATACATTCTGTCGATGGTGATCGATTTGGCCGGCAGGATCGCCGTTTTGTAGTGATGACCTTCCCGGGTGCGAAGGTGTCACCGCAAAGCGGCAGTTCTGGGCCTAAGACCCCGGTGGTTGTTGCAAAAAAAAAAATTGGGGTCTTACATCTTCAAAGATGGCCTTTTGTAGTAAGGTGAAGTTGGCTTCATCTTTGCGTGATATAGATTGGAATATTCTTTCATTGTCAGCAAGCAGCTCATATTTCAGAAGTATTGTCTACTCTAGAGTGTGGGAAGAAACATTGGTGACATGCTGATTTACATGATCTGCAGCACCCATGATCACCTCATCAGTTGCACTCACATAATTCTTGACATATCCTATGTCAGCTTCAGAGAGTTTTTAGCTTGTTTCCAAGGATTTCATGAGGGTGGTCAGCTTTATGCCAACAATTCCAGCCATATCAAACCAGGTGGTGACCTGTTTGTTTAAATGAGAGATTTATTCTGTATTTTCCTTAACTTTAACTAAAAATTCATCCATTAGCTTGACAACTGATTGATCAACATACTCCTTAAGAGTTATGGTATGTGCATCCAGGAGTGCTTGATATGTTTTAGGAGTAACTCATTTCAGATTTGGGCAGAGGGTGGTTAGCTTAATGGAGGAGGGACTCCTATCAGAGGAGGGACCTATGAAGACTCCCCCTAAATTACATCACCTGTAGAAGGAGTCATTTCCTTAGCTAAAGCTGCTAATTTAGAGGGTAACATTATTACCTGTAATGGGTGCAGACTCAACCACTCTGTTGACAACTTGGTCCAAGGTAGTCATATCCATCTAATTATGCTCCCCATCAGACTGAGCATCCTTTTCTAGTCTTTACCCATCAATATAAGTATCTAATGCCTCAGGAGGCTTACAGTTATCTCTTGTAGCAGGGATAACTTCAACTATAGCAAGATCATCAGTATCAGTCATATTTGCCTTATCTTCTATAACAACCTCTTCTTCAGTAGCATTCTTAGAAACTTGTCCTGACTTAGGGCTGGCATGCATTTTATCAACATGCACAACTATATCCTGGAGTTGAATGTTTGTTGAGGAGATACTCAGGGTTATGTGTGTCTGTATACCAACATCAGCAGGGGGAAATTCCTAGCTCAGGTCTAGAACAGGAGGAACTGTACTTCAGCAACTTACTGTCTCTTATCCCTAGAGGAGTCCTTTATTGTTGAAGGTTGGCTCTTGGGTAAGATTCTAGTGAAACTATCCAATGTCTTTATATCCATTCTTTTCAGGGAGTGAATCTTCACTCCATGTTCCTACTTGAATATATAAGGGTAGGTGTTCACTATATATAAAGAAAGAATTCCTCCCATGTTTGGAGTGAGTAGACAGTCTACTATTATCTATTAGATAAGAGAAGACCAAGAGGTCTTCCTATTAAAGATTATCCTTGTCATAATATCAAGCATTGACCTAGAGATTGTGTCATGTGAACCAGGTTTGCAGATAAGGGCTTTCCCTACAATATCTGCTACCAGTTTACCTCTCTGTTTGAAGAATTTCCTCTTAAGAGTCCCAGTTTTGGCATCACTGTATCCACACCACCTTAGAGCTCTGTCTCTGTCCGTGACGGAGGGTTGTTCTTCCTCGTTAGGGTTGATGGAGGGTATATGAAGGGATTTGCCTAGTATCTTAGGGTTTACCTTAATCTTGATGTCCTCTAACTTAGACTTGATAGAGTTTTGAGAAGAAGACACTTTAATGTTGGATACGAATTCTACAACCTCTTTTCTAAGAATGGTGGATAAGAGAGAGAGTTTTGAGAAGAAGACACTTAAGTCTCTCTCTCTATATAAGAGACAGAGAGACTTACCTTGAGACTTACTGCCTGTAGCTTTTGAGGATTACACACTTAACAACCTCAATCTCAGTTTAATGCTTTATATGGAGCATATTAATTGAGCAATCATCCTGCCCAGACATTTTCCTGGAACAACTATTGTCCAAATACGAAGTCTTATCTAAACAGATATTTGAACTATCCTGAAAAAAATCACTTACCCTTAGGCACCCAATGATAATTGGGTCCTATGTTCTTGTTAGCATTATAAAACTTTTGCCCAACTCTTTGCCTGAGCTGAGCACCTTTCTATCCACTAGCCACATTTAAGTTGTGCCAACAATCAATGACAAAGTGACCCACCTTCCCATAACACCAACATTAATGAATGTTGTACCTTCTCTTCAGGACAACAAAGAATTGTTGCCCATGAGAGATGTGAGCAGCTCCAGACTTAGCTGGATGAGCATTGCATGATGCTACTTCCTTCTTCCAGAGTGAAGGTGCTGAGGAACTAAATACAGCTGCTCCAGGATGGGCCAATTTTATTTTTGGAGCCTAGCATCTAGTGGACTCTCTCATCTCTTTAGATAAAGGATATTCAGATCCAAATCTTAAGAACTTATCCTGAACATTATTGCTAAAGTGGACAGCATCACTTCTTCTGAGATCATGTGTCTTCACCCCACTGGTAGAGCACACATTAGATTGATCCTTATGTAGAGGTGCAAAATTGACAATTTTAGAAGGTAGATTCACCTTTTGAAATACTGTCAACTTATCCGTGAAATTTGATTTGACTTGATAATTTGTGTTCTTAATACCCAGCTTCTCAGAGGTTTGACAAGTTGCAGTTTTTGGCAACATACCAAGAGATTTAGAAGGGTTAATCACAATCCCTAATCTCTCAGTGAATTTCTGTTCTAGATATCAACCCTATACAGCCTTCTTCTTCATCATATTCTGATTCTGAGGAGGAAGAATTTGTCCATCTTTTCACCTTCTTAGCCATAAAGGACTTCTCCTTCTTTCTGTCCTTGTGGTGATAGTGATGCTTCTTCTTCTTCTCATCTTCTTCCTTATTCCTGACTGGGCAGTCGGCAATGAAATGTTCAGCCTTGCTGCAAAAATAACAGATAACATTAGATGAAATTTGTTTACTAGATTTAGGGTCATACCTGTTCTTCTTGGAGGACTTCATATGATGAGATGATGAGGGTCTACTCTCCCAGTACTTCTGCTTCATGAACATTTGAAGTTTCCTGGAGAAGGCTGCAAACTCTTCATCACACATGTGGTTGTCTGCGGAACTAGTTCCAGACAAATCTTAGCTGGACTCAGCTTCTCTCCTTAGTGGAGAAGGAGTCTTTCTTCTACTCCTTCTTGGGGCTTGTTCCTTGAGTGCCACTGTCTTATCCTTGGTCTTAGATTGATTTCCCTTCTCCTCTTCTTGTCTAGCAGACAACTGCATTTCATAGGACAACAGTTTTCCAAAGAGAGTTTGTTGAGGAGTGTCTGCCAGCTTAGTTATTTCTCTAATGGCACAAATCTTGGTGTCCCAATATCTAGTGATAGATCTAAGAAAATTGCCCTTTACCTCATAGTTGTTGAAGACCCTACCGTAGGTTCTTATTCATTAACTGTTCTAAAGAACCTCTCAAAGTAGTCAGCTACTTTTTCAGATTTGCTTTGTCTAAAAACCTCATACTCTTGGTTGAGCATGGACTTCCTATCATCTCTAACTTCCTCAGAGCCTTCCATGAAGACCACAAGAGTGTCCCACATATTCTTGTAGGTCTTGCAGTGTATAGGATTTTGGAAGGTTGAGTCATCAATGGCACTGTCTATAATATTTTGTGCCCAATTGTCCATGGTGGACAAAATTACCTCATCTCTGTCCATCTCTGTATATGCCTTGGGCAATCTCAGAGTTTGATCTATGGTGGAAGCCTTTATGGGGATAAAAGGACCTTTCACTACTGTTACATGAATCCTAGGGTCAGATGCTTCCATGAACAGTCTGACTCTTCGCTTCTAGAGGTCTCCTTCCTACAGATTGGTAGTTTCATGGCCCCAAGCTCCTTATAGTTTATTCCTGACCCCAAAATTATATCGAGTATCTAACCTTGGAGGTATACTCAGATTGTTAGATCCTTTTTGAGTAACCTCCCTCTAATACTACTTTAAAGTTATTAACTTAAGGTTAGCTAATCACCTGGATGGGGGTGAATAGGTTATTGAAAATTTCTTAGTCTTTTGGTTGTTTTCTTTCGAAGTGATCTAGAGCTTGTCCTTAGAACTTGCAATATAAAAGAAAAACAAGCAACACAGTCAAGCACACATCTATTTATAGTGGTTTCTCATTTAGGTACATCCACTTTCCCTCCCACCTATCCAACTATCTTGTTGTACTAGGCATAAACTCCTCCAAAATGCTCCTCAGAGCTTGCACCTCAGGACCCAACCGTAGAACCATAAAGGTTCCTACCTCAGAGCCCAGCAGTGCTCCTACACCTCAGTGCTCCACTGACCACCTACCTCAGACTTATCTCTACGGTTACAGCTCAGGCTTTTTAGCCCTACAACTTCAGACACAAGGCCCTACTCTCAGAGTGTTGTAGCACTCCTACAACTCAGTACCCTTCCAGGTACCGACGTTAGTGCCCTTTCAGGTACCTATAGCTCAGCCTCCTCCAATACCGACAACTCAGTGACATATTTGTCACCTACAGCTCAGTGACTCAACAGTCACCTACCTCAGCCTTATCTCTAAGGCCTACTACTAAAGCTGGGAGGACATCCCTACTATCAAATACACAATTGGATCCTTCCTCAGTACCCCAACAGGGCACCTACCTTAGTGACTAATTATTCACCTACAACTCAGGCCAAAAGGCCTTAAAACTCAGATTCAGACAAGCTGAATCCTACAGAAATTTAAACAAGAAGTTGAATAAAATTTAAATCGCTGACATAGAGACAAATCTCTGAGTCTACTTTGCTGGACTGAACAGATATCAGTTCAGCCCTCTTGTTGTAGAGTGAATGAGTCTTCTTCTACAACTACTGCTTCTTTGTTGTACTGAAGAGCAGCTACCTGATATTGAAGGCTGATGGCCCTTCACACAGGTATCTCCTTGCTGATTTGATGAATCAGCTGTCTTGTTCTGCAAAGAACTAACTTGCTGAACTTGAAAAGGGCTTCAACTATCTTTCTCTGCCTTGCTGTCTTGCACTACTGGACATGACATTCAAGCTTGTCAGAGAAGATGAAGTCCATACGCCTCTATTTTTATATTTCTTTATATGTAGTTGTCAACATTGATTCCCCGTCTCTCTCTTACTTTTATATCTGTTGATTTGAATCAACGACATAATTTGTGTGTGGGCCTAGCTAAGGACGGTGAGCGCCAACTCCCTCAGAAAAGGACAAATATTGGCTTTCGGCGCTACTGTAGCTTTCCCACAATGACATGAACTATTATGACTTTGTTGACTTCTGGTGACGTCAGCATCAGTCATCTAGTACTGCTGTTGCTTTCGCGCAATGACATGAGATGTAATGACTCCATCCATTCATATAGCATATAATAGAAGGTCCGGCCGGAGTGCCACACCATATGCCACAAAACAGGCAGGGAAGTTACAGGTTAATACCACAACACAATCGTATCCTAACTCAGAGCATGCTAGCGGAAGATTTTAACAATATTATTGAAACCCCAACCATGGATGTCCTCTATATATATAAACAGTCACATTTATATATCAAGTTTCGAAGGAATGTACAACAAATACAACATCGTTTGGCCTTATGGCCCGAACGTTACTCTTTACAAGTGTGGATTCCAAACATCGGCGCGCAGGCCGGCCACACATGAGCAAAACATAGCATTCTTTGCTTATCCTTCAAGGGTTAGCAACAGAAGCAACAGCAGGGACTTCAGCCCTTATGTGTCCCGTTCGGCTCTCCAGCACATGCATAAGGACAGCCCACCAAATGGTGGCAAACAAGGAAACGGTGAACATGCAGCTGACCAATTTATAACGACCCTGCCCCTTTCCCGGGGCAGTGGTATTTCTTCCCTGCAGGCATAACAATTCATAGGCAGATATATACATATCACACATTGTGCTCTCACGCACAAACAATCCATCACAACCGTCAGCCACGCGACCCTACTATCCGTGCACTCTGGGCACATTCTTGGTGTACCAGCAAACCAGGGTCCCACCACCATTCCAGGACCGAAACCCGACGGTAAAATTGAGCATTTAGTATTTGATATTTCCGGCGAGCAGGCCTAAGTCTCTCATTATGCGCTCCAACTGACCGCACTTTCAGGTCTTCAAGTCGGACGGACATAACATAGGTATGGATTAGCCACCCCCCGTTGCTCAAGTCGCATTCCCATCACCGAATACCAACGTACTCGAGTCCAAATATAAGGCACGGGTCAGTTTCACCTTTCCTGTTCAGCACGAGGCCTTTTCAAGAGCTCATCCAGCTCATAATAACCATACTATCCACCAAGGACTAGCTTCACAATATCCACAATGTCCACCAAGGGACTGGCTTCACAATAGGCACAATGTCCACCAAGGGACTGTCTTTACAATCAACAAGAGGAGTTCATGCTATCGTCCTTCACGATCGCTTAGCGGGTTCCGCAGAACTCACTTTCTGCACCCAACTCCACCCAAACCATGCACCATCCTTCAGTGCCAGAAAATTGGTCTTGCCATAGCACACAACACAAGCATCACAAGGGTATTTTCCTGGACTACCACTCCAGTAATTCCTGCTATTGCCCTTCACAGGTCCAACCCATCGACTCCACAAACTACACGTTTATCCACGGAGTCTTCTCCGATGTGCAATGAGATATCACTAATCCAGACCAACCTGTCCAGATGGTCTTCACACAGCATGCCTAATCCATACTACACATTTCCGGATCTATATGTAAGACTTTTGGGGATTCCAAGAATCAACCCAAGGAAATCCCTTCGCAGTCCACCCTCTGGTGGGGGAAATTCATGCACATGCCGAAAAGAAGGACTTCACATGTCCAAGAAGGAAGATCGTTACCCTTGATGACCTCTTTGGAGCCATGGAAATCTAGCCAGTTGGAAAGCACCGCAGCGGCCTTGCCTCCACAAATCTGGCCTCGAATCTCGATTAGGAACTCTGCAGCTCCACCGGTGGCCGGATCCCTTTCTCCTCCTCCTTGCTCTCCCTTCTCTCGAGCTCCTCTAGAAAGAGGATAATCCAAGCTAAATGAGAATCGCTTTCTCATTCATGGCTATTGACCAGTAGGGAGAAGTCTGGGCCATCGGATCCCAGATGAAGAAAATGAACGGCCACAAAATGCCCACACATGTCTATTTTTGGACTGACACGTCCTTTGACACGCCCGTGTCACAGGCCGTGTACCTGAAGGAGCACATAACCTACTTACCTAGAGCAGGACACGGCTATGTGACATGCCCGTGTCACAGGCCGTGTGCCCTGACATGCCTTTAGACACGCCTGTGTCTGCAGCCGTGTACCTCAGGCAGAACACAACCGATTCAACCCGAACAGGACACGGCCATATGACACGCCCGTGTCACAGGCCATGTTCCAAGAGACACACCCGTGTCCTGCCCGTGTTTACCAGGCCTCATTACCTTGGTAAAATCCAGAGAAGGACATGGCCATGTGACACGCCCGTGTCATATTTGACACGACCGTGTCACAGGCCGTATTCACCACTCGAGGATCGTCGAGCACATTTACTCGAGTGGAGGTCGACGAACCAGAGGACACGCCCTCGGACACGCCCGTGTCACAGGGCGTGGTCCCTCTTGAGAACTCGTCGAGTGCATTTCGTCGAGCACTCGACAGGCTGCTCAGCTATACAGAGCAGGACACGGCTTTGGACACGCCCGTGTCCCAGGCTGTGTTGCCCAACCTGAACCCAATCTTGGGATTTGGGATGTTACAACCCTACCCTCCTTACAAGAAATTTCATCCCAAAATTTGCACACAGTAAGGAAACCAAAAGCAAGATGTTATAACTTCACAAAAGTTTGATACACCTTGACATGCACTGCACAACAGTGTTACACAAATAGCTCGAGAAATTCAGCTCGCATGGTCTGCTCTCGCTCCCATGTTAGCTTCTCACGGCCACAGTTGTCCCACCAAACTTTGACCATCCAGATTGTCTTGTTCTGCAACTGTTTATCGGCTCTATCCTCGATCCGAATGGACCCAACCCTCGTCGTTAGACCATACTCAACCGACACACGATCGTTCTCAATCACTTGAGCTGGATCTTTGACGTATTTCCAAAGCACAGATATGTGAAACACATCATGCAATCCACTCAATTTTGCCAAAAGAGCTAGCCGATAGGCAGCTTCCCCAATTCGCTCCACCACTTCAAATGGACCAAGATATCTCGAACTCAACTTTTCAGACGCCGAATCTTGGACACGCCTTTGAAGGGTTTGATCTTCAAATATACTCAATCGTCCACTGGTGGGCCAAAACCCGAACAGACAAGCGTACCTGTCGAATTGTAGTACCAAGGTCGTATTTAAACACGGGGTTGTCAAGTACTTCTACTCGCGCTCTAACTATTATCCTACCGGAAAACTAAAGGGATTTGAGAATTTTTTAAAGTAAAATAAAATAAACGATAAATTGCGAGACGAAAACTTATATAAAAAAGGCTAGCATTCGATCATTGATTCACCATGAAATGAAACGAGAAAATAAAAGGCATAGTTTTAAATTTGCAAATCCAACTCGGCCGTGACGGATCCGAAAATAAGACAAAATCTCGCTAGAGCATTAAGTCTCCTAACTTATAGACTTTTCGATCGAAATCTCTTTACAAACCGAAAAAGCCTAAAGTTGCATTATCGAGGTGATCCGCACTATTGGATTTGACTCCAATCCGGAGGATTTACGTCGTCCTATCTCTAGGGTTGCGTTCAACTCCTTCCTTCTTTGAGTGATCTTTCACATCCACGAGCCTCTCGGCTACTCGAATATGAGATCATAAGCCTACTACCGTATACCGGAAATACGGAGTCGACGCAAAATAAATCAAAGAAGGACCGAGTAGAATTACGCAAAAATAAAACTATGAAATAAAAATAATTCTCATTTCAAATCATGGATCCTCATGATCAAATGCTAAGAGGGGATTAGCTATGCATATTGCAAAAGGAAACAACAAAATAAAGAGAAGAGAATTTCATTACTTGCAAACAAAAAAAAGAGTACACAAAATAAAAAAGGACAAGATTAGGCTATAAAGAAAACTTGCACTAATTGAAAAGAAAGGATTACACTAACACATGTAAGCAAAAAGAAAGCACTCTCTTGAACTAGAACTTCACTTGCTCTCCCAAAAAAAATCTAACTCTAAGCATGAGACCATGGTGCCTTTTTATAGATGAGGAGGGAAGATTCTAGATTGAAATGAAGAAGAGGGGGGCAAGGGGGTGGCCGGCCATGGGGGGGGGGGGGGGGGGAAGAATGTGCATGCATTGCATTAAATGAGGTGGAGAGAATTCATGCATGATATTTAATTAAGTGGAGAGAAAGAGGTGGGTTCAATGCATGGATTTTAAGGAAAATAAAAAGGAGAATAATTAAAAAAAGAAAGGGGAATGTATGAGTTTAAATGAGAATGAGAGAGAGGGAAAAAGGGATGAATGAGAAATATGAAAGGAAAAAATAATAAAGGGGAGAGAGAGTGGAGGGGTTGAATGTAGAATAATAAAAACATGAAATAAAAGAAGGGGAAGGAATGTGGCCGGCCATGTATGAAAAGGGGGGTTCATGCATGTGGAAATTAATGAGGAGGGGAGAGAGAGCATGAGGTGGCCGGCCATGCATGAAAAGGGGAGTCATGCAAAGGTGGTTGGGTGCATGGGCTCGGTTTTGGGCTTGAAGAGGGGCTTGGGCTGCATTTATCTTTGAAGTGGGCTGCATTTTTGAAGTAAATGGGTGGCCGGGCTGCACCAAGGAGAGGACCGGGCTGCTACATAAAGAGGGCTGCATCATGTGGGCTTTATGGATGTTGAAGGGCTGCTCCAATCTTCAAGGGCTGCATGTAGGGGGCTCGGGTTTGAGCTTGAGGGCTGCATGGGCTGCACCATATGTGGTCGGGTAGGTGGCTAGGTGGGCTTGAACCTACAAAAGAAAAAGAGACAATACAATCATGGATTAGTCTACATAAAATAACAAAATTAAAACAAGATTTTAAAACACAATAATAATAAAAACATTACAACATTAAAATTAAAATATTAAGACATATCATTAACTATAATTATTATACATAACATGACATAACATATAATAACACAATACATATAATAAGACTATATAGATTTTTATATTAAAACTCTAATAACACTAGGAATTAAAATATTGTAAAGAAACATTAAAACATGAAATAACAATCATCAAATATAAATAAGATTAGGCTTTTTGAATACTAAATTACCCCTCAAAAGGATGACTAAAACTAGTCATCAAATTCCCCCATGCTTAGACATTTGCTTGCCCTCAAGCAAATAGAAATAAAAACTAGGGAATGAAAACAAAGAAGATTTAGGTTGCAAAATTAAGAAAAACAAAACATGAAAAATTAAACTATCCTAATTCCTATGTTAACAACTAGTGGGGTGAGAAGTGCACAATAGAAAACTTGAAAGTGGAGACCTAAAAATATCATTAGAACATAAGAAAAGTCTACACATTTCTAAATCTTAAAAGAAGGCA
This sequence comes from Platanthera guangdongensis, assembly GCA_039583875.1. Taxonomy (NCBI): domain Eukaryota; kingdom Viridiplantae; phylum Streptophyta; class Magnoliopsida; order Asparagales; family Orchidaceae; genus Platanthera; species Platanthera guangdongensis. Next base: position 81,661,424 of record CM077165.1, on the reverse strand, counting down.
TCCAAAATAAATGAAAATAAGGACAACAAAAAGTAGAGGTTCTAAATAAACGGCGCATTAACAAACTACTAGGTTGCTAGATAAACATTAACCCTAAGACACTCCAAGATAACCTCCAAAGAAATCCATCAATGATGGTGGCCATAGGCTTGTACGTTCACACTTTCTCCACTACGCGAAATCAAGTTCTAAGATCATTAGGACTTCTACTAGGCATTAAAACTTGGCTTAGGTAAATGATTAGGAAGTGGAATCAAAGATAAACATGAAAGTTTTAGGCACTAAACCAAGGTGAGCTCAAAAATAAATAATAGCATAAAAAAGATGAGAAATAACAAGTATGTCATTTCTCCAATATGAAACTACAAAAACAAGGCCATGAAATTTTCTTTTCTAAATTTGGCCAAACATAAACTTTTTGCATTCATCATTTTTTTTTCTTTTTTTTTTTTCTGATTTTGTAATGATATATTTTTTCTTTCTCAATTTTTTTCTTTTGAATAACATTTGATAAGAAAGCTCCAAAAAATGAGCTTGAGAATTTCCTAATCATTTCAAAAATAATATCCTTCCCACAAAAATAATTTTTAAGCTCAAATTTATAGTGCAAAAATAGGAAAGATATTTGGCTTTGGTGAACATAATGAAATGAAAGGTGGAGCTAAAAACAAAGAAAATAAGGAAAAGGCCCAAAATTGTTTTGCAAGGGTTTTGTTTTTGGTGGGCAAGAAAAGCTCAAACTATTCAAATGGTGGCCTAAATCATTTCTAAAGAACGTAAAAACGGCGCAAATGCTTCGAGAGTAGCTTGGTACAAGTTCTAGACACCAAGAAAGACTACCTCGCAAATGAAAAAGAGCTAACATTACCTAGCAACCATTCGTAAGCAACTAACCGAATAAAAAGACATAACTACAAATTGCTACTTTAAAACGTAAAAATCGGATGCCTATATTTAAGAAAAAGAAACTAGTAGAACTAAACTATGTTAAACTGATAAATTTAGAAAACCAATTCAAAGAAATCTAAATAGAACTAAGAAACCGCACGGGCCTACACATCACTAGAAGAAACATAAAAATAAAGATAGAAAATAATTTTAGGTTTTGTTTTTCAAATAAATTTTAGCACAATTTTTGATTTTTGTTTTTCTAAATTTTTTGGATTTTATATTTTATAATTTTTGGATTTTAGATTTTGATGACATAAAATACTATACTAATATAAAACATAATTTTGTTTTTTTTTTTTTTGAAAGAAGAAGAACAAAAAGGAAAAGACAAAAGAAACTAGACCCCCCCATGCTTAAATCCTTCATTGCCCTCAATGAAGAAAACATAAAGAAAAAGAGAAGGGGACTGAGAAGAAGAGAAAAAGAAAAATGCAGGAAAAATAATAAAAAAGAACAGGACTTCCCCGGGTTCGTGAGATGAAGGCGGATGTCGCTCCCCCATGCTTGCTTTTTAGAGTACTTGATCGTCAGCAGGTATGACTTGATCCATCTGATATCAGCAACGGCGGAGCGGCGACCACGAACATGGACTTGATTGGCCTCCGGTAGGAAGAGCAAAATAAAAGCAAAACATAGATAGAGTCCATGGGCAGATGCCCGATAATGTTTTTTTATTACAATCATTTAAAGTCCGAATAAAAGAGTCACAGAATAAAAATAATAAGTCCAAAACGAAAATGTCCATCAAAAAATAAGAGAACTAAGAATCAAACAGAAGATTCTCCTTGGCAGGAGTCACAGAATCATTAGAGAAATAGAGTTTAAGTCTATGACCATTAACTTTAAAGTCCCCCTTATCGGGGTGTGAAAGTAGCACAGTGCCGTAAGGAAAAACATCCTTGACCGTGAACGGTCCGGACCATCTAGATTTGAGCTTTCCCGGGAAGAGACGTAAACGCGAATTAAAAAGAAGAACTTGATCGCCTGGTTTAAAAGTTTTAGGGTGGCGCAGGTTCTTATCGTGATACAATTTCGTGCGTTCTTTGTAAATTTTATTATTTTCGTATGCGTACGCTCGCCACACGTCAAGCTCATTTAGTTGGTTTTTTCTATGCTCGCCGACCGAGTGCGGATCGAAATTAAAAAACTTTAACGCCCAGTACGCACGGTGTTCTACTTCTACCGGAAGATGACACGATTTTCCATAGACTAATCGGAAAGGAGTACAACCGATGGCGGTCTTGTACGCTGTCCGATAGGCCCACAGAGCATCGTCCAATTTTAAAGACCAATCCTTACGAGAAGTAGAAATGTTTTTCTCCAAAATTCGTTTAAGTTCGCGATTGACGACCTCGACCTGACCGTTAGTTTGGGGGTGATAAGCGGTGGATAATTTATGCGTAACGCCATATTTGGCTAAAGCCTTAGTGAGTTGAGCGTTGCAAAAATGACTTCCCCTATCACTAACGATCGCTCGAGGAAAACCAAAGCGAGAAAATAATTTTTTTAAAAATTTGACAACAACGCGAGCATCATTATTTGGTAGAGCTTGGGCCTCTGCCCACCTAGAAACATAATCGACTGCGACTAGAATATATTTATTTCCTAAGCTGGAGGGAAATGGGCCGACAAAGTCTATGCCCCATAGATCAAAAACTTCGCATTCGAGAAAGTAGTTTTGTTCCATTTCATGTTTATTTGAGAGATTTCCAGTCCGCTGGCATCGATCGCACCCGCCCACAAAGATTTGTGCATCTTTAAATATGCTTGGCCAAAAGAAGCCAGCACTAAGTACTTTGTGTGCGGTGCGGTTAGCTTGATAGTGCCCGCCAGTCGGACCTTCATGAACATGTTTTAAAATTAGGTGACCCTCTTCCCGTGAAACACATCTCCTAACCACCTGGTCCGCACAAATGCGAAATAGAAATGGGTCTTCCCAAAAATAATACTTCAACTCCGAAAAGAATTTCTTCTTTTGGTGAGTGGAGTATTCTTTTGGGAGGACCCGGGCCACAAGATAATTGGCCAGATCGGCAAACCAGGGGGTAGGAGATGAAGAAATAGTAAAAAGACGCTCATCCGGAAAAGAATCATTAATAAAAGTTTCATTTAAAAGATCTAGATTTGGATTTTCAAGACGAGAGAGATGATCAGCTGCTAAGTTTTCCGCTCCTTTCTTATCCCGAATCTCCAAGTCGAATTCTTGAAGTAAGAGGATCCAACGGATAAGACGCGGCTTGGCATCCGGTTTAGAAAGGAGGTACTTCAGAGCGGAATGATCCGTGAAAACAATAACCTTAGAAAGAGTAACATACGGTCGGAATTTATCAAAAGCAAAAATAACCGCTAAGAGCTCTTTCTCCGTCGTGGTGTAGTTTTCTTGCGCAGACGTGAGAGTTTTACTAGCGTAGAAAATCGGATGAAAGTTCTTAGCGATTCGTTGACCTAAAACCGCACCTACCGCATGATTACTCGCATCACACATGATTTCGAAAGGTAAATCCCAAACTGGGGCGATCAAAATAGGGGTATTTATAAGTTTAGATTTAATTAATTCAAATGCCGCGAGACATGATTCATCAAAAACGAAAGGAGTGTCTTTTTCGAGAAGGTGGGTGAGAGGCTTAGTAATTTTTGAAAAGTTTTTAATGAATCGTCGATAAAAACCCGCATGCCCTAAAAAACTTCTAATTGCTTTAATATTTGTAGGCGGCGGTAACTTTTCAATTACTTCAATTTTTGCCTTGTCCACTTCAATTCCCCTAGCGGAAATGTTGTGGCCAAGTACTAAACCTTCACGTACCATAAAGTGGCACTTCTCCCAATTTAAAACTAGATTCGTTTCTTCGCAGCGTTGTAAAACTTTTTCCAAATTTTCTAAACATAAATTAAAGGAGTCGCCAAAAACAGAAAAATCGTCCATAAAGATTTCCATAATATTCTCTACATATTTATCAAAAATGGCAAGCATACACCGCTGAAAGGTGGCGGGTGCATTGCATAGTCCGAAAGGCATTCTATGATAAGCAAAAGTTCCGAAAGGGCAGGTGAATGTCGTCTTCTCTTGGTCCTCGGGTGCGATAGGGATTTGAAAGTATCCCGAGAGACCATCGAGGAAGCAATAAAAATTGTGCCCGGACAACCGTTCTAGAATTTGATCGATAAAGGGGAGGGGGAAGTGATCTTTTCGAGTGGCATCGTTTAGCTTACGGTAATCGATGCACATCCTCCATCCCGTTATCGTCCTAGTTGGAATTAAGTCGTTATTTTCATTTGGTACTACCGTAATCCCTCCCTTCTTAGGAACAACCTGTACCGGACTCACCCACTGACTATCGGAAATCGGATAAATTATCCCCGCATCTAATAACTTAAGCACCTCTTCCTTCACAACCTCTTTCATATTTGGATTAAGACGACGTTGTGGTTGAACTACACCCTTAGGATTATTGTCAAAAAATATTTTGTGTGTGCAGAAGGAGGGGCTTATGCCAGGAATATCACAGATTTGCCACGCTATAGCTCGGCGATGCTTTTGTAGTACTTCGATCAACTGATCGTTTTCGGATTGAGATAAATAGGCCGAGATTATAACGGGCAACTTAGAATTTTTTTCAAGAAAGGCATATTTTAGATGATCAGGGAGTGGTTTTAAATCCAGATGGGGTGGCTCATTATAAGAGTTTTTCAAATTCTTATCTTTTTCAAAAACAAGACTTTCATACTTATTTCTACCAAAGACAGAATCATTTTCAAAATTTATTTTTGCGGACATAATCGTGTTTTCAAAATCATGTGAAGAAATTTCAGAAAAAGAAGAAGAAAATTCATTTGAAGAGATGTTGGAAAGGGAAAGGGAAGATTCTTCATTTAAAACATCAATAAAGAAGCATGAGTCATCATTTTGTAAGGAATTTTTCATTGATTGATTAATTGAAAATGTGACCTCATCATCTCCCACACGTAAAAACAACTTCCCGTTACTAACGTCTATAACCGCTCGAGAGGTGGCTAGAAATGGTCGTCCAAGGATAAGAGGGACCTCGACGTCCTCTTCAATATCAAGAATGACAAAATCCACCGGGAAGATGAATTTGTCGACCTTTACTAGCACGTCCTCAACGATACCTAGCGGATACTTAATCGAACGATCGGCTAACTGAATACTCATGCGCGTAGGGTTTAGAGTGCCCAAACCTAGCTTTTTAAATAAAGAAAAAGGCATTAAGTTGATGCTCGCTCCTAGATCCGCTAACGCATGTTTAACGAATAAATCACCAAAGACGCAAGGAATTGAAAAACTACCCGGATCGTTTATCTTTTTAGGTAGATTAGAGTTTTTAACGACCGCCGAGCATTCTTCATTTAACGTTATGTGAGAAAGATTTTCCAATTTCGTTTTGTTCGTTAATAAATCTTTGAGATATTTGGCGTACTTAGGCATTTGACTAATCGCTTCATGAAATGGTAAATTAATATGAATTTGTTTAAATATTTCAAGAAAGCGTTGATATTGATTATCTAATTTTTCTTGCCTAAGTCGGGCCGGATAAGGTGGTGGCGGAAATTCCTTTATGATAAGCGGAGCATCATTTTGAACGTCATCATTAGAAAAAATAGAAATATCTTTTTCTTTATCTAAAGTAGATTTGTCATTTTCAAAATTTGTTTTATCATTTTCCGTAGGGGTAATTTCTTCCACAATAGGAGGGACAATCACCTTTGGCTCTTCCCTTGTGGTGGGCTCGTTAACAACTTTACCGCTCCGAAGGGAAATCGCATTTGCGTGTTCCCTTGGGTTAGGCTCAGTGTTCGAGGGAAGAGTTCCAGGTGGTCTCTCGGAAAAGGCCTTAGCGAGTTGGCCGACTTGATTTTCTAAGTTTTTCATTGATCCTGTTAAACTTCTAATAGTGGCATCATTCGAGCTTATATATTTAGCGAGGATCTCTTCCAAAGGGGAAGGTTTTTGAAAATTTTGTTGCGGAGGTGGTGGTGGTGTAAAATCGTGCGGTGGGCGTATGGCGTTAGCGTTATTACTCCACGAGAAATTTGGATGATTACGCCATCCGGGGTGATAAGAATTAGAAGAAGAAGAAAAACCAGGCGGAGAAGAAAAATTCGTAAAAGCAGAAAAATTGTTTGCAGAATTATTTTGAGCAGGCCTGGGTATGTTCCCCAGATAATCCACCTGCTCGGCAGCAGCAGCATTCACATTTTCATATACCTTAGCGGCGGAGGAAGCAGTCATCTCCGAAATCTTCTTGTTTAACATTTCCACTTGTAGCGCCAGTTGCGAAACCGAATCCACTTCATAGATACCTGCAGGTTTAGATGGGCGAGACCTGGACGAATTCCACTGATAAGTGTTCATCGCCATGTCCTCGATAAGCTCAAGAGCGGCTTCCGGAGTTTTGCGGTCTAAAGAACCAGCGGAAGCGGCATCTATCATTTGCTTTGTCTCTTGGTTTAGCCCATTATAAAATGTCTGAACCTGCAACCATACAGGCAGAGCATGATGTGGGCATCTTCTCAAAAGTTCTTTGAACCTCTCCCAAGTGTCATAGAGGGTCTCAGAAGCAATTTGAGAATAAGAAGTGATATCATTTCTTAACTTAGCAGTTTTGGCGGGAGGGAAATATCTAGCAAGAAATTTTTCAATTAAAATGTTCCAAGTAGTGATTGAGCCTCTTGGAAGAGAACTCAACCACTGTTTGGCTTTAGTCCTTAAGGAGAAGGGGAAGAGTCTTAGCCTTATAGCATCATCTGAGACACCATTAATTTTAAAGGTGTCACAGATTTCAAGAAAATTAGCAATATGTAAGTTCGGATCTTCATCTTGTAATCCGTCGAACTGGACATATTACTGCACCATTTGTATGATGCTAGGCTTAAGCTCGAAGTTATTGTTCGCAATGGCAGGTCGAACAATACTTGTTTCAGTCCCCTCCAGGTTGGGTCGAGCATAATCGGACATAGTCCTTTGCTGAGCCATTCCTGGGTTGGGATCTCCCATTTCAGAATAATTGCAATCCCCAAAGGAATCCTCAACCGCTGTTTGAGAAGTGGAAGCCCCGAATCGTAGTTGTCTCCGAAAGGAGCGTTCGATTTCTGGGTCCAAATCAACAAGTAGCGACGGATTCGCTCGGGTCATGCACTAGTGAAGAAAACGAGGGAAGATGAGAATAAAAACTTGGAAAAAAAAGAAAAAGAGGGAAAAGAAAGGAAAATTTTTTTTTTAGTTTAGTTTTTTTTTTTTTTGAAAAAAAGATTTTTTTTTAGACGGCTTGGCTCTCGAACTTCCCGAGGACTACCCGGTGAAGGGTTCGCCCGGTACTAGGTAAAATGGTGGCGCTTAAAGCCCCTTACCCTTTTCGAGAGATTTTAGGTGGGGTAGAAATTAAAATGAGGTGGGTTGGTTATAAAAAATTTAAATATATAAATTATAATTTTTTGATTTTTTTGGAGAAGTAATAGCGCAAGCGTTTTCAAAATATTGACGAAGAAAGCTCCCCGGCAACGGCGCCAAAAACTTGGTGGGCCAAAACCCGAACAGGCAAGCGTACCTGTCGAATTGTAGTACCAAGGTCGTATTTAAACACGGGGTTGTCAAGTACTTCTACTCGCGCTCTAACTATTATCCTACCGGAAAACTAAAGGGATTTGAGAATTTTTTAAAGTAAAATAAAATAAACGATAAATTGCGAGACGAAAACTTATATAAAAAAGGCTAGCATTCGATCATTGATTCACCATGAAATGAAACGAGAAAATAAAAGGCATAGTTTTAAATTTGCAAATCCAACTCGGCCGTGACGGATCCGAAAATAAGACAAAATATCGCTAGAGCATTAAGTCTCCTAACTTATAGACTTTTCGATCGAAATCTCTTTACAAACCGAAAAAGCCTAAAGTTGCATTATCGAGGTGATCCGCACTATTGGATTTGACTCCAATCCGGAGGATTTACGTCGTCCTATCTCTAGGGTTGCGTTCAACTCCTTCCTTCTTTGAGTGATCTTTCACATCCACGAGCCTCTCGGCTACTCGAATATGAGATCATAAGCCTACTACCGTATACCGGAAATACGGAGTCGACGCAAAATAAATCAAAGAAGGACCGAGTAGAATTACGCAAAAATAAAACTATGAAATAAAAATAATTCTCATTTCAAATCATGGATCCTCATGATCAAATGCTAAGAGGGGATTAGCTATGCATATTGCAAAAGGAAACAACAAAATAAAGAGAAGAGAGTTTCATTACTTGCAAACAAAAAAAAGAGTACACAAAATAAAAAAGGACAAGATTAGGCTATAAAGAAAACTTGCACTAATTGAAAAGAAAGGATTACACTAACAACATGTAAGCAAAAAGAAAGCACTCTCTTGAACTAGAACTTCACTTGCTCTCCCAAAAAAAATATAACTCTAAGCATGAGACCATGGTGCCTTTTTATAGATGAGGAGGGAAGATTCTAGATTGAAATGAAGAAGAGGGGGGCAAGGGGGTGGCCGGCCATGGGGGGGGGGGAGAATGTGCATGCATTGCATTAAATGAGGTGGAGAGAATTCATGCATGATATTTAATTAAGTGGAGAGAAAGAGGTGGGTTCAATGCATGGATTTTAAGGAAAATAAAAAGGAGAATAATTAAAAAAAGAAAGGGGAATGTATGAGTTTAAATGAGAATGAGAGAGAGGGAAAAAGGGATGAATGAGAAATATGAAAGGAAAAAAATAATAAAGGGGAGAGAGAGTGGAGGGGTTGAATGTAGAATAATAAAAACATGAAATAAAAGAAGGGGAAGGAATGTGGCCGGCCATGTATGAAAAGGGGGGTTCATGCATGTGGAAATTAATGAGGAGGGGAGAGAGAGCATGAGGTGGCCGGCCATGCATGAAAAGGGGAGTCATGCAAAGGTGGTTGGGTGCATGGGCTCGGTTTTGGGCTTGAAGAGGGGCTTGGGCTGCATTTATCTTTGAAGTGGGCTGCATTTTTGAAGTAAATGGGTGGCCGGGCTGCACCAAGGAGAGGACCGGGCTGCTACATAAAGAGGGCTGCATCATGTGGGCTTTATGGATGTTGAAGGGCTGCTCCAATCTTCAAGGGCTGCATGTAGGGGGCTCGGGTTTGAGCTTGAGGGCTGCATGGGCTGCACCATATGTGGTCGGGTAGGTGGCTAGGTGGGCTTGAACCTACAAAAGAAAAAGAGACAATACAATCATGGATTAGTCTACATAAAATAACAAATTAAAACAAGATTTTAAAACACAATAATAATAAAAACATTACAACATTAAAATTAAAATATTAAGACATATCATTAACTATAATTATTATACATAACATGACATAACATATAATAACACAATACATATAATAAGACTATATAGATTTTTATATTAAAACTCTAATAACACTAGGAATTAAAATATTGTAAAGAAACATTAAAACATGAAATAACAATCATAAAATATAAATAAGATTAGGCTTTTTGAATACTAAATTACCCCTCAAAAGGATGACTAAAACTAGTCATCATCCACCGCAAACTCCATGTTCCGGTGCTTGGCGTTGTAGTATTTTGCTTGTCGATACTAGGCTATCAGTAGCCTCTCCCGAATAGAGCGTATCGTTGAGTTAGCTTCATTGACTTCTTTACGCTTATATAGTTTGGATTCGTCTGCTTCTGCCCAAGCCAACGGTGTACGTCATTTACAACCATACAAAGTTTCAAGCGGTGCCATATCGATGCTCGCTTGGTAGCTATTGTTGTAGGCAAACTCCACCATATAGAGATGATCTTCCCATCTCTTCCAAAAATCCAGGGCGCACATTCGGAGCATGTCCTCCATTGTTCTATTGGTCCTCTCAGTCTGGCCATCCGTTTGGGGATGAAAGGATTTACTGAACGTCAACTTTGTTGCAAACAATTGATGGATTAGCCTCCAATCATTCGATGTGAATCGCCCATCACGATCACTCACGATGCTACGAGGAACACCATGCAGCCATACGATCTGCTTCACATAGAGTTTTGCCAAACTTTCCACTGAATCGTACTGCGTATTCGGAAGGAAGTGAGCCACTTTCATCAACTGGTCTATAATCACTCAGATTGAATCATTCCCATGTTGAGATCTCGACAACCCGTGCACGAAATCCATTGAAATATCATCAAACTTCCATTCTGGAATCGGTAAGGACTTCAAGAAACCTTCGAGCTTCTGGCATTCCGCTTTCACAAAAGCACAAGTTTGACATTTAGCCACATAATGAGCTATGTCTTTCTTTAGTCCTGACCACCAGAACAACTTTTTCATGTCCTTGAACATCTTTGTGCTCCCCGGGTGAATTGAGTATTTTATAAAGTGAGCTTCAAACATCAATTCTTCTCTCAACTTACCCAAACTCAGGACGAACAAATGACCCTCTTTCCGCAAAAGGTCGTCATCCCAGGAGAATTGTCCATCTCGCCCATCTTTTGCATAGCGTTGCAGACTTTCATCCAGCTCCGTTGCTCGTCGAATTCTGTCTGCAAGGTCATATTGTACCTCCGTCCAGTTTAAGCATGCATCGGCTGTGGAATTCTTGTCAACACAAGAAATCCCTAACACTTCCAATTCCTGGATCAGACGTTTATCATGCATCTGCAACCAATTTGCCCTTGACGGAGTCCTATGACTCAAGTAATCTGCGACCACATTTCCGTTCCCGGGAGTATAATGAATATCAAAGGTGTAGTCCCCAAGGAACTTCATCCACCTTCGTTGTCGCCTATTCAGAAGCTTTTGATCCAACAAGTACTTTAGGCTCTTATGGTCCGTAAAGATATCCATTTTTACGCCATAAAGATATTGCCACCATAACTTAAATGCAAAGATCACCGCCGCCAACTCTAAGTCGTGGACGGGATAATTTCGCTCATGCACTTTCAACTGGCGTGAGCCATAAGCAATCACTTTTCCAAACTGCAGAAGAACGCAACATAAGCAGCTCATTAAAGCATCACTATAGATCTCACAGCCGTCTGTACCACATGATGACGTCACCACATGCGCTGTGGTCAAATGACTCTTTAACTCTTCAAAAACTCGTGCGCACTCTGGCATCCAAACGAACTTCTGATCCTTCCTCGTCAATGTGGTCAGAGTTAAAGCGATCTGCGAGAAGTTTTCAACAAAATGTCTGTAGTAGCCTGTCAGTCCAAGGAAACTCCTGACTTCGACCACGAAGACAACAGTGGCCACTCCTGTATGGCTCTTATCTTTGACGGATCCACTGCTATGCCCTCTCCACTTACCACATGGTCAAGAAAAACCACCGACAACAGCCAAAACTCACACTTTGAGAACTTGGCATAGAGTTTATTCCTCCGCAAGGTATGCAACACCAACCGCAAGTGGTTTGCATGATCAGCTTCCGATTGAGAGTACACCAAGATATCATCAATGAATACAATCACAAATAGGTCCAAGTACTCTCGGAATGTTCGATGCATTAGGTCCAAGAACACCGATGGCGCATTACATAGCCCAAACGGCATAACTGTGAACTCATAATAACCATATGGTGTTCCAAATACGGTGTTGGGAATGTCACCTTCCTGAATCCTCAATTGGTAATATCCAGATTTCAAATCCAATTTGGAATAGACGGTTGATCCCACTAGCTGATCTAACAATTCATCTATTCGTGGAATCAGATACTTGTTCTTCTCTGTCAGCTTATTCAATTCACGATAATAAATACATAACCGCAAACCAATGTCCTTCTTTTTCACAAAAAGAACATGTGCGCTCCAAGGTGACATACTTGGGCGTATATATCCCTGCTCCAGCAACTCGTGCAATTGGACTTTAAATTTAGCCATTTTCTTTGGCGCGACGCGATATGGAGAGCGGGCCATAGGTTTCGCACCTAGCAACAACTCAATCGTGAAGTCAATCTCCCGCTGGGGTGGAAGCCAATGAAGATCCTTAGGAAACACATCCACAATCTCCGATACAATCGGAACATCACTCACATTGGCCTTTGGCTCAACATCCTGAATCAGCGTGAAGAATAACTTCGCGCCCTTCCGAACAACATTGACGACTTGGAGTGCAGACATCAAGGTCCCGCTCACTCCTCGCATACCAGCGAACTTAGTTCTCAAGCTCTGTATTTTGGCCCAATAAGATCTCTTTTGACTTGCAATCAATCAGGGCACGCTACTCCGAGAGCTAGTCCATACCAAAGATCACATCAAATTCTGATATCGGTAGCACAGATGCATTCAAACAGAAATCCCGACTTCCAATTTGAACTGCCACATCGCAAGCCCTATCCGCAAGCATCAAACAATCATTCGGTAATAACACCCTTACGCTCTCTGTCTTCACATGAATAGGTACTCCAATTCGAGCTATAAAGTCCTTAGACATAAATAAATGCGAAGCACCCGTATCAAATAGTGCTCTCGCCAGCGTGTTCCAAATCATAACAAAGCCTGTGACAACCACATCACACACAAGCTACACACAAAGTATGCAATAAGAAAAGCAATTAATAATGTAAATCGTACCTGTGACGACGTCATTTTGTTTGATGGCCTCCTGCTGGCCAAGATTATAGACTCGAGGCTGCGCCTGGGATGTAGAGGACTCCACTACTGCCTTTCCCTTCTCAGCATAAGACGATCCCGTCTTCTTTTCACCCTTTGGTGGAGCAGCATGACAGTCACGGGCTATGTGCCCCACTCTACCACAAGTAAAGCAAGTACGATTCTCTGGCCTCAATGTTGCCCCCGACAGAACTGTTGAAGGAGCTTGCCCAGAAGGCTTGGACCTCTTGCACCATTTCTTTTGATAGTACGATTTTCTAGGTCGGGGCGCTTTGAACTCTGGCTTTGTCACAGCCAAGGCCATTTTTCCTTGCACCCGCGTCATGTCTTTCTCCAGCGCACACGCAGTATCGACCAATGACTGAAACTCTTGGTTTACTGAACTCAAGAATAGGAATCACAACTCATACCACAATCCTTCGTAGAACCTATTGGTTTTCCGTTGCTCATCGGCGAAGATAGAGCCCGCATAATGTCCCAACCTCGTGAACTCATGCAGGTACATTTCAACACCACTTTCTCCTTGTGTTTGCCGTTGGAACTCATTTTCAATGGCAATGTGTTGTGCCGCTGGTAGGTGCTTTGACCGGAATAGTCGTGAGAACTCCTCAATTAAAACTGATGTTAACTACCTGCCATCTAAGTGGTGTAACTCGATCTCGTCCCACCATAGCCGAGCCTCTCCTTACAATAAGAAGGTGGCCATGGTGACCTTCAGATCTTCCTCTATACTGATCGCCGTTAATATACGCTTGACGCGCGACAACCAATCATCATCCTGCGTAGGGGATCCCACACCTGTAAACGTAGGGGGATTGAAGCTCAGGAACAGCTTCAACTATCGTTCAACTACTCACACATCAACAGCTGGTACAGGTTCTGGCCTTCCACCAACCTGTTCTAACAACACTACCGGCTGCGCTTGCCCACCAGGCTATGCTTGAAACATTGCAAACAGTGCCTCAGCAACTAAGCGGATGGTTTCCGCAGCAGGAGGAGGTGTAGGCACATCAGCTGGTGCCGTACTCTCATCAGAACGTTGGGGCTCCGACTTCCCAGCACAACTATTCGTCACCTATAGGTGAACTAGACACACATTAGCGACCTCGCACAGGCAATAACAACAATATAAGAATACGCAGGTTCCTCAAACAAGTGTATTTGCATTCCTAAGTGGACATTCAAGAGTTCATTAGTGTTAACGCGGTTCGCACTTACACGTGCTCGCACCCCACAAAAGAATTCGACCACGAATTCCAAAGGGAAAGATCAGGACAGGATGATACCAAAATGTAACGACTCCATCCGTTCATATAGTATATAATAGAAGGTCCGGCCGGGTCCCCACACCATATGCTACAAAACAGGTCGGGAAGTTACAGGTTAATACCACAACACAATCACATCCTAACTAAGAGTATGCTAGCGGAAGATTTTAACAATAATATCGAAACCCCAACCATGAATGTTCACGATATATATAAACAGTCACATTTATATATCATGTTTCGAAGGAATGTACAGCAAATACAACATCGGCGCGCAGGCCGGCCACACATGAGCAAAACACAACATTCTTTGCTTAGCCTTCAAGGGCTAGCAGCAGCAGGGACTTCAGCCCTTATGTGTCCCGCTCGGCTCTCCAGCACTTACACATGGACAGCCCACCAAACGGTGGCAAACAAGGCAACATTCAGCATTCAGCTGACCAATTTATAACGACCCTACCCCTTTTCCGGGGCAGTGATATTCCTTCCCTGCAGGCATATCAATTCGTACACAGATATATATATATCACACATTGTGCTCTCACGCACAAACAATCCATCACAACCGTCAGCCACGCGGCCCGACGATCCGTGCACTCAGGGCACATTCTTGGTGTACCGACGAACCAGGGTCCCTCCACCGTTCCAGGTCCGAAACCCGCTGGTAAAATTGAGCATTTAGTCTTGCTAGCGCGCAGGCCTAAGACTCTTATTATGCGCTCCAACTGACCGCACTTTCAGGTCTCCAAGTCAGACGGGCATAACGCAGGTACGGATTAGCCACCCCCCGTTGCTCAAGTCGCCTTGCCATCACCAAATACCAACATACTCGATAGCAAATATAAGGCGCGGGGTAGTTTCACCTTTCCTGTTCGGCACGAGGCCTTTTCAACAACTCATCCACCTCACAATAGCCATACTGTCCACCAGGGACTGGCTTCACAATAGCCATAATGTCCACCAAGGGACTGGATTCACAATAGCCACAATATCAACCAAGGGGCTGGCTTCACAATCAATAAGAGGAGTTCATGCTAGGGTCCTTCGCGATCACTTAGCGGGTTCCGCAGGACTCACTTTCTACACCCAACTCCGCCCAAACCCTGCAGCATCCTGTAGTGCCAGAAAACTGGTCTTGCCATAGCACACAACATAAGCATCACAAGGGTATTTTCCTATACTACCACTCCAGTACTTCTTGTTACTGCCCTTCACAGGTCCAACCCATCGACTCCACAAACTACACGTTTACCCACGAAGTCGTCTCCGGTGTGCAAATGAAACATCACCAATCCAGACCAACCTGTCCAGATGGGCTTCACACAGCATGTCTAATCCGTAGTACACATTTACGGATCTATATGCAAGACTCTTGGGGATTCTAAGAATCAACCCAAGGAAATCCCTTCGCAGTCCACCCTCTGGTGGGGGAAATCCATGCACATGCCAAAAAGAAGGACGTCACTTGTCCAAGAAGGAAGATCGTTACCCTTGACGACCTCTTTGGAGCCATGGAAATCTAGCCGATTGGAAAGCACCGCAGCGGCCTTGCCTCCACAAATCTGGACTTGGATCTCGATTCGGAACTCTGCAGCTCCACCGATGGCCAGATCCCTTTCTCCTTCTCCTCCTTGCTCCCCCTTCTCTCTATCTCTTTTAGAAAGAGGATAATCCAAGCTAAATGAGAATCTCTTTCTCATTCCTGGCTATTAACCTGCAGGGAGAAGCCTGGGCCATTGGATCCGAGATGAAGAAAATGAACGACCATAAATCGCCCACACATGTCTATTTTTGGGCTGACACGGCCTGTGACACGCCCGTGTCACCGGACGTGTACCTGAAGCCGCACACAACTGACTTACCCAGAGCAGGACAGGGCCATGTGACATGCCCGTATCACAGGACATGTGCCTTGATACACCTTCATACACGCCCGTGACTGGGGCCATGTACCTCAGGCGGCACACAACCGATTCAACCCGAACAGGACACGGCCATGTGACACGCTCGTGTCACAGGCCGTGTGCCCAGAGAAATGCCTGTGTCCTGCCCGTGTTCACCAGGCCTCATTGCCTTAGCCAAATCCAGAGAAGGACACGGGCATGTGATACGCTCGTGTTACATTTGACACGCCCGTATCACAGGCCGTGTTCCCCACTCGAGGATCGTAGAACACATTTACTCGAGTGGAGGTCGACGAACCAGAGGAGGACATACCCTTGGACACGCCCGTGTCGAAGGGCATGTTCCCTCTCGAGAACTTGTCGAGTGCATTTCTTCGAGCACTCGACAGGCTGCTCAGCTATACAGAGCAGGACACAGCTTGGGACAAGCCCATGTCCCAGGCTGTGTTGCCCAACCTGAACCCAATCTTGGGATTTGGGGTGTTACATGAGATACTTTGACTTGTTGACTTTTGATGACGTCAGTAGTGGTCATCACCATCTGGGCTTAGAAAAATTCCAGAACTCATTAAGCGTTGAGCGATGTTAAGTCACTCAACGACAGCTGACTTGGATCTTCATTAGAAGCATTGAGTGAACCTATCTCACTTAATGCTCCTGGACTTATAGAAACTTCACTGGCCTTGTCTCTGCGGTTCCTTCTCAACTATCTTAGCGATTTCATCTTCACACCTGAGACTATCTCCTGTTTCAGTTGTTTCTTCTCAACTGTCTCTATGTTGTCAACGCTTTCTTCTTCATAGTTAAGACTATCTCCTGTTTCAGTGGTTTCTTCTCAACTGTCTCAATGCTTTTAACATTTTCTTCTTCATGAGAAGCGTTGAGTGAACCTGCTTGACTCAATGCTTCTGGACTTAGAGAATTTCTGCTTGCTTTGTCTCAGCGGTTATGCTGAGACATTCTTCTCAGATGTCTCAGCTGTATTAGCAGTCTCAACCCTTTTGCTAAGACACTCTTCTCAGCTGTCTCAGTGGTTTCAACGCTTATGTTGAGACATACTTCTCAGATGTCTCAGCTGTCTCAGCGGTTTTGCCTTAGTCAAATTATCTGACTTCCAGCTTACTCTCTTTGTTTACCTGCCCAATCAAGGGAAACCTGCATGCGTGAACTTAAGCACACATCAAATACAATATGTCCCTTAGCATGATTGTTGATGCCTCTTCAAATCCTAAGGAACATTGTAGGGCACAATTCCCAATAACTTTGTCCTTATTCAGGACTATCCAGCGAAAGCACTGTTCGATATAGGTGCTTCTCACTTATTTTTATCTGAGAACTTCATATCGAGGATCAGAGTGCCTTCTCGTGTGACGACAGATAGACTAAAGATGTTGTTACCTAACTGATGATTGATGAGTACAGATAGGTCTTGCTGTGTAGAGGTGCGGATAGGAAGTCAGGATTTTGGATTGCAAGCATCTGTGCTGCCGATATCTGAGTTTGATGTAATCTTTGGTATGGAACAGCTCTCGGGGCAGCGTTCCTGTATAGATTGCAACTCAAAGGAAGTCACACTGGGACATAACAACGAGCAAGTGACTAAATTCACTGGTATGTGAGTATCGAGCAAGATATTAATGTCTGCTCTCCAGGTAGTCATGGCTGTTCGGAAGAGCGCAGTGTTGTTTTTCACGCTGTTAGAGGCTGTTGAGTCGAAATCCATTTTGAGTGACGTTCCTTTGGTATCGAAGTACGCGGATGTGTTTCCTAAAGAAATTCCTAGGTTACTGCCACAGCAGGAGATTGACTTCACAATAGAGTTGGTTTCAGGTGCAAAACCTGTGGTCCGCTCACCGTACCGTGTTGTGCCAAAGGAGATGGCGGAACTAAAAGTTCAATTGCAAGAATTGCTAGAGCAAGGCTATATACGTCCAAGTATGTCACCTTGGAGTGCACCAGCCCTCTTTGTGAAGAAGAAGGACAAAAGCTTGCATCTATGCATTGACTATCGAGAGTTGGATAAGCTGACAGAGAAGAACAAGTATTTGATACCATAGATTGATGACTTGTTCGATCCGCTGGTGGGATCAACTATCTACTCGAAGGTATATTTAAAGTCTGGCTATTACCAGTTGAGGATTAGTGAATGTGACATTGACAAGACAGCGTTTGGTACACGCTACCGTCATTATGAGTTCACGGTAATGCCGTTTGGGCTAACAAATGCAACATCGGTATTCATAGACTTGATGCATCGAACGTTTAGAGAGTAGTTGGACCTATTTTTGATTGTTTTTATTGACGAAATATTGGTGTACTCTCAATTCGAAGAAGATCATGCAAATTATTTGCGGATGGTTTTGCACACCCTGAGGAGAAACAAGCTCTATGCCAAGTTCTCGAAGTGTGAGTTTTGCCTGTCATCAGTGCCTTTTCTTGGCCATGTGGTTAGTGGAGAAGGTATTGAGATGGACCCGACGAAGATAGTTGTGATACGGGAGTGGCCAATGTTGTACACTATAGCAGAAGTCAGGAGTTTCCTTGGACTCGCGGGCTACTACACGCACTTTGTCGAGAACTTTTTGCGGATAGCCTTATAACGGTCCAGGCCCATCCCATGGGAACCCGCTGGACCGCCGGCCTACTAGAGTCCAAACCCGGGCCCACTCCTGGTAGTCAGCCTATCACATTCAAGCCTGCTGGCCATGAACCCCAACCCCTCTCCGGCCTGTTTATCAGCACGGCGGGTTGTTGCCACTGGGGATCGAACACATGACCTTGTTAAGAGAGCTTTCCTCCACTCCCTCATCACCTACTGAGCTTCAGCTCAGTTGGTGATGAGGGAGTGGAGGAAAGCTCTCTTATCAAGGTCCTGGGTTCTATCCCCACTTTTTTATAACGGTCCAGGCCCATCCCATGGGAACCCGCTGGACCGCCGACCTACTAGAGTCCAAACTTGGGCCCACTCTTGGTAGTCAGCCTATCACATTCAAGCCTGCAGGCCATGCACCCCAACCCCTCTCCGGCCTATTTATCAGCACGGCGGGTTGTTGCTACTGGGGATCGAACCCAGGACCTTTATAAGAGAGCTTTCCTCCACTCCCTCATCACCAACTGAGCTGCAGCTCAGTTGGTGATGAGGGAGTGGAGGAAAGCTCTCTTATCAAGGTCCTGGGTTCGATCCCCAGTGGCAACAACCCGCCGTGCTGATAAGCAGGCCGGAGAGGGGTTGGGGTGCATGGCCTGCAGGCTTGAATGTGATAGGATGACTACCAGGAGTGGGCCCGGGTTTGGACTCTGGTAGGCCGGCGGTCTAGTGGGTTCCCATGGGATGGGCCTGAACCGTTATAAGCCTTACCTATTACCATACTGATGTGGAAAGATCAGAAGTTCGTTTGGACGCCTGAGTGCGTGCGAGCTTTTGAGGAGTTAAAGAGTCGTTTGACCACGACACCAATCTTGAGTTCGTCATGTGGTACGTACAGCTATGAGATTTATAGTGATGCTTCAGGGAGCGGCTTAGGCTGCGTTCTTCTTCAGTTCAGAAATGTTATTGCTTCTAGCTAATTCCATATGAATGCACATGAGCGAAACTATCCAGTCCATGACTTGGAGTTGGCGGCTGTGTTTTTTGTACTTAAGTTGTGATGTCATTATTTGTATGGCGTGAAAATGGATATATTCACGAACCATAAGTGCCTGAAATACTTAATATATCGAAAAGATCTGAATATGCGGAAATGGAGGTGGATGGAGTTCCTTGGGGACTAAACCTTTGATATAAACTATACTCCCGGGAAGGCAAATATAGTCACAGATGCCTTGAGTCGGCGGACTCCGGTACGATCAAATTGGTTGCAGATGCATGATGAGTGTCTGATTTAGGAGTTGGAGGCCTTAGAGATTTCTTTTGTTGGCAAGAATTTTACTGCAAATGCACGCTTGAACTGGATGGAGGTACAATATGACCTTGCATACACGGTTCGGCGAGCAACGGAACTAGATGAGAGTATGAAATGCTATGCAGTGGATGGGTCAAATTCCCAATTCTCCTTGGATGACGGTCTTTTGAGAAAAGACGGTCGTTTATGCATCCCGAATGTTGGTAAACTACATGAGGAATTGATGTATGAAGCACACTTCATGAAGTACTAAATTCGCTTAAGGAGCACAAAGATGTACAAGGACATGAAAAAGATGTTCTGATGGACGGTTTTGAAGAAAGACATAGCCCTTTATGTGGTAAAGTGTCCGACTACTTCCTTATTGAAAGCAGAAGGTCAGAAGCCTGGCAGTTTCCTGAAGTCGTTACCAATTCCGGTATGGAAGTTCAATGATATCTTTGTGGATTTCATGCACTGGTTGTCGAGATCACAGAGCTGAAACAATGCCTTGTGGGTGATCGTTGACCGATTGACAAAGTTATCAAACTTCATACCAAACAAGAAGAACGATTCAGTGGAAAGTTGGCTAAGGTGTACATGGACAACATAGTACGATTGCATGGTGTGTCGCATAGCATCATCAGTGACCAAGATGAGCGCTTTACTTTGAATGAAAGGAAGCTAATCCACCAGTTATTGGGTACTCAACAGAAGTTCAGTACGACCTTTCATCTGCAAACGGATGGTTAGACCGAGAGGACCAATAGAACAATGGAGGATATGCTCCGAATATGCGCCTTGGATTTCGGGAAGAGGTGGGAGAACGATCTCTATATGATAAAGTTAGCCTATAATAATAGCTATCAAGCTAACATTCAGATGGCTTCCTTAAAAACTTTATACGGTAAGAAGTGACGTACTCCATTAGCTTGGGCAGAAACATGCGAATCGAAGTTGTATAAGGGTAAGGAGGTCGAAGATGCCAATTTAACTATACGATTGATACATTAGCGGCTATTGGTAGCCCAAGATACGCAGGCAAAATACTACAATGCCAAACACCGACACGTGGAGTAGGCACCCGTGGCGAACTATGTTTGTAATATATTGTTTAGCTGGGCTAATGAATTGCAGGGAAGGAGCACTGCCGTCCCAAGTTGGGGGCGAGGTCATTATAATTTGGTCGGCTTTGGCTGACCGTTGCTTTGTTTGTCACCGTGCGGTGGAATGCTGCTTGCAGGTGCTGCGGAGCCAAGTGCAAAATAGCGGGATGGAGCCCATGTTGTTGAGCTGGCCCTCGAAGGCCCAAGCGGATAGTTGTTCTTTATTTTGACATGTGTGGTCGTCCTGCGAGCCGATGTATGGAAAACATTATATTGTTAAGTGAACTCTTGTAAGGCCATAAGGCTAAGTCCCTTTCAGTGTATTTGTATTTCATTCCAGTTATAGTGGTTGTTGACATTCATGCTCATTTGATTATCGTTATGGGTTCTTTCAACTGTTTAAAAGCTTCCGCTAGAATGCTCTGTGTTAGGACGTGTAGTCTTAATTGGATAGTTTGGTTATTCATACATAACCCTTTCGACTGTCCGTGGTATATGGCATCGGGTTCCAGCTGGACCTTCTGTTTTATGCCATACGACGGATGAGGGTGTTATAATTTGGTATCAGACTTCTGGTTACGTTCAGGTTTAAATGAATTCGTGGGCAAATTCTTTTAAGGGGTGGTGAGCACATGTGTGCGTCATCGTTATAACATCAAAAAGAACCCATGAATGTCCACTTAGGAATGAAAAATACACTTGTTTTATGGAACTTGGCTATTCCAATGATTTCTTTTAGTAATTTGTTTGTCGTCTAATCGTGGGTCTTTGTTATTGTAGGCAGCTAGGAGCAGTGCTGGTCAGTCAGAGCGTTCACAATCGGCGGAAAGTAGTACACCGAGGGACGTGCCAACAACACCTCCTTCAGCGGAAACCATCAGGTTGGTGGCTGAAGCAGTCTTTGCGATGATAAATGCCCAACCTGCAGGGCAATTGCACCATGCACCACCTGTTGTTGAGCAAGAACCGGTTATGGCGGCAGAGCCGAGAGTGGTGGAGCGCACGACAGTGGATCAGGTAGAGCCGAGGAGAGCTACAGAGAGACAGCTCAAGCATGTAATGGGCATTAATCCCCTGATATTCGATGGGATTGGAACGCCAGCTCAATCTGAGGATTGGTTCTCTACGATAAAGAGGGTCTTGACGGCCACGTTAACTGAGGAGTGGCAGAAGACCACCATAGTGACCTTCCTTTTGGCTAGTGACGCGAGGCTGTGGTGGGATGAGTTGGAGTTTCATCTCTTAATGGGAAGGCAGCTTGCTGATGTGCCTATGGAGGAATTCTCAAGATTGTTCTTGTCCAGATATTTACCCTCTGCTAAGAAGCATGAGATGGAGAATCAGTATCTTGGGTTGACTCAGGGAGCTATAAGCGTGGACGAGTATCTCCACGAGTTTACACGGTTGGGTCGGTATGCGGGTGCTATGTTTACGGAAGAAGAGAGGAAGACCAACCGATTTTATGAGGGTCTATGCGGTGATCTACAGTTACTCCTTGCTGGGCGTAAGGCGCAGGGCTTCCTAGCCTTGGTCAATTCAGCTCGGTCATTGGAAAAGGTTGTGAAGAAATTGCAAGAGAAGAACGACCCAGGGGAAAAGAAGGCAGAGTTCAGAGTGTTAAATGCAAAGTCAGGATTCTGTAGATGGAACAAGAAGCAGAGGACTTCGTACTCAGGCCCTTCATTTGGTACGTCGGGGGCAACCACAAGTCGAGTCCCAGGAGCTTGCTACAACTGTGGGAAGACGGGGCACTTTGCTCGTGAGTGTTGGAGCGGACGTGCAAAGTCCGAGAGTAAGCCTGGAGCGACCTATGAAGAGAAAGGGAAGGCAGTGGAGTCAACCGCGTCCCATCATGCTCCAGCCCAGCCTAGAGTTTATAATATTGGTCTGCAAGAGGCCATAAAGCAAGCTGACGTGGTGACAGGTGTGAGTTACATTTTAGCAGTTTAACTTTATGTATTTGTTACCTCTTTTTATATGTTATCTTATTATTCTTGGTGCTAGGCTTCGTGTTGGTTTTTGATTGTCCGACGAGAACCCTGTTTGATACGGGGTCTTCACATTCCTTCTTATCCGAAAGATTCGTGTTGCGCATCGGGGTCCCTTCCTCGATGTCAAAAGACAAGTTGGATGTGTTGTTGCCCAATGGGTGCTCAATGTGTGCTGATATGTTCTGTATGGTAAAGATACGGATTGGGTACCAGGAGTTTGATTTGCGAGCGTTGGTACTACCGTTAGTGGAGTTCGACGTAATCTTTGGTATGGACTGGCTCTCGGAGCAGCAAGCTTACATAGATTGCAACCAAAAGGAGGTTAAGTTGGGACTGCATACTGAATGGGAGACTACGTTTGCAGGCATGAAGGGGTCGGGTAAAGTTTTGATGTCGGCCCTTCAAGTGATCAAGGCAGTTCGGTCTGGTGAAGAGCTGTTTGTCACCTTAGTGCAGGCTTCAACGCCTAGGCCAAGTCTGGACAGTATCCCAGTTGTGTCCGAGTATCCTGATGTGTTCCCAGATGATCTCCCAGGAGCCCCTCCTCAGTGGGAGATTGATTTTACTATTGAGCTGGTACCGGGTGACAAACTGGTGTCACGCTCTTCATATCGGATAGCGCCGCGAGAGATGGCGGAGTTGTAGGTGCAACTGCAGGAGTTGTTGGAGCAAGGGTATGTGCGTCCAAGTTCGTCGCCTTGGAGCGCACTGGTTCTTTTCATTATGAAGAAGGATGGGAGCTTGCGACTCTGTATTGACTATCGGGAGTTGAACAAGCTTACAGAGAAGAATAAGTATCTGATCCCAAGGATTGGCGATCTATTTGATCAGTTGGTTGGGTCAACAGTATATTCGAAGTTAGATCTGAAGTCCGGCTACTACCAATTGAGGATTAGGGAAAGCGATTTCTTAAAGATATCGTTCAGCACGCGGTTTGGGCATTACGAGTTCACGGTCATGCCCTTTGGGATGACCAATGCGCCATCCGTGATTATGGATCTGATGAACAGGACGTTAAGAGAATACCTAGATCGTTTCGTGATAGTATTTATCGATGATATCTTGGTATACTCGCAGTGTGAGGAGGACCATTACAAGCATCTATACGTGGTGTTGGAGACGTTGAGGATAAATCAGTTGTATGCTATGTTCTCCAAGTGTGAGTTCTGGTTATCCTCAGTAGCGTTCCTTGGTCATGTTGTTAGTGGAGAAGGGATAGCGGTGGATCCGACAAAGATTGTGGCGATACGGGAGTGGCCTATTTTGACTACAGTGGCGGAAGTCCGGAGTTTTCGGGGGCTTGCCAGCTACTACAGGTGCTTCGTAGATAACTTCTCGCAGATAGCGTTACCACTCACGACCTTGACAAGGAAAGATCAAAAGTTTGTGTGGTCGCTGGAGTGTGAGCAGGCTTTTGTAGAGTTGAAGAGGCGGTTGACCACGGCGCCTATATTATGTTCACCGAGTGGAACCGAAGGATTTGAAATTTATAGTGATGCTTCGGGTAGTGGTTTGGGCTGTGTTGTGCTACAGCATGGGAGCGGGATAGCCTATTGTTCATGACAATTGAAGGTTTATAGGAGGAATTATCTGGTTCACGACTTAGAGTTAGCGGTCGTGATATTCGCTCTGAAACTGTGGAGGCACTACCTGTACAGTGTGAAAGTTGACATCTACACCGATCATAAGAGCCTGAAGTACTTGTTAGATTAGAAGGATCTGAACATGAGGCAGCGGAGGTGGATGGAGTTCTTGGGGGACTACACCTTCGAGATACATTATGTACCTGGGAAAGGAAATGTAGTGGTGGATGCATTGAGCCGCAAGGCTCCTGTGCAGGACAGTTGGTTTTCGGTACATGATGAGAGCTTGGTCCGTGATTTGGAGGCATTAGAGATCTCCTGCATTGATAAACGGTCTAGTGCCGAGGTGATATTGTGTTAGACAGAGGTGCAGTATGACCTGGCTGATAGAGTTCGACGGGATTTGGTTCAGGATAGCAGCATGAAGTGGATCTTAGATGAATCTTTGGATGGGTCAAATTCCCAGTTTGTGGTTGAGGATGGACTGCTAAGGAAGGACGGTCGTCTATGCGTCCCTAGTGCAGATAATCTTCGGGAGGAGTTGATGTACAAGGCTCATCATACCAAGTACTCAATCCACCCGGGAAGAACGAAGATGTATAGAGACATGAAGAAGTTATTCTGGTGGACAGGATTAAAGAAGGATGTAGCACTTTATTTGACCAAGTGCCAAACTTGTGCCTTGGTGAAGGCGGAGTGCCAGAAGCCTGGAGGTCTCCTAATGTCCTTGCCTATCCCGGAGTGGAAATTCGACGACATTTCTATGGATTTTGTGCATGGTTTGCCAAAGTCGCAGAGGGGAAACGACACCATCTGGGTAGTTGTAGATAGGTTTGCCAAAGTTTTGCACTTCATCCCGAATAGGAAGGAAGATCCCGTGGAAAAGTTAGCCAAACTCTATATGGATAATATCGTACGGTTGCATAGTGTGCCCCGCAGTATTGTTAGTGACCGAGATGGACGCTTCACGTCGAAGTACT
Source organism: Platanthera guangdongensis (assembly GCA_039583875.1). Taxonomy (NCBI): domain Eukaryota; kingdom Viridiplantae; phylum Streptophyta; class Magnoliopsida; order Asparagales; family Orchidaceae; genus Platanthera; species Platanthera guangdongensis. The sequence continues at coordinate 81,636,155 of CM077165.1, read as the reverse complement.
GGAGGCTGGTGCATAGTTTGTTGGGAACTAAGCTGAGTATCATCACAGCCTTCCATACACAGACATATGGTCAGACCGAGAGGGTCAAATGGATGATGGAGAACATGCTTCGCATGTCCGTCCTAGATTTCTGAAAGCATTGGGAAGATCACTTGTACATGGTGGAGATTGCGTATAACAACAGCTTTCAAGCGAGTATTGGAATGACACCTTTCGAGGCCTTGTATGGGAGGAAGTGTCGTACGTCGTTGTCTTTGTTGGAGATAGGCGATTCGAAGTTGTATAAATGTCAAGCGGTGGAAGATGCCACTTCAATGGTACGTACAATTCAGGAAAGGTTGAAGATCACTCAGGACAGGCAAGCAAAGTACTATAACGCCAAGCATAGGAACGTGGAGTTCGCTGTTGGCGACTGGGTGTATTTAAAAATCAAGCCATTTAAGGGTGTTTCGCGGGTTCGATGCTTGAAGAAGCTGAGTCCGAGATACCTTGGACCATTTGAAATCCTGGACCGTGTTGGCGAAGCAGCGTATAGATTGAAGCTGTCGGTGGAGTTGAGTGGGCTACACGATGAGTTCCATGTATCAGTGTTGTGTAAGGTGGTGCAAGAGCCTTCACAGATAGTTGCGGTCGATCAAGTGATGGTTGATTACAAGTTGACGACAAAGGTCAAGCCTATACGTATAGAAGACGTTGAAGTCAAACGACTCCGCAACAAGGAAATCCGAATGGTTAAGGTCCGTTGGGATAATTACAGACGTAAGGAGCTTTCATGGGAGCGAGAGCAAACTATGTTGGAGAAATACCCCGAGTTATTCCACTCAGGTAACATTTAATTTTGTGTACCTTTACTTAATTTCGGGATGAAATTCCTTAAGGGGGGAGATTTGTAACGCCCCAAAAATCGTATTTGAGCTGATCGCGTCCAAAAGAAATTTTGGTGCCTGTATAGGGGTACACGGCCTCGTACACGGGAGTGTCCAAGGCCGTGTCTTTCTTTGTGTGTTGGCCGGCTTTGTCTAGAGAAGGACACGACAGCAAACACGGGTTGTGCGCAGTTTTGACATGGGCGTGTCAGGGGTGACACGGGCATGTTCATACCCGTGTCCTCACCCGTGTTCAGCAGGGACATGACGGTTGGTGTGATGGTTATATGTGATATGCCCCCAGTCACGGGCGTGTCGAGGACCCGACACGGGCGTGTCAGGTTGAGACACGGGCGTGTCTTAGCCCGTGTGGTTTTTCTGTGTTCGACGATCGTGCCTGGGTCAAGGCACACGGCCTGGGACACGACCGTGTGCAAGGCCGTGTTCGGCCCAGGTTTGAGGATTTTTGTACAGATCTGAGCCGTTCGTTTTCTTTAAGTAAGATCTGACGGCCCAGATGTGTTCCTTCTCTATTAAGGCCGGGAATGGTGGTTTAACTCCTCATTTCTCACTTAAGCTTTCTCTTTCCAAGGAGTTAGAGCAAGGAGGAAGAAGGAGGAGGATTCCGGCCGCTGGCGGAGCATCGGAGCACCGTTTGGAGAACCGAGAGCAGATCCGTGGAGGAAATTTCGTTGCCAAGACTTCTATCTGGATAGTTTTCTATGGCGCAAAAGCGTACTACAAGGGTAACGATTCACTACTTGAGCATGTGAAGCTCTCTTCCTTTTTGTATAGGGAAACCCGCTCCAGCGAGTGTGCGGTGAGTGTACGGTGTTCCCTGGGGTTGACGTGAATAGTCCCCCTTGTGTTGCATATAGAGTCCGGAATCGAAGTACGGATATAGGAATTGTGTGTGAAGCCACACGGACATGTTGGTCTGGATCGGTGATGTTGCATTTGTTATGGTTTGTCGGAGAAGACTCTGTGCTTTGGGTTTTCGGGTTTCTACACGGTAGATTGCAGCTGGCATCCATGGGGATTAACTCCAAGGAGCACCCAGAAAACTGAGTGGAATCGTTGTTCTGCTAACTTGGCAGTCAGGGAACCGGCCTTGAACGTAACTGGGTTATGTGATTGTTTGGAATATTAGGATCCGAGAGAAACTTGGCTCGTGCATACGTCTTAAGGTGAACTACGCGATGTGAGCAACGGGCAAGTGGAATCGGACCTGGGCTATGTGGTTCGGTGCGAGAGACCCGAAAAGGGGACTGGCCGTTGGCATAGTCGGGAGCCTTAGACGGTGGTCAGAAAGGCTAAAATGCTCATGAGGTTGCCATCCTGGGGTAGTGTTGAAGACGTTGAAGTGTCAAGATTCACCGATAATGTGCCCTGAGTGCACGGGCTGTTTGGCCGTGCGAGCCTACACCTGTGGCGAAGTATGTTTGTACTATATTGTTTAGCTGGGCTAATGAATTGCAGGGAAGGAGCACCGCCGTCCCGAGTTGGGGGCGGGGTCGTTATAATTTGGTCGGCTTTTGGCTGACCGTTACTTTGTTTGCCACCGTGCGGTGGAATTCTGCATGCAGGTGCTGCGGAGCTGAGTGCAAAATAGTGGGCTGGAGCCCATGTTGCTGAGCTGGCCCTCGAAGGCCCAAGCGGATAGTTGTTCTTTATTTTGTCATGTGTGGACGTCCTGTGAGCCGATGTATGGAAAACATTATATTGTGAAGTGAACTCTTGTAAGGCCATAAGGCCAAGTCCCTTTCAGTGTATTTGTATTTCATTCCAATTGTAGTGGTTGTGGACATTCATGCTTATTGGATTACAGTTATGGGTTCTTTCAACTATTTAAAAGCTTCCGCTAGAATGCTCTGTGTTAGGACGAGTAGTCTTAATTGGATAGTTTGGTTATTCATACGTAACCCTTCCGACTGTCCGTGGTATATGGCGTCAGGTTCCAGCTGGACCTTCTATTATATTCCACACAACGGATGTGGGAGTTACAAAACCTATCCGGACAGGTTGGTCTGGATTTGTGATGCTTTATTTTGCGCTCCGGAGAAGACTCTGCATTTAAACGAGTAGTTTACGGGGTCTATGGGGTGTACATGTGAATTGAGAGAAGCAGGAAGTACTGGAGGTGTGCTCCAGAAAAATACCCAGAAATTTCCATAGTTTGCATAACTGTTGGCTATTTTCGGGTGACAGTATCGCTAGTGATAGCTCTTGGTGAGCTATAATTACTGTGAAAGACCAGTTTTATGGCACTGCACGATGCTGCAGGGTTTTTTAGACTTATGTTCCAGTTATGACTGGGTCTGGAGACAAAAGAGAGTTTTGTCGCTAACGACAGACGATAGTGACTATCACTAGCAATAGCTTCCATATAGCATTTTATTGACGAATCCAGTCTCTCGGAGACTGTGTGATTAGTGTGAGCAGTGAGCTCTTAAAGGCTACTAAGACAAACGGGTAAGGGGAAGCCGATCCGGGTCAGTCTTTGCTTGAACTGACGAATAGGACATCAGACAAGGGCTGAACTGTACCCGCGTTATGTCCGTCCGACTAGAATGCCAAAAGTAACTGGTATCGTTGGAGCGCATAATGAGAGTTCTATGCTTGCGCGCCGGAAAGACTAATAATGCTCAAAGTTGACCATCATGTCTCGAACCACTGAACGATGGTGGGACCTTGGCAATCCGGTTTACCGAGAATGTCTGTGAGTGCACGGAACGTTTGGACACTGAGGCACACATTTGTGATAAAATGAATGTTGCTTGAGTGTGTCTTCTTGTGATATCTCTATGTGTTAATGTTATGCCTGCAGGGAAGGAATACCATTGTCCCGGGTATGGGGTAGGGTTGTTATAAATTGGTCAGCTGAAAGCTGACTGTTGCCTTAATTTTCATCCGCATGGTGGATGGTCCTTATGCAGGTGCTGGAAAGTTGAGTGGGAAATAACGGGTTGCTGCCCTTGTTCCTTTGCCGGCCCTCAAAGTCCAAGCGAGAACTTTATTGTTTTCATGTGTGCCCGGCCTGCACACCGATGTCTGTAAACCACACTTTTGAAGCATAACTGTAAAGCATTAAAGTCATAACATTTTGTGTATTTTGTAAACATTCCATATATATATATATATATATATATATATATATATATATATATATATATATATATATATATATATATATATATATATATATATATATATATATATATTGGACATTCCTATGTCATGAGTTCAAGTTAACCCATGAAGATTCCGCTAGAATGCTCTGAGTTTGGATTTCTTTAGTCTTTTGATAATAACATGTAACTCTGCCGACTGTCTGTGGGATATGGTGTGGGGCCTCGGCCGGACACTCAGTTATATTCTATGTGACGGATGGAGGTGTTACATTTTTGCAGCTCAATTGGTGATGAGAAGTGAAGGAACTCCATATTTAAGCGTGCTTGGGCGAGAGTAGTACTGGGATGGGTGACCTCGTGGGAAGTCCCCGTGCGGCCCAACTTAACTATCGAGTTTGCTCATCAAAGGGAGGATGTGGCCACCAACAACCCGCCTGTGGGCTGGAGAGGGCTTGGAGTGCTTAGGATGCATCCCGATAGCGTCGCCTAGAGCGGAGCCATGACATTGTCACGTTTTAGCGGCTAGGGTCGTTACATGCCGTAAGAATCTCACAACAATACAGTAAAAATAATTCTGAGATATCTCAAGGAAACATATGATCTTGGTCTTTGGTACCTTAGGAATAATGACTTTAAACTAATAAGTTTCTTAGATATAGATTTTGCAGGTTGCAAAAAAGATAGGAAAAATACTTCTGGTACATATCAGTTTCTAGGTAGAAGGCTGGTATCCTATTGCAGCAAGAAGCAAACTAGTGTAGTTATCTCCATAGCTGAATCAGAATACATCTCAGTAGGTAGTTATTGTGCACAGCTTTTGTGGATGCATCATCAACTTCAAGATTACAACATATAGCTGAGTAAAACTCCTATGTATTTTGATTACTCTAGTTCAATTTTAAGAGCTAAGAATCCTGTGTCACGCAGCGATACCAAACAAATTGAAGTTAGATATCACTTCATAAGAAGGCATGTCGACAAATAAGATATCAGCCTTGAGTTTTTCCCCACTGACAAACAAGTGGCTGACATCTTTACAAAGCCTCATGATGAAGCCAAGTTCAACAGTTTTAAGTTTGAATTGGTAATGTTGAACTTGAAGTACCTTTATTCTTGCAAAGTATTTCTGTATATATATTCATTTGGAGTCTCATATTTTGTAGAAGAACTAAGGAAGAAAAAGTTCAACTCCAGGCAATAAAAGCATTTAGTCAAACGTAGGAGTTGAGAGCATTGAGTCAAAACCATGCATCGAGTGCATCAATTACACTCGAGGCATACACTCTAACGGGTTGAACAAGCATTGAATCGACCTGATTGGATGACAACCGTTCATTAAAAGTGGAAATCACGACAAGGTACGCACCTCTCCACCTTCTTGAATAGGGTAGAGTATAAATATAATTTGTGCTCAGAATAAACACTTTCATTATATTTCCCTTCCGAATTGCTATGCCCCATACCCTAGTTTTCATGCCTCATCTTTCCCTTTTCAATTAATCACTTAAGATTCAATGGCTCCCAAGAGTGTTGATTTTCTGTTCAAGAGCATTGAAGTTGTCAGAAATGGATTTCGTGATGCTCCAGAAGAAATCCTATCAGTTATTCACCTTCTCACCATTGCAAAACCGGAATCTTTGTTGTTTGAGTCGTGTGCTGTCTGGAAAAGGGAGGTACTGGATTTGTATGCTAATGCAAAAATGAACTCTTCCTCCACCAAGATCAAAACTTCCATCAATGGAGAGAAGATTAAGATCAATGTCAGAAACATTTGCAAGGGACTGAAGCTCTCCAAGCTTAATGAGTCTGAAGAAGAATATGGAACTTTTTCAAGAAGATATAAAATCTGCCTTGAAATGGTGTGGCCTATCCAAGTGCACTAGTGGTTCTGTCATCTGGAAGGAGATGAATCTTAGAGGAAAATTCCTTGCTGACATCATAGGAAAGACACTGATTTGTAAGATTGGATCTCATGGCAAGATATCCAGGAAGATGTTTGCATTGATGAGAAGAGTAATACTCACCAAGAAAACCAACTAGGGAAAGGTCATCTTTGATAGGATAATTGAATGTATCCTTGAACCAAACCTTGGTATGATACTTTATCTATTCCTTTTGTACACAGTTCCAGAAATTCTGAACCTGAAGCTTGAATCTAAGATTCATCATATGAGGAGGATGAATAATAAGATGTTTGACAGATGGGACAGGGTGATGGTTATTCATCCAAAGCAGAGTGTTTAGTTACAAAAGAAGATGGTTGTTACAGATTCTAAAGAAAGCTCCAGCAGTAACACTTCTGACAGCAGAGATACTGAACCTCATGATCGTAATCTGATAGAATCAACTGAAGAGAATTGAATAGATGTAAGTGCACAAGTCTCTATCTCCTCAGAGCTTGCTGTAAAGGCTATCCCCACCTGTGTGTCCCCTACTAATACTAAAGGGGACACAACTATGAAGATTACTAAAGATGTTGTAACAGACTGTTGGGTACATTGGGAATTGTGTACCTGATTTGGGGAAGCCCTTTCAACTCATTGATATAAACAAATTGGTATTTGATGTATGTTGAGTTTTCTTGTGCAGTTTATAAGTTGAAGAAAAAAATAAACTAAGTACAAATGTGTCGAGACACTAGACAAGTGTTGACACCTTTGTAAAAGCAGTGCTGAGATAAGGAATCAAGTTGCGTCGACACTTAGGACTAGTGTTGACACCCTTATTCAAGTAGTGCTGAGACAGGAAGCAAGCTGTGTCAACACTCAGGACAAGTGTTGACACATTTTATACAAGTTATGTCGAGATTGAAAGGAAGCTGTGTAGACACCCTGGACATGGGTCGACACCATTAGTCAAGAAACCAGCTGTATCGACACTCAGGACTAGTCTCGATATATTTTACACAAATTATGTCGAGACTGGAAGCAAGCTATGTCGATACCCAGGACTTGTGTCGACATCGTTAGTCAAGAAACCAGCTGTGTCGACACTCAGGACTACTGTCGACACATTTTACACAAGTTGTGTTGAGACAAGAAGCTAGCAGTGTCGACACACTCGATTGTTGTCGACATACCTATAAGAGAAGTGTCGACACCCAGGACTGGTGGCGACAAAATCAAAGTACAGAAGTGTTAACACTCAGAACTAGTTTCAACACCTTCATGCAAGATAGAAATTCTTCGAAGCCCAGAATTTGAAGCCTGAAGTTCTGACAACCGTCAAAACTGTCAGATGTCAGTGGAGTAACTGGGGCAGCTGGTCACTCTTGCCAAAGCCTATATAAGGAGACCTACACAATAGAAACAAAAGAGCGATCATTCTTATTCTTCTCATCTAAGTCTGTCAGAACAATTCAATCGAATTCTGAAGGTGGAGAGAAAGCAGATCGTGGATCAACTTCAATCTTCTTCAGCAAAGTTCAACTATACCTTCTCCTTCAAAGAAGCTTTGAAAAAGCTAAGAGGGGTTGAACCTTTTTCTTGACAGCCAAGATTAAGGGAGAAGATTTCACATCAAGATTTGATCAAGAAGAAGTCACAAGTCTCTTTCTTCCTAGGTGACACTTCAGAACTCAAATTCTTTCTATTATAATAATTTGTAAGATCTATTAGTAGATTTGAGGTGTAGGAGATTGATTTCTCTGAGTTGTAAGGCTAAATTATAAAGGTTGAGGTAGGGTTGTGAGCCTGAGGTAGTAGAAGGGGTTATTTCTCTGAGTTGTGGGAACTGGAAGGTTCTGAGGTTGTAGGACAAGGGTTTTCTTGAGGAGTAGGAGTGGAGGTGCACTCTGAGGTAGGGTTCTTGAAGAGGAACCTGAGCTATAGGATCCTGAGGATCTGAGGGAGGACATTGTTTTGTCTAAGTTGTAGGACCAAGCTAGGCTCTGAGGTGTAAGATCTGAGGATCTAAGGAAAAGTAAGGAGGAGTTTGGCCGAATCTGGTTCATTGCTATATAGGTGAAGGGGGAAAGTGGATATACCTATAAATTGGGAAACTACTATAAAACTACTGTGTGTTGTGTTGTGATTTGTGCTGTAATTGTTAAATTAGATGTGTTGTATTTAGTAGATCAACTATGTTCTTGAATACTGTGGGTGTTTTAATAAACACACTAATAAATTTCTGTGACTTAAAGTAGCCAAGATTTAAATTGGACCTATTCACCCCCCTCTAGGTCACTCTCAATCCTAAACAAACACTTTATAATTGAAATCTCCACCTATTTGGAGAAATGATAACACCAATTCAATAATATATACCATGATACAAAAATATGATGAAAATATATATTAAAAGTGCTGAACAAAAAATGTAAAGAACCTAAGAATGAACACACAAATATAACCTAGTTCAAAAAGACTTTTCATTCTAATTTGTTGTTAGTTTACACTTTTCAGTTTGTTATAATGTTCTTAAAAACAAAATTACAAGTGTTCAAAAATATTCTAGGAAAGATCTGGCTCTTTGATTACAATGCTTTTTCCTGATTGTATCTTGCCTTTAACTTCAGTCACTTTGTCATCAGCTATCTTTTTGCCTTTGTCATTCTTGGCTTTAGAGATCTTTTCCTCTTTAAACCTCTGTCTTTCAAAATAGTGATATGGCTTGGGAAAGTATTTGCTGGGCTCTATAGAATTTGCCGGGATCTTCTCTGCCTTTAGTTCTCTTCTGAACATATAGATGACTTCCTGCTATTTAGTATACTTCTCCCATACTTATTCTGAAAACCATTTGACCATGTCAAATCTATTGGTGTTAACAGCTTGCCATACAGTGAGTATAATATTTCTAGAAGTTAGAATCCACTGCTCAAAATTTGGCTTAGCCTCAGCCCGCTCCCTGAATCTTTTCTTGGATAATTGAGCTTCCCTCTCTTTGAGTAAGGCAGTATTAGTCGTCTCCACCTCTTCCCATACAATATTCTGAACTTGTGGTGGAGGACTGTACATTACATGTACTGCATTATGAATGTCCTCAAACTGTGGTGGAGGAGGGTATATGGTCTGTACTGTTGCAGGTTAAATAGGCTCGAACTAAGCTGGTTGGCAGCCAGACTTAGTTGTTTGATCATTACCATCAATAGGAGGAAGTCCTAGAGTAGCTCTGATGTTGTTGGAGGTCCACACAGCAAGCTCAGAGCTAGCTTTTTTTGATTACTTTCTTCCCCTTTATGACTTGTCTTTCTACATGATCTCTCAAGTCATTCTATTAAAACCTAACTTGATCAACAACATGATGAAGCCCGGAAGTTAGATGGTTCTGCATCTTGAGCAAATTATCATTTATTTCTTTGCAAGAAGCCTTGATAGTTTGTTCCATAGAAGCAGAATGAGTTGAGATTTTAGTGTAAACAGAAGTAGAGGTAGAATTTAGCTTTACTTCCAGAGCTGTAGTTTGCTCTTCTAGCTTTAACAATATAGTATCATGCATAACTATCATATTCTCATTCATTCTAGTTTGATTTACTATGACATAGCCTTGTTTTATAGCTATATCATCTGAAGTTTTCCTTGTTTCCTCTTGTTGTTTAGCAATGTACACTACTGCATGTGCACCTCTCTGAAAGAAATCCGCCATGTCTGTCTTCAGTAGATTTACTTCAAATTTAATAGATTTGATATCCTGAGCCAGCTGGAACTACAAGTCCTTTTTGCTTTAATTAACATATAGTTCCAGGGCATTCCTTTGCTCATCTAGCATGATTTGCATTTGAATTAATAAAGAGCTGAAATCTACAGGAGGAGTAGGTGTTGTTCCAGATTGAACTGTCTTCTTATAGCTCCTACTCCTTTTCCTGATTTCTTCCAATTTTATTTTCTTGAGCAGAGTAGCTTCCTGCTCATCAGATTCTGAAGAACTGACAATGTCAACTGTTTGGCTCTTGATCTCCTTCAGTATGTGGCGTCATATCTGCTTTCTCCCCCTCAACCCTTGCATTATCTTCATCAAGGTTGAGTCCCATCCTGGGTTCATCCTCTTGTTGTGCTAAGTCAGCAGAAACAAGATCCTCTTGGAGTATATCTTGCAACTCCTCCTGGATATCAGATTACTTATTCATAGGAATTTCTTCATCAATCTCCTTAAAGACTGTTGTTGGGTATTGTATCCACAATGTACCTGATTTGAAGAAGCTCCTGGACAAGCTAAGGTCAATAGACAATGTATTTGATAAACGCTTTCAAGTTGTACTTGCAGTTATTCCACGCTAAGTTCACACCAATGTCAGGGTGCAGTAGGTCAATATACACGGGTCTGCACGACGTAATCCCTCGTTGAGCAGATTAGTGTGTTGGCCTACGTGTACTCTCTCTATTGGAGTGCACTTACTTTCAAGTACAGGACCGTGTTTATACAAGAGTAGACAAGGAGCAAGGATGGGTCAAGGAGCAGCTCTTGGGTGGAAAGACGAAAATTCGTCTAAGTACAATTCGACGAGAATCACCAAGTGATTCTCGCCGATTCGGCGAGAATCACTAGTGATTCTCGCCGAATCGTCGAGAATCATTAGTGATTCTCGCCGATTCTTTTCGGCTACCTCAAAACGGTGCCAAGTAAGATTCGGCGAGAATCACTAGTGATTCTCGCCGAACCCATCGCAGAGCAGATCATGAATTCCAAGTAATATTCGTTGAGAATCAAAAAGTGATTCGGCGAGAAGCACTAGTGATTCTCGACGAATCGTCGAGAATAACTAACTGATTCTCGCCGATTCGTCGAGAATCACCTGCGATTCTCGCCGATTTTTACTTGGCGTTTTCTCTGGAAGCTGCTGGACCGGATTCTGCCGCTGGACTATTTTGAACCGGATTTCGGGATTCTTCTTGTGGGTCCCACAACGGTCAAATTGAAAGTATCTACAGTATATATATACGGGTATTTTGAACAGTAGACTCACGAAGAAAAGAAGCCGAGCACGATCTAACCCTAAAATCGCGAGTTCCGCTCCGCCGCCGCCGTCGTCGCTCGAGCAAGTAGGTCGTCGCTGTTGATCGCGTTTCTTCCCGATCTCCGGCGACAGAAGCTTAGCCAAGCTTAGAGTCTCACGCGTCTATCCAGAGATCCCTTGTCTCTCGATTTGTCGATCGGGAAAAACTTCCCCGTCTGAATCGATCGAGACGACCGATCCTCGTGTGACCGTTGGTAGACCTAGCTAGCTTCGCTACGAAGTTTGGATCTCTAAAGAACAGCAGCCGCACATCGTCGTCGCCGCCGATCCCGTGAACCTAGCCGCCGCCCTTCTTGCCGTCGCCGGTTCCGGGGAGATCCTCTCCAAGAGAGACCAAGGTTGTGGACTCTTTGAAGACTTCAAGATCACGTCGTCAACGAAGAGGGACACCGTAGTCTCCACACGTAGTTTGTATTTCTTGTACATTCTATTTTACTTTTGTTGTAAAGGAACGTTGGTTCCTAGTTGTAAGGGTTGGGTGCAACCCGGTTTGTGGGAGTGTTGACTCCTACGTGTGGAAGGGTTCCTTCCGATAGTGCAGGGATTGGATTTCAATCCCGTTGGAGAAGAGACCGAGTCGTCCCTGGTTGGGAGATAGGTCGAAGGGGGAAAGTGGATGTACCCAAGTCCGGGAACCACTATAAATTGCCTGTGTACTCTGTTGTGCTGTGTTGTTTTATTTTCGTGTGCAGGTACAATTTAAATTCCGCAAAAGCGCTGCACGTCACCTATCCCCCCCCCATAGGTGAACATAGTTGACACTAGGTGGACTTTCAAGTGGTATCAGAGGCAGGTTGCTCATCATAAAGGTTAACACCTTGAGTTGAATCCTGCCGCTAGTGTCAAGAAGGAGGCAAACATCTACTATGGACGGGCTCAAGTTCTCCGGCAAGATCCCAGTGTGCACCAGGCTCAACTTTCCTATCTGGAAGGAAAGGATCAGGTTCTACATGGAAGCAGTTGATCCTCGACTCTTCATGATCGTGGATTAGGGACCTTATGTCCCCACTAAGGCCTCCACCATTGATCCCACCAAGAAAGTGCCAAAGACAATTTCTGAAATGGGCAAGGACGAGATGGTGCTAGTGGGACTTGACATGAAGGCACGAAACATTCTGGTCAGCGCAGTTGATGACTCAATGATGCAAAACTTCAGCAACTGCAGGACAGCACAGGAGATCTGGCAGTGCCTGATCATCCTAATGGAGGGCACAGATGAAGTGAGGGATGATCGGAGATCCCTCCTGAACCAGAAATATGAGGCCTTCAGACAAGGGCCTAAGGAAGAGATCGGAGTCACCTACGAGAACTTCCTCAAGATCGTCAACGCCCTCAAAGGATACGGAAGAGTGTTCACTAATGGTGAACTCAATGACAAATTCCTTAGGTCCCTTACTAAGGAATGAGACACAAAGATCTGCGCCATCCGAGAGTTTGGCAGGCTAGCGGAAACTGACCCGCAAATTCTGTTTGGGAAGCTGATGTCCTATGAGCTTCAGCTGAACACCAGGAAAGCAGAAGAAGAAGCAGAGAAGGCTGCAGCCAAAGAAAAGACTGTGGCTCTAAAAGCCAGTCACTCCAGAAAAGGCAAGGGTGCGGTTTCATACCGTGCCAGGAAAAAGGATGAGGAGGAGGACTCCGAGCCATGCTCCTCCAGCTCAGAGCTGTCGGAGGAGGATTTCTCCCTCATCACTCGAGAGTTCAAGAAGTTCCTCAAGATGAGGAATCAAAGAAAGAGAGACGGCTCCTCCTCCAGGCATCAGAAGAAAAATTATTCTTCTAACAGGTATGCATCTAGACCGAACAAACATCGCTCCTCTGACATTATTTGCTTTGGATGCAATAAGCCAGGACACGTCGTGGCCGACTGCTATCAAGGCAAGAGAGAAAAAGGGAAAGAAGAGGAGCACAAATCCTCTAGAGATAAGAAGAAGGAGCGGAGCTACATCGCCAAAAGGCCAAAGACACTGAGTGAGTCTGATTCCTCAAACTCCAGTGATGATGAGGAAGCCTACTTCGGGCTGGTGGGTCGCTCCGACTCAGAAGAAGAATGTCCCCCATTTACTGGGAAGGTAAAAGCTCACACCCCTCTCTCCGACTCTGACTCTGATCCTGAGTCTCAGGATGATGAACCTGAGGATAGACTTTCGGCCCATGAAGCTGAGCTCCTTGAGAAGTATGAGCTTCTGCTCAACACTTTCGAGGAGTGCCGAAAGAGATTGAAGGCTGAGAAAAAGGAAGTAAAATTCCTTAAGGGTGAGTGTGTTTCCCTAAGGGAAGAGGTCACCAGTTTGATCTCTCTCCGACAGGAGCACCTTGACCTGACCTCAAAGCATTCAGAGTCTCTGAAGCTCCTTGATCTTAAGCAGGAGGAAGTCGACAAGCTGGAAGAACAACTTGCGGCAGAAAGGAAGATCGTCAAGAGCTTCTCTATGCCAAAAACTGTTCTTCCAGTAGTTGATACCTTCTCTGCTCAGGCCAAAGGAGCTGGCTTGGGGCATGTAGGGGTATCTGGTTCCTCATCCAGGAGAAACAGGAACCAGAGGAAGAATAAGGCCGCCAAGAAGGCCTCTGCTGATGAAAAGGGCAAGGCTCCTCTTAGTCCTGTTGCGTTCAGAAAGCCTAGCTTTCCTTGCAACCAACATGACTTTGAATCAACATTTGGTCATCACTTCCGGCCCTCGGTTGCAAAGCCAAAGAGCCGATATGATGGTTGGACCTTTCCCCGGAACTTCAGTGAGAGTGCCTTCAAGGCATCTTATGAGGAAATCCACATGGGAAATTATGGTCAATTCTCTAGCGGCCATAATGGAAAGCAGGAACCAAAAGCCAAGACTGTTATACAGAAGGTGACGAAGTCATGTGACTGCTGTCACCATGAGGCCTCCACCTCCAGATCCAAGGCCCCAGCTGCACCCACCGTTCCCAGGGTAAGGCAGGAGCCTAGGAAGAGGTACAACAGATTCGACTGTTGGTGCTGTGGCAAAGTCGGTCACTTTGCCGTGGATTGTTGGTTTAATCCAAGGTATTACGAGACTCTCCATGTTAGCAATGCGAGGCCGACCACTCGTAGGGTTAACCAACCGAGGGGGAGTGTGCTAACCAGGAATCTAGGACCCAAGTTCGATTGGGTTCCTAAGGCAAATTAATTTTGTTTTGCAGGAATGTCCAAAGGCCACCAAAACGCCGATCTGGTATTTGGACAGTGGATGCTCCCGGCATATGACTGGGACAAGAAGCCTGCTGCGTGATTACACTCCGGTCGAGAATGGACCCAAAGTCATCTTTGGAGGGTCTGATCGAGGAGTCACCAGAGGTTATGGTATGATTTCCAACGGTATAATCTCTATCACCGACGTGGCTTATGTTGAAGGGTTAAACCATAACCTGATCAGTGTAAGTCAGTTATGTGATAAAGGTTATGACGTTAAGTTCTGCAAGGATAAATGTCTGATAATTTCACGTACCTCTTCTGAGACGGTATTATCAGGCATTAGGAGCAGAAATATCTTCTGCTTAGATTTTCTCAGTTTAGATTCATCTACCCCCGTATGCCTTGTGGCAACAGGCAGTGCATCTCTTTGTGAACAATGGCACAAGAGATTGGCACATATTAATTTCAAGACAATTAGTATACTGTTTTCTAAGAACTTAGTAAGGGATGCTCCCAGTATCAAGTGCATCAAAGTTAGCCCCTGTCCTGCATGCCAGATGGGCAAACAGACTCGGGCTACCTTTAAAAGCATTGCAGACAAAGACTCTTCTCGATGTCTTTACCTTTTACATATGGACTTGTTTGGTCCAATGCAAGTTCATAGCTTGGGAGGCAAGTCCTATACGCTAGTGATAGTTGATGATCATTCTCGGTTTACATGGGTGTTCTTTTTGAAATGAAAGTCAGATACGTTTGACATCTTCGCTAGTTTTGTCAACCAGGTTCAGAATGAATTTAACTGCTCAGTGGTCAAAATCAGAAGTGACCATGGAACAAAATTCGAATCTGGTGCTATGACAGAATTTTGTGAAGAACAAGGTATCTTTCATGAGTTTTCCTCCCCGCGCACTCCTCAGCAAAATGGAGTTGCGGAGAGGAGAAATAGAACTCTTATTGAAGCCTACACGATAATGGTGAAAGACGCTTCTCTCCCGGAATACTTCTGGGCAGAGGCTGTCAATACAGCTTGTCATGTACAAAACCGAGCATTGATCAACAAGCATCATCGTAAGACGCCTTGCGAGCTACTGAAAGGCAGGAAACCAACCATGTCCTACTTGAGGATTTTTGGTTGCAGATGCTATGTACCGAATAATGGGAAGTACCCGCGTACTAAATTTGGTGAAAAATGCTTCGAAGGCATATTCATGGGCTATAGTTCCCACAGTCGGTCATATAGGGTCTTCAATAAGAAAACCCTAGTGGTAGAAGAATCAATAAATGTTGTATTTGATGAAGGAAGTTTGCTTAACAGCAATTCTTCCAGTGGTATTCTTGAAGATGCAGGTGCACGACTTGAACAGCTGAGTCTGGATGAGACCGCTAAAGATGACACTCCTAAGTACGTCAAAGTTTCCACCTCCACGTCATCTGAAAATGTTGAAGATCAAAATGGAACAAATCTCTTGGAAGAAGGAGAAGCCCAAGAAGTAGTCGACGCTCCAGACGCCAGACTTCTAGAGCTCCGGCACGTGAGGGATCATCCTAGAGATCAGATCATCGGAGATCCTCGTGTCGGTGTCAGAACTCGAAGGGGTACTATTAACGAAGTATTGCATCTTAGCTTCCTGTCACAGGTTGAGCCAAAGAAGTTCGACGAGGCGAACAAGGATGCGGCATGGATTCTGGCCATGCAAGATGAACTACATCAATTCGAACGTTGCAACGTTTGGACGCTAGTTCCCAGACCATACAAGCAGAATGTGATTGGCACCAAGTGGATCTTCAGAAACAAACCGGATGAACATGGTGTCATCGTAAAGAACAAGGCCAGGCTGGTGGCTCAAGGTAACAGACAGGAGGAGGGGATTGACTTCGACCAGACCTTCGCACCAGTAGCAAGGTTCGAGGCAATCAGATTGTTCCTGGCGTATACTTCACTCAAAGGATTCACAGTCTATCAAATGGATGTGAAATCAGCATTCTTGAACGGAGACCTGAAAGAGGAAGTATACGTCGCTCAACCCCCAGGTTTTGTCGATCCTACTTATCCCAATCATGTTTATTTTCTTAATAAGGCCTTATATGGGTTGAAACAAGCTCCACGAGCTTGGTATGAGACTGTATCTAGTTTTCTTCTTGAGAACAAGTTCTCTAGAGGTAAAATAGATAAAACATTGTTTCTCAGGGAAGTCAAAGGCAAGATTTTGCTGGTGCAAATCTATGTCGATGACATAATATTCGGCTCAACGGACAACAATCTTTGCAAAAAGTTTTCTAAACTTATGCAAGGAAAGTTTGAAATGAGCAGTATGGGAGAGCTCAAGTATTTCTTAGGACTTCAAGTGAAACAGTCTGAGGATGGAATCTTCATCTCTCAGACGAAGTTCACAAATGAACTCCTTAAGAAATTCGGTATGGAGAGTGCAACCTCTATGAGGACTCCAATGGGATCCACTATGTCTCTGGATAAGGATGAGAAAGGTAAACCTTTCGATGAAACCAAATACAGAAGCATCATTGGATCCCTGCTCTACCTTACTGCCAGTAGACCGGATATCATGTTCTCCACATGTGTCTGTGCCAGATATCAGGTGAACACTAAGGAATCTCACTATGTCGCTGCGAAGCGAATTCTAAGATACCTTAAAGGTACTCCAAATCTTGGCTTGTGGTACTCGAGAAACAATGATGTCGAGCTAATAGGTTTTTCAGATGCTGATTTTGCAGGAAGTAGGGATGACAGGAAAAGCACCTCCGGGACGTGTCAATTCCTCGGCAGGAGGCTTATCTCTTGGAACAGCAAGAAACAGAATTGTGTTGCAACCTCCACAGCAGAGTCTGAGTACATCTCGGCAGGCAGCTGTTGCGCACAACTCCTATGGATCAGAAACCAGTTAGCTGACTACGACCTTCAGTTCAAAGACATACCAATGTACTGCGACTCCTCCAGTGCAATTGCCATTGCCAACAATCCGGTCTCGCACAGCAGAACGAAGCATATTGAAGTGCGCTACCACTTCATTCGGGAGCACGTGGAGAACAAGGACATCTCTCTCTGTTATGTCCCCACGGACAAGCAGATTGCTGATATATTCACAAAGCCCTTAGACGAGGCCAAGTTCAATCTTTTCAAGACTGAATTGGGGATGCTCAATTATGAGGAATGAAGACTACAGAAGCTCCAGGCTCGTGCACGATCTGTGGGGGAGCAAGGAACTCAAGTGTGAGCACAGACGCAAGAACTGAGGGGGAGCAAGGGGTCAAATGCTACCGACCCCGATTTGCAGAAGCCGAAAAGGGGGAGATTACCCTCTCGGCTAAGGCTAAGGTGGCTCCAAGCTTGCTCCCAAGAAATTGGTATTGGTAATGGATCACTCACTCAACTCAATTTTAAGTTTATGGTTTTCATTCCCATATGCTCTATTCACCTTAGCTTGTAGGGTTTAGGCTTCTTCAAATAGGGGGAGATTGTTGGGTATTGTATCCACAATGTACCTGATTTGAAGAAGCTCCTGGACAAGCTAAGGTCAATAGACAATGTATTTGATAAACTCTTTCAAGTTGTACTTGCAGTTATTCCACGCTAAGTGCACACCAATGTCAGGGTGCAGTAGGTCAATATACACGGGTCTGCACGACGTAATCCCTCGTTGAGCAGATCAGTGTGTTGGCCTACGTGTACTCTCTCTATTGGAGTGCACTTACTTTCAAGTACAGGACCGTGTTTATACAAGAGCAGACAAGGAGCAAGGATGGGTCAAGGAGCAGCTCTTGGGTGGAAAGACGAAAATTCGTCTAAGTACAATTCGACGAGAATCACCAAGTGATTCTCGCCGATTCTTTCCGGCTACCTCAAAACGGTGCCAAGTAAGATTCGGCGAGAATCACTAGTGATTCTCGCCGAACCCATCGCAGAGCAGATCATGAATTCCAAGTAATATTCGTTGAGAATCAAAAAGTGATTCGGCGAGAAGCACTAGTGATTCTCGACGAATCGTCGAGAATAACTAAATGATTCTCGCCGATTCGTCGAGAATCACCTGCGATTCTCGCCGATTTTTACTTGGCGTTTTCTCTGGAAGCTGCTGGACCGGATTCTGCCGCTGGACTATTTTGAACCGGATTTCGGGATTCTTCTTGTGGGTCCCACAACGGTCAAATTAAAAGTATCTACAGTATATATATACAGGTATTTTGAACAGTAGACTCACGAAGAAAAGAAGTCGAGCACGATCTAACCCTAAAATCGCGAGTTCCGCTCCGCCGCCGCCGTCGTCGCTCGAGCAAGTAGGTCGTCGCTGTTGATCGCGTTTCTTCCCGATCTCCGGCGACAGAAGCTTAGCCAAGCTTAGAGTCTCACGCGTCTATCCAGAGATCCCTTGTCTCTCGATTTGTCGATCGGGAAAAACTTCCCCGTCCGAATCGATCGAGACGACCGATCCTCGTGTGACCGTTGGTAGACCTAGCTAGCTTTGCTACGAAGTTTGGATCTCTAAAGAACAGTAGCCGCACATCGTCGTCGTCGCCGATCCCGTGAACCTAGCCGCCGCCCTTCTTGCCGCCGCCGGTTTCGGGGAGATCCTCTCCAAGAGAGACCAAGGTTGTGGACTCTTTGAAGACTTCAAGATCACGTCATCAACGAAGAGGGACACCGTAGTCTCCACACGTAGTTTGTATTTCTTGTACATTCTATTTTACTTTTGTTGTAAAGGAACGTTGGTTCCTAGTTGTAAGGGTTGGGTGCAACCCGGTTTGTGGGAGTGTTGACTCCTACGTGTGGAAGGGTTCCTTCCGATAGTGCAGGGATTGGATTTCAATCCCGTTGGAGAAGAGACCGAGTCGTCCCTGGTTGGGAGATAGGTCGAAGGGGGAAAGTGGATGTACCCAAGTCGGGGAACCACTATAAATTGCCTGTGTACTCTGTTGTGCTGTGTTGTTTTATTTTCATGTGCAGGCACAATTTAAATTCCGCAAAAGCGCTGCACGTCACCTATCCCCCCCCATAGGTGAACATAGTTGACACTAGGTGGACTTTCAACTGTATTCTCATTCTCTTTCTCAGAAATTTGCACATCTTATGCATGATTTTCAGCTTCTCCCACAACTGTATTCAGACCTTGTAGAACTTCCATCACAGTGTTATGAACAATCACTTTCCAGGTCAGTAAGAACAGTGAAATTTTCCCCCACAATGTGTTCGTTTTCTTGTACTGTCTCCCCATGCATCTGATCCTTAATACCAAGAGAGGGTCTTGGAGAATTCTCTTGTTCTCCAACATCATTTTTATCTGAGCTGGAACTATCTTGTGCTTCAGAATTACATAAAGAATCATATTACTCAACTACTACTTTCTTCTTCTTTTCTATCTTCTTCTCAAGTTCTGGTGTTTCCCTTATCAAAACTCTGTCCCATCTTGCTAAAATCCTCAAGTCCATCCTTCTCATGTGTTTAATCTTTGATCCAAGATTAAGATTAAGACTATCAGGAATGAATTGGCATAGGTAGAGACCTATAATTCTTCCCATATTGGGCTTCTTAATACTCTCTGATATTCTGTCAAAAACAATCTTGCTCCAGTTTATCTTGACTTTGAATATAACTCTTGTCATCATTTCAAACATTGAAGCATAAATTCTATCACGTGCTCCTGTTTTGCAGAGCAGCACTTTACCTATTACTTCTGAGAGAAATTTACCTCGGGTATTCATCCCTTTCCTTGCTAGTGTGCTTCCTATCTTTGTGGTTGGGGCCAATCCACAACACAGCAATGTCTCTGCAATCTTGCCAGATTCTAGGTAATCTTCTTGATCAATCTTTGACAAGGGAAATACTTTGACTAGTCTTTGGGTGGTGATCTTGACCTTTGTTCCAATTACCTTATACTTAATCTTCTCAGTATTAGAATCCAGATGAGCATTGGAGAAGAATTCTTGAACTTCTCGTTTTCAAATATTTGATGGCTCTGAAAGCAGGAATTCCAATACAACTTCCGTGATTAGGGATATTACCTCTTTAATTGCTTCAGTTGCTGAGAGAAATCCATTACGAACAAGTTCGTATTCTTCGAAGATGTTAAAGTCAGCCTTTGGAGCCATTTGAGTGGAGAAATTGAGAAAGAGATGTGTTGACTAAAGGAGTTCTAGGTCTCGACACTCAGGAATCAATCTCTCAAGATTTCAGGAAAGCATAGTCAAGTTCTACTTTCACACCCTATTTATAGTAGAGGTCGCTGAAGTCGAAAAGGCGTGCTCTATTTAGTCTGTTCCATGTTTTAGGAAATGATGTAGTGTCAACACAGGAAAACTAGTCTGTCGAGATGTGTTGATTGAAGCCGACACAAGTATAATGTATCTTGACACATACCTTAGGGTCTCGACACATTCTTAGATGTCATGCCACATTCTCTGGTGTCTCAACACTTCCTTATAGACTTAACCAAATTTATTTTCTAATTGTGTAACTAATGACATTTGACCTTTTTAATGTCTTACTTGTTTATTTAGGTAGGTAGACTTTTGAAAGTGAGGGTTGGACCTTAAATAATATAGATGGGGTGGGGGTGAATAGAGTATCTATTAAATTTTTAAATCTTTTTGCTGTAAATAAAAACACTTCAGAGTAGGGCAGCTATATGATACCAATTTGCTGTAAATAATAGTGAAATCCTAAGATACACTAATCTACCACAAGCACAACAAAAATTAATCTAACTAACATAGGCACAACAAGAACAAAAAGGAAAGAGGGTAGCCAGACAACACAAGAATTTTTATAGTGGTTCCCCAACCTGGGTACATCCACTCTTCTACCACCCTAGTAGGAATCCACTAATAGGATTTGATCAGGTGACTGCCACCAATGAGCTTTTGATCAGGTGCTCAAAAACCAACCCAAGTCTTTTGATCAGGTGACTTGCAATCAAGGAATAACTTTTGAAGGGAGTTAAAGAACCCTTTGTATAGTGAGGGGGTGAGAGAGTTATGTTGTCTTCTCTTTCTCAAATACAATTGAGAAGACTAGTGGATATTTGATGTTATCAAAGCTCCCCCTGAGTTATTGAGTTGTTCAGGAAGATTGGAGCTTTGCTTCAGGGTGAGTAGGTCTTCTATCTTTAGCCTTGATCAGAAGAGATCCAGGAACTTCTTGACTGATGAAGATTTGTTGTCCTTCAAAAATCCTGGAGTGAAGAATGAAGAAGACTCTTGATTTGGATGGATGTTCTTTTTCTTCAGCAATGTCAAGGTGAAGACCAGATTCTTTTTCTGAACAGAGAAGAATTTGAATAATTGTTGCAGTGTATCTTCTCTGTGTGCTGTATCTTGTTCTTCTGTGTATTGCTTGTCGTGTTCTTGCTCTCTATATCAGAAGAAGGAAGAAAATCACTTTTATATTCTCAATGGAATATGTCCTTTGAATGTTTGAATTCCTTCCTGCATTGATTGTTGTCTGCATGGAGAATGTAATACAGCTGGAGAGAATTGTTGCATTAATTGATTTCCCTAACTGTAACGCCCCTATTTTTCTGCGATTATTTAATTCTCATTGGGCGTTACATTGACGCGTTTTCGGCATGTGCCATTTATTAGAGCATGGTTTTAGCTCTTTAGGTTCCTTGTGTGTATTGTTGGTAGCCTTTTAGGCAAGATCCCCTAGCAAGCCGGGTCTGTTTTGGTGACCGGTGAGGCCTCTCGGGGGATGCTTGTGTTTTGGCTTCGGGTAGTGATAACCCAAGTTTTGTTCGTCGAAAGTTGATTTCGACTTCGCCGTTGCGTTCGTAGCATAGGTAATTAGCTACGGTGTGAATTTCGTCGGATTCTGAGGTGGTTCGGTTTTCGTGTCGTTTTGATTGTGTTGATAATAATGGACGCAAATAATTAATTAATAAAGCTTGAAGGAATCCAGTGGCTTTTAGGTGTCTGTTAGGGCTGATAAGGTGTGTCCATGCATATATATAGTCTCAAGACAAAATCGAAACTTTTCATCGTCTCCTTCCGTGAGAGTTTAACCGTCGCCTATTCGAGAGGAAGAAAAACTGCCAACCCCGCTACCCTTCAAACGCAGATTCTGGGAGCGTTAGTGGACGGAATTTGATTCCGAAAGCGGATTTGGATTACTCTCTCCTAGACCTTCATTCCTACGGTAAGAGATTCAATTTTCATGGTGTTTCTAGGGGTCTCGGAATTTCTGGTTTGATCCTTCTCCGCCATTAAAACTTTAGAATCCTGTTAGGTGTTGTCGCGGCTGGAGCCGAGAGAGAGAGGAAGGGCTGTGAAAGATAAATCGCTGGAATTTGAGGCAAGTGGTGCTCCTACCCTTGCCAAGTTTTTTTCTTCTCCTATTCATGTCATTTTTTGTTGCTATCAATCATGTTTCCTAAGATTATCATTTTGCTTTGATTTTCCGTAAAAAATCATGAGGACCTTGAACTAGGAATGCTCCTTTATGTTCTTTTTTTTCATTTTTCTCTAGTTCTGAAACTCCGAGTCTTCGGCTGGATTACTGTAGTCTTGTCTTTTATCAAATTGTTCCCTGTTGATCTCGGACTGGGTAGTATTTAGCCTTTCAGCCTTAGAACTAGTAGTAGTGGGTTTTCAAACTTATATTACGAGTAATAGGATCGAATTAGGCTAAGAAGATTGGTTGGAAACGAAGTTGGAGGTACAGAGTTGCCGTGCACTCAATGCAGCCAATTCGATGAAGATCGTCGATCTGGGTTCGACGATTATCGTCGAGCTGAGCTCGACGATTTGCCTTAGTTCTGGGTCCGACGAAAATCGTCGAACGGCGTTTGACGATTTTCCCGTGGCCTGTGTTCGACAAAAGGAAAATCGTTGATTGGCGTTCGACGATTTTTTTCCCGTGGCCAGTGTTCGACGAAAGGAAAATCGTCGAACGGCGTTTGATGATTTTTCCCGTGGCTTGTGTTCAACAAAAGTAAATCGTCGAATAGTGTTCGACGATTTTCCGCGAACTGCGTTCGACGATTTTCCTGAGAGCTGAGTTCGACGATTTCCCTATGGCTGGAGATCGACGATTCCTGAAGGCTGGGATTTATTCCTTTTCAGTTTCTTTTCTTCCCGAGTGATTGCCTCCTCGGGGGGATGTCTTGTCGGCCTTTCGTTCTTCCTTTCTTTTGAGGGCCGAATCGTGGGTTACGACAGGTAGTGGAATTTTGACGCTTTAAAGGAGCGGGATGTTTTGTGTGCGAGCCGTGGCCGCCACTTTTTAGTCCCAGGTACGGGCTGGGTATTGTTGTGGACGCCACCCTTTTAATCCCAGGTACAGGCTGGGTTTGAGGTGGTTTTGTGCTGACACAGTGAAATTTTATTTTTAGTTGGAACTGTTTTGTTTGGGGGACTGTTTTTGGTCACCAACTCAGGTTCATGTTGTTTAATACTGCCATTAACTCACAAATTAGGATTGTTAGGTGTTTCTTCCTTGTAGAATGCAGCATATTGTGACAAGTTTTCTTATCTTTTGCCTTGTAGCCTCTGCAGGGTTTGGGCAGGGCTTGTTGTTGTTACCTGGTACTTGGTGTACTTTCGCTTACTCGGGACAGTGTTTTTACTGTCATGATTACTTACTCTCTTTTGTCCCATTTTGATTTAACGCTCTAATTCTAATTTTCCTTGTTTTAGTTGCTAAGGTGTTCTTTTCTTTTCTGAATATCTCATGTTCTGATTAGTAATCGGGTAGGCTGCTAGATTTACTGTGGTGTTGCTGGTGATCTCTTGAGTTGTAGGGAATCTTTTTCTTGCTATTGTGAGGTAGTTTTTCTATTTTTCTTACAGACATACATGCTTGCTAGTGGGTTCGTGTCAGTTTGTTGGCGCCCACTGGTAGTTTTACCTTATGATACTAGATATATTTCTTTTACTGCTACCTTTCTGGAGATAGTCTACTTGCTCTTGGGAAGATTTATGCTAGATTGCTAGTTACTTTTAAACCTAAAAACACTATTACTATTATATTTCATGACCAACATGTTTATAAAACTCATACATTACTTTCCAAGCAACGTAAAAAGATCATTTTCCTACTTGTAATATAATATAAATTTAGAGTCTTGCATAGTATAAGTTGACCTCAGGGGTCACTTATGTACTCTCATAGGATGTCAAATATAAATAAAATATTTTCTGCTGCGTATAAGTATAGTTTTTAAACTGTGGACTAGGTGATCCACTGAGCCGAGAGATACAACCTTTAAAATATAACTGATTTTTTTCTAATCATTAAACTTACGAAATTTCATAGTCTAGTTAGAGGGTGTTCGCCTGAGCATCGACAGTTGTCCCCTGCTCGACGTGGCATGACGACACGTGTTTTCTCAAACTCTGATACTTCCTAAATTCGGAGAAAATGCGGGTTGTGACAGTTGGTATCAGAGGGAGGTTGCTTGACAATTTGTCGGGCAACCTTTCCTTGTAGGTATTAGATGTTTAGCATCATATATTACACACACCGATATATCATCAGCATGTCTTGGCTGATGCACAAACACTACACTCATAGCATAACATGAAGTATACGGGGCATATTATGTTGTATGGTATGCATAATATGTGTCTGTATATGGATCCACCATAGGGGAAACATGTGAGTGTTATGTAGTATGGGATGCATAATCTCATCACATGAATGCGACTAGCACGTTTCTTTTTTGTTGCATGAGAATGTTATGTAGTATGGGATGCATAACATTTTCATGCATACGCCGCTTATGACATGCATTAGGGCCTTTTTAGAATGCATAGCACAATCATGCATAACATAACATTGCATAAGCACAACGTGCCAAGCTAAAGATTTGCATGATGACATATGTACCCATATGGTTTTAAATCAGAAAAAGAATATAAATTCATGCATTCCCGATCTAGGCACAAGAGTTAGTTGATGGTGGTAAACCATCCTAGGTTAGGCATAACATCATTTTTGTTCAAATAAACTCCCAGAGCAAGTTTAGTAGTTTTAAGATCATTTTATGTATGTATTGTCTGTACTTGTGGTTAGTTCCAACTATTGTACCAGGATTTGACTAATGTTGATATGGTTTTAGGATGGCGAGACGTCCTTCGACCAGGTCGACTCCCCCGTCTAAGGGTGAGTCCTCAGGAGCGTAGAGTGATGCGGTGATCGAGAGCCTGTGATAGAGCAATGATTCCTTGACCAGGCAGATGGTGGAGATGCAGTCCCGGATCCAGTCTCTGGTGGCAGTTGTGGCAGGACAGACTCCGGGGGTGCAAGACCTTGCAGGGGGGTCAGCTGCTCCTCCCCCTCCTGCTCCCCTGAGACCTCCAGTGGTGGTGCCAGCAGAGATGACCTTTATTTATCAGTTTCAGCGACTTAGCCCTCCTACATATGATGGCAAGGCAGATTTCATTGTCATAGATGATTGGCTGATCTCCATGGATGAGATGTTCTCGTACTCCGGTGTTGCTGATGATCATAGAGTGATGATAGCCGCCTATCAGCTAAAGGGTTTGGCTAAGTGCTGGTGGCTTAGGGAAAAGGAGAGCTTGGTGGCTGGTTGCTCTTGGGGATTGTTCAAGGAGATGCTGTTGAGGAAGTTCTTGCATTCGGTCGAGCGTGACTGACTAATGAACGACTTCCTTCACCTGAAGCAGAGGCAACTCACGGTCAGTGAGTGCGAGATAGAGTTCAGTAAGTTGAGCCAGTTTGCCCCTGGGTTGGTGAGTGTTGAAGCAGATAGAGTCAAGTGGTTCCTTGGTGCCTTGAGGAGCGAGGTTCAGTAGTTGGCCAGTGCTTATGGATCAAAGACTTATACAGGGGTAGTGGAGGCTGCTCTGAAAGTGGAGGCAATTGAGACCGCAAAGAACAGAGGCCAGCAAATGAGGAAGGACAAGAGGAAGTCTGCTGAAGAGAAGAACCCCCAGGTACTCGATGCTGCTTTGGGAAATAAGAACAAGGTAGTGTGTAGCTTCTGTGCCCGGTCAGGCCACCCTGTTGAGAGGTGTTTCAAGAAGGTGGGAGCTCAGAAGAAAGAGAAAGTTCATGCTATTCAAGGTGCTCCTAGGAAGATGTTTCCTGTTCTGTTTGCAAGCGACCCGGGAATGATGTTGCCCAGTGCTGGTCCAAGGATAAAGTCTGCTATCAGTGTGGCTAGAAGGACCATATCAAGACAAGATGTCCTCAAGTCCAGCCTATTCTTTAGGCAGTTCCACTTCAGGCTTTACCTACGCCTCAGCGTGTGGACAAGGGCAAAGGAAAGCTGAACGTGATCTCTACCGAGGAGGCTCAGACTTCGACTCAAGTCATCTCAGGTTAGTTGTTTCCCTAGCCTGAAAGTTTTATTTTCTAGAATGGTTATAGTTTTGTTTTGGTAGTTCCTTTGTTGCTTATATACTCCTATAGTTAAATTTAAGGTGAAGAACCGCTGGGCACATGTTATGTTCGACTCCGGCGCTACCCACTCGTTTGTGGCTAGTGCTTTTGTGGAGCGTTATCGGTTGATTCTAGATCAAGTTCGTGATACCTTCCGCGTCATGTTCCCTTCTGGTGAATCTGTGTTGTCAGATTTGGGTATTCTGGATTGCCCTGTTTTGTTGGGGGACTTTCTTGCGAAGGCTGACTTAAAGATGATTGATCTAGCGTACTTCGATGTTATTCTGGGCATGGAATGGTTGTCTAAGTATGATGCGGTTATTCAGTGCAAAGGGAAGCGCTTGGACTTCATCAAGGACAACAGTCAGCCTGGAAGTGTGTATGCTGATTCGTGCCAGGATTCTCCTATCATTTCTGCGGTATGTGCTCTGAAGCTGTTTCATTCTGATTGTTTTGCTTGTTTAGTCTCAGTGGTTGGGACTGCTGTCAGTGTGCCGCGCTTGGAGGAGATTCCTGTGGTTCGTGGTTTCTCTGATGTTTTTCCTGATGACTTTCCTGGTCTTCCCCCCGAGCGGGATGTTGAGTTTGTGATTGATTTGGAACCAGGTACGCGCCCTATTGCTAAGGCGCCGTATCGGATGGACCCTCGTGAGTTGGAGGAGTTGCGAGTCCAGTTGGACGAGTTATTGGCTAAAGGTTTTATCATGCCGAGTTCGTCTCCTTGGGGTGCTCCTGTTCTATTTGTAAAGAAGAAAGATGGGTCGATGAGGCTGTGCATTGATTATAGGGAGCTGAACAAAGTCACCATTATGAACAGGTACCCTCTGCTGAGGATCGATGACTTATTTGATCAGTTGCGTGGTAGCACGGTGTTCTCCAAGATCGATCTTCGTTCTGGCTATCATCAGCTCAGGATCCGTGAGTCGGACATTCCACGAACTGCTTTCAGGTCGAGGCATGGGCATTTCGAATTCCTGGTTATGTCGTTTGGTTTGACCAACACGCCATCAGCATTCATGGACATGATGAACCGGGTGTTCAAGTACTTTCTGGACAAGTTCGTGGTGGTATTCATGGATGATGTGTTGATCTACTCTCGCAGTGCTGAGGAGCATGAGCAGCATCTGCGCTTGGTTCTAACAGAGTTGAGGAACCACAAGGTATTTGCCAAGCTGAGCAAGTGCGAATTTTGGTTGCCTCAGGTCTTATTTCTGGGCCACGTGGTAAATAAGGATTTGATCTCGGTCGACCCGGAAAAGATTTCTGCAGTGATGGATTGAAGCAGGCCGGGCACGCCCAAGGAGATTAGAAGCTTCCTAGGGTCGGTCGGCTACTACAGGAGGTTCATGGAGGGTTTCTCTACCCTATCGGCACCTTTGACCAAGTTGACTCAGAAGAATGCGGCCTTCATTTGGAGCGAGAAATGCGAGGAGGCCTTTCTGGAGCCAAAGAGGAGGTTGTGCACTGCTTCTGTTTTGACATTGCCTACAGAGGGAAAGGACTATGATGTATATGTGCATGCCTCGCATGTTGGGCTCGGAGGTGTGTTGATGCAAGAAGGGAAGGTGATTGCGTATGGGTCGAGGCAATTGAAGACTCATGAGAGGAACTACCCCACGCATGATCTTGAGTTCGCACCAGTGTTCTTTGCCCTAAAGCTGTGGAGATATTTACTTTATGGTGCTCAGTGCAAGATCTACACCGATCATAAAAGTCTAAAGTATGTATTCACATAGAAGGAGTTAAATCTGCGCCAGCGGCGGTGGCTAGAGTATGTGGCCAATTATGATGTGGATACACAGTATCATCCGAGCAAGGCCAATGTGTTGGCTGACACCCTGAACTGGAAGATGGGGAAAATCTTTAACCTCACCGCCGATCGTTTAGTGGAAGAGTTCCTCCTAATGGATATCTCCGTGGGACACTGTGACATGCAGAGCAGTTTGGCAGTGCCAGAGCCATCTTGGATTTCACTTACCAGGTTACACCAGAAGGATGATCCGGATCTTCTGTACTTATACCTCATGACTGAGAGAGGGGAGTTGCCGGATTTTTCCATCGATGATGCCGGTACCTTGAAGTACCGCGACAAGTTTTGCATCCCCGCTGTTGGAGACATCAGGGGTATGATTTGTAGAGAGGCTCATGGATCCAGTGTTGCCTACCATCCAGGATCTACAAAGATGTATCTTGAATTGAAGCAGATTTCCTGGTGGTATGGGATGAAGGGTGATATAGCCCGATTTGTTGCTGAGTGCCACACTTGCAAGCGTGTGAAGGCCGATCATGGAAAGCCTGGTGGCAAGTTGACTCCTTCGGAAATCCCTACTTGGAAGTGGGCAAGTATTTCTGTGGACTTCATTACGGGCTTACCGAGATCTCCAAGGGGATTTGATTCTGTCTGGGTTATAGTAGACAGACTGACGAAGTGTACTCACTTTGTGCCGTATAAGATTGACTATCCGATGAAAAAGATAGCAGCGCTGTATCTGAATGAAGTCATCAGTTTACACGGTGTGCCAATTAGCATCATTTCGGATCGAGACTCCCGTTTTACATCTCGCTTCTGGAGGAGTCTGCAAGAGGGTTTGGGTACAGATTTGAGGTATTCTACAGCTTACTACACACAACCAATGGTTAGACTGAGCGACTGAACCAGATAGTTGAGGATATGATCAGATGCTACATCTTGGACCACAGTGGAGTGTGGGATGAGCGTTTGCGGCTTATGTAATTTGTATACAATAACAGTTACCAGGAGAGCTTGCAAATGGCTTAGTTTGAAGCTTTGTATGGGAGGCGCTGCAGAACTCCCTTGTTTTCGACCGAGGTCGGTGAGAGGCCTGTGTTGGGTCCGGATGCGCTCGAGGAAATGGAAGTCGCAGTGAAGCTTATTCGAGAAAAGCTTCGTATTGCTCAGGAGAGATATGAGAAGAACCCCAACCTGCGTAGGTCTGACTTGGAGTTTTCTATAGGGGACCTTGTGTTTCTTATGGTTTCCCTGATGGTTGGTGTTAAGAGGTTCGGTAAGAACCGAAAATTGGATCCGAGGTATGTGGGCCCGTTTAATATTGTTGAACGGATTGGCGTGTAAGCATATAGATTGGATTTGCCAGCAAATTTCCCAGGTATTCATAATGTGTTTCATGTAAGCCAATTACGGAAGTGTGTGCGAAGCAGTCGGCAAGTCTTGGATGTTGTGCCCCATTTGGAGCCCAATCTTTCATATGTTGAGGTGCCGGTCCGCACCTTGGATACTCAAGATCGGGTGCTGCGGACGAAGTCTATCCCGATGGTGAAAGTTCTATGGAAGAATCAGGATTTGGAAAGCGCGACTTGGGAGCTAGAGTCGGCTATGAGGGAGGCGCACCCTCATCTGTTCCCTTGATTTGATTGGTACATTCCTTCTAGTAGCTCTTGTTTTGTTACTTTCCCTTTATAGTAGAAGTAGCGTATATAAAGTTTCGGGACGAAACTTTCTTTTAGGGGAAGTGACTGTAACGCCCCCGATTTTTCTGCGATTATTTAATTCTCGTTGCGCGTTACGTTGACGCGTTTCCGGCATGTGTCGTTTGTTTGAGCGTGGTTTTAGCTCTTTAGGTTCCTTGTGTGGATTGTTGGTAGCCTTTTAGGCAAGATCCCCTAGCAAGCCAGGTCTGTTTTGGTGACCGGTGAGGCCTCTCGGGGGATGCTTGTGTTTTGGCTTCGGGTAGTGATAACCCGAGTTTTGTTCGTCGAAAGTTGATTTCGACTTCGCCGTTGCGTTCGTAGCATAGGTAATTAGCTACGGTGTGAATTTCGTCGGATTCCGAGGTGGTTCGGTTTTCACGTCGTTTTGATTGTGTTGATAATAATGGATGCAAATAATTAATTAATAAAGCTTGAAGGAATCCAGTGGCTTTTAGGTGTCTGTTAGGGCTGATAAGGCGTGTCCATGCATATATATATAGTCTCAAGACAAAATCGAAACTTTTCATCGTCTCCTTCCGTGAGAGTTTAACCGTCGCCTGTTCGAGAGGAAGAAAAACTGCCAACCCCGCTACCCTTCAAACGCAGATTATGGGAGCGTTAGTGGACGGAATTCGATTCCGAAAGCGGATTTGGATTACTCTCGCCTAGACCTTCATTCCTACAGTAAGAGATTCAATTTTCATGGTGTTTCTAGGGGTCTCGGAATTTCTGGTTTGATCCTTCTCCGCCATTAAAACTTTAGAATCCTGTTAGTTGCTGTTGCGGCTGGAGCCGAGAGAGAGAGGAAGGGCTGTGAAAGATAAATCGCTGGAATTTGAGGCAAGTGGTGCTCCTACCCTTGCCAAGTTTTTTTCTTCTCCTATTCATGTCATTTTTTGTTGCTATCAATCATGTTTCCTAAGATTATCATTTTGCTTTGATTTTCTGTAAAAAATCATGAGGACCTTGAACTAGGAATGCTCCTTTATGTTCTTTTTTTTCATTTTTCTCTAGTTCTGAAACTCCGAGACTTCGGCTGGATTACTGTAGTCTTGTCTTTTATCAAATTGTTCCCTGTTGATCTCGGACTGGGTAGTATTTAGCCTTTCAGCCTTAGAACTAGTAGTAGTGGGTTTTCAAACTTATATTACGAGTAATAGGATCGAATTAGGCTAAGAAGATTGGTTGGAAATGAAGTTGGAGGTACAGAGTTGCCGTGCACTCAATACAGCCAGTTCGACGAAGATCGTCGATCTGGGTTCGACGATTATCATCGAGCTGAGCTCGACGATTTGCCTTAGTTCTGGGTCCGACGAAAATTATCGAACGGCGTTCGACGATTTTTCCGGGGCCTATGTTCGACGTAAGTAAAATCGTCGAACGACGTTCGACGATTTTTTTCCCGTGGCCAGTGTTCGACGAAAGGAAAATCGTCGAACGGCGTTCGACGATTTTTCCCGTGGCTTGTGTTCAACAAAAGCAAATCGTCGAACGGAGTTTGACAATTTTTCGTGAACTGCGTTCGACGATTTTCCTGAGAGCTGAGTTCGACGATTTCCCTGTGGCTGGAGATCGACGATTCCTGAAGGATGGGATTTATTCCATTTCAGTTTCTTTTCTTCCCGAGTGATTGCCTCCTAGGGGGATGTCTTGTCGGCCTTTCATTCTTCCTTTGTTTTGAGGGCCGAATCGTGGGTTACGGCAGGTAGTGGTATTTTGACGCTCTAAAGGAGCGGGATGTTTTGTGTGCGAGCCGTGGCCTCCACTTTTTAGTTCCAGGTACGGGTTGGGTATTGCTGTGGCCGCCACCCTTTTAATCCCAGGTACGAGTTGGGTTTGAGGTGGTTTTGTGCTGACACAGTGAAATTTTATTTTTATTTGGAACTTTTTTGTTTGGGGGACTGTTTTTGGTCACCAACTCAGGTTCATGTTGTTTACTACTGCCATTAACTCACAAATTAGGATTGTTAGGTGTTTCTTCTTTGTAGAATGCAACATATTGTGGCAAGTTTTCGTGTCTTTTGCCTTGTAGCCTCTGCAGGGTTTGGGCAGGGCTTATTGTTGTTACCTGGTACTTGGTGTACTTTGGCTTACTTGGGACAGTGTTTTTACTGTCATGATTACTTACTCTCTTTTGTCCCATTTTGATTTAACACTCTAATTCTAATTTTCCTTGTTTTACTTGTTGAGGTGTTCTTTTCTTTTCTGAATGCCTCAGGTTCTGATTAGTAGCTGGGTAGGCAGCTAGATTTACTGTGGTATTGCTGGTGATCCCTTGAGTTGTAGGGAATCTTTCTCTTGTTGTTGTGATGTAATTTTTCTGCTTTTCTTACAGACATACATGCTTTCCAGTGGGTTCGTGTCAGTTTGTTGGCGCCCACTGGTAGTTTTACCTTATGATACTAGATATGTTTCTTTTACTGCTACCTTTCTGGAGATAGTCCACTTGCTCTTGGGAAGATTTATGCTAGGTTGCCAGTTACTTTTAAACCTAAAAACACTATTACTATTATATTTCACGACCAGCATGTTTATAAAACTCATACATTACTTTCCAAGAAACGTAAAAAGATCATTTTCCTACTTATAATATAATATAAATCTAGAGTCTTGCATAGTATAAGTTGACCTCGGGGGTCACTTATGCACTCTCATAGGATGTCAAATATAAATAAAGTATTTTCCGCAGCGTATAAGTATAGTTTTTAAACTGTGGACTAGGTGATCCATTGAGCCGTGGGATACGGCCTTTAAAATATAACTGATTTTTTTCTAATCATTAAACTTACGAAATTTCATAGTCTAGTTAGAGGGTGTTCACCTGAGCATCGAAAATTGTCCCTTGCTTGACGTGGCATCACGACGCGTGTTTTCTCAAACTCTGATACTTCCTAAATTCGGAGAAAATGTGGGGTGTGACACCAACTGTCCTAGTGAAAAGCGGCAAGTAATAATCCTGATGAATGTCATAATCAATAATGCTTCTAACGGTAATATTCAGAGAATATTAAGCATTGATTACTCAGGATTTACTGCAATAAAATAAGGACTGTAGGAAGGAAAAATCAAAGTCTGGAACTGCACAGAAATCGTCGAGCAAAGAACAGATTTCATCGACCTGGGTCCAGAGTTCGTCGAGCGGAGAAGTCGTGTTCGTCGACCAGATAATTATTGTTCGTCGACCTGAGATCCAAGATCGACGACCTGAGAACTGCTAACTGATTTCTGATATACTCTTTCCAATTCTGTGCACTAAAATCGTCGAGCTGATAATCTAACTTCGTTGACTGGAGTTCAGAGATATGTTTCTGGACTTAAAATGTTGAAGTAGAGCATCCAGAAATCATCGACCTGAGAACTAAGTTCGTCGAGCTCAACTCAAAGAATTGTCTCTGTGTTCGTCGAGCTGAGCACAACTTTCGTCGAGCTGAGTTAGACGAACGTCGAACTCAC
Organism: Platanthera guangdongensis; assembly: GCA_039583875.1. NCBI lineage: Eukaryota > Viridiplantae > Streptophyta > Magnoliopsida > Asparagales > Orchidaceae > Platanthera > Platanthera guangdongensis. The sequence continues at coordinate 81,602,797 of CM077165.1, read as the reverse complement.
TTTCCTGAAACTGATTTTTCTCTAAGTCTTGAGTCTTTTGCAGTCTGTTGTTGGCTGGTCCATGCATTGTTGACTCTAAGGACATGGCTTATACTCTGGGACACAAACATGACCTTCGCTATACATGTTGGGTCAATAATCCTAGTTTAGTGAACCTAGCCCAAATCCAACTAGGGATCCAACAATCTCCCCCTATTTGGGTGAGGTCACTAATTACAGACACAAATCACTTACAAAGTAAGAAAAATATATCTGGCAGGAAACTTTAAAATATGCAGCAGATATATATATATAGTGAGGTTTGTATCAGAAAATAAATAAACAGTTTTAAGACAACTGAAAGAATAAACATATTAAGAACTCATTTCTTCTTCTTTGGCTCCTTGTGCTTCTCCTCATTAGCTATATCACCAGGCTGAGTAAACTTGATTTCCCTGTTTGGATTGGCTGCTTGAGTCTTTGTCATGGTCATATTAGCAGCTCCAATAATATTTTGGGAAGCATCCCTTGGCACCACAGCTTCTGGATGTAATTTCATGTAGTCATCAACATTAAAGAATTTATTAGCTTTTGCAAACCTATTGAGTTCTTCCTTCCTGTACTTGGACATTGTTGTGTATTCACAGGGATCCTTGCCTTCAGCTTTTGCCTTGTTGATCATTGATAGGCCAACCAATTCTTGGAACCTGACCATCCTTGTAGTAGTAGTTATTTCTGGATCCTCAAATGGAATAGGAGGAGATGCAGTTTCTTTGGACTTTCGGCCTTTTGATGTCCTGTAGTTTGTTGTAGATGATGTTGTTGATGTTGATGTTGCTATTGTTGATGTTGCTTGCCTGAGGAGTAGTGCCTGTGCTCACTGCTTCCAGAACAAGAAGATCTACCCTGCTGTCTCTGATAGGTTTGAAATTGGGTAGTCCTCTAAGATTAAGAGCCTGAAGCACCAGCAGCAGGTGGAGGAGGAGGACGAGGGTCTTTCATGTATCTCTGTGGAGGAGGAGAATACTTCCGGCTTTTCTTACTTTCCTTCTGCTGATTTTTGGACAGCCACATCCAAGCTGGCATGCCCTTGTATGGAGTAATATTCTAAAGAATATAGTACGGAGTATCATGTGTTGGGTTTGGCTTTGGAGCAGGAGGTGGAGGAGCTTTCCTCTTCTTAGAAAGTTTCTTTTTCTTGGCAGAGGGACTATCATTTAAATCCTCTTCATCATCATCATCCGAGGAGTCTTGTGGATTATCATACAAAACATTAATTTCTTAAAAAGCCTCTACATATATCAACCGTTTTTCTGCCTAGGGAGGAGCTGGAGGAAGAGCTGGAGCTAGAGCTGGAGAACTGAGTACATCAGTGCTTTCAGCGACTGATTTTTTCTCTTCTTCAATATGATCCATGATCAACTCATCAAGATTAGGCATGGGGCTATCATCCATAATGAATGTTGGAGCAGAAATGACTCTGGGAGGGGATGAAACAATGGAGTAATCAGCTCTAGGTGGAGATGGAATGATAGGAGCCTCTGTATTTGCAAAACTAGCCTTGAGTTGCATGGCAACCTTGGGGCTTATTGTGGAGGTATAGGGAACTATATCCATGGATGGATTTATGTTGTATTGTGGAAGAGAGTTGAAGTGAACTGTATCAAAAATATTCAACAATTTCAAAATATATACTGTGGGATTTATAATGTAATCACCAACAGTTCTTATTTCTTCTGTGACTGTCTCATCCAAATCCATATCAGATTCAATAAAATTAATGAAATCAATCAATTCATCAGCTACTTCTGCTTCTGTTTCTATTGCTGCTGCTTCTTCTGCTTCTGCTGCTGCTGCTACTTCTTCACAGAGTATCTCCCCCTGCCTGGTTTCAGTGGGCACTGGTGCCAGTCCCCTAACTGAAGAAGGAGGGATGGAGAGAGCAGAGATTTGAGCAGCAAGAGAAGAGATGGAAGAATCAAGAGGTGAAATAGCCTCTGCTATGAGGGTTTTGAGGAGGGGAGTGAGAAGTGCTAGAAGAGGTGGAATGATGGAGGGGTCCAGTTGCAGGAATACAGGAGGGGTCTCAGTGGAGACAGAGAGGTGAAGGTAAGATGATGGTGGAGGAGGGAGAGAGTCTTGCATTGGTTCATTTGGGGAAGGAGTATGAAGGGGGGATGAAAGCAGATTGAATGATGGCAGGGATGATAGATTGGAAAGGGGAATATCAGCCAAATGTGGTGGTAGTGGAGATGAGGGTGGTGATGGAATTGGTGTACCATGTAGTGATGGAATTGGTGTACCATGTTGGGATGGAGGTGAGGTATGAAAGTGAATATGAGTTTGTAATGGATGTACTGGGGAGGATGGAGGTGTAGAAGTGTGGACTGTGGTGTGAACTCGTAAGGGGAGTTAGTGTACCATCTGAGGATGACTTTGGATGGCTAGAGGTGGTGGAAGAGAAGATGGAGCATCCTCAATAGTGTGGGGAGTGGCTAGAGTAGCCCTTGTACTCTCAAAAGGCCTGGAGGAAGAGGAAGAAGCCTTAGATGGCTTGGTGATGTTCCTCTCCCACCTGCCAAAGAGGGCACAAGTGAGCCTCTTGGAGGCATTAATGAATATTGTCGGTGTGACCAGGGATTCAGCAGCCTTTTCTTGAAGGAAGATTCCCAGAATCCTTCCAAAACACACATCTTTCTTGGTGTTCTTTTTTTGATCATCTCAAACAAAATCCTAGCCCAATTTATAGGCTTCTTATTCACCACAGCACACATCACCAGGAATTGATGCCTAGTGATGTAGTCATGGGCTGTGTGCTTACCCAGCAGTACCTTGCCCACAACATCTGCTAGAAACTTATATTCAGTAGATAAATATTTCTTCAGCAGTTTGTTGGGTGTTGCTCCAGAATAACCCATCTTATTTAACATTTCATCAAATTCTTCTTTATAAATCTCCAGTTCGTCTGCACCATTAGCTAATCCAAAAATATCTGTTAAAACTGTGGGGGTAAGGGATACTTCATTACCCTATATTGTTCCAGTCATGGTGTTCTCATCTGGGGAGGAGGAGGTGTAAACTCATTCTCTGATATCTGCATCGGCTATCTTTATTCTGGTGGTCATGAGATTCTTCAACTGCTAATCTTCAAGCAGTTTCAGAATGTCCAGGAAGATAGAATCTGAGTGTTGAAACGATTCAAAATCTAGATCAAATCCAGTATCAAACTTCATGGCTCCAAGACTGCCTGCGGGAATCTCCATGAGTGCGCTTGCAACAAACAAGAAAGATCAAGTGCAATGGAACTGAAAGCGTGGGACAGAGGTCGAAGAAAAACTTAGATATAAGATTTTTCAGAATATGAACCGACAAACTCCGTTCAGCGAAAATTAAAGAATTCTTCGATCTGAGGTTGACGAAATATTCTGTACTTTAAAAATTCATCGATCTTAGTGTGAAGATTTGAAAATATTTCGTCGAGCTCTGTTCGACGAAAATTTTCTGAAGCAGATTCATTGATCTCCGTTCGACGAAAGTAACTTCACTCATAGAGAATTCGTCGAACTCCGTTCGACGAATATCTCTAGAACCTTTCACAATTCGTCGATCTCCGTTCAACGAACTTTGAAAAATTCATCGACTGCAGACAGAAATCAATTTAAGTCTTCTCCATTTATCATACCAAGCTAATTTATAAAGAATAAGTGATTTCTTTCATCCAGAGGTTTGGTGAAAATATCTGCTCTTTGTAAATCAGTGTAGATATAGACAAGATTAATTTTATTTTTGTCTACACACTCTCTTATGAAATGATGTCTAATGTCTATATGTTTGGTACTACTGTGATGGACTGGATTCTTTGTTATGGATATATCACTTGTGTTATCACACAATAGAGTTGAATTATTTAAGTTGAACCCAAAGTCCAGGAGTTGGTTTTGAATCTACAGCATCTGGAAACAGCAACTGCCAGCTGCAATATATTCTACTTCAGCAGTTGATGTAGACACAGATGACTGTTTCTTGCTAAACCAAGACACTAATCTCATACCAAGGAACTGACAAGTCCCTGTAGTACTTTTTCTATCTACCCTGTATCCAGCAAAGTCAGCATCTGAGTATCCAGTTAACTCAAATTCTGACTCAGTAGGATACCAGAGTCCTAGACTAGGACAACTCTTTATATATCTCAAAATTCTTTTTAGGAAAACTAGGTGAGATTCTTTAGGGTTCACTTGGAACCTAGCACAAAGACATGTAGCAAACATTATATCAGGTCTGCTAGTTGTAAGGTATAGTTGGGACCCAACAATGCCCATATATAATTTCTGATCAATAGGTTTCCCATGTTCATCAGAATCTACAAAGACATGTAGCAAACATTATGTCAGGTCAGCAACAGATTCTGACTCATCCTTCTTAAAATTCTCATACTAGGATATGAGATTTGATCTTCTGTCTTTCCTCTAATCAACAGAGATAGCCAACTTTTGGTTGAGAGAATCTCAAATAGCCTTCGCGGATATGCATTCAGCCACCTTCTAGAAAATGTCATCAGACATAGTCTGATCCAGAATATTCATGGCCTTTGCATCAGCAATCTTGGCCTTCTTCTGTGCATCTGTCCACTCAGGTGGTGCAACAACATGTGTGCTTGATGTTGAGGTAGATGCAGTTGGTTGAGGATGACCTGTCAACATAGAGTTGTAGATGACCTCATCAACGGAATTCATATATAGTTTAATTCTTGTCTTCTAGATGGCAAACTTATTTAAGTTGCACACTGGAGGTCTGGTGCTTGCATAGTCCTTGTTCTGTGTTATGCTATGAATATAATCCGAAGAGAAATAAAAATTCAGATCTAACACAGGATCTTTTGGTTCAAGGGTTAACTTGTACAACCCAAGAAACACTGCTTTGATACCAATTGAAAGTGAGGGTTAAACCTTAAATACTCTAGGGGGGGGGGGTGAATAGAGTATCTATTAAAATTTTTAAATCTTTTTGTTGTAAATAAAAACACTTCAGAGTAGGGAAGCTATATGATACCAATTTGCTATAAATAAAAGTGAAATCCTAAGATACACTAATCTACCACAAGCATAACAAAAATTAATCTAACTAACACAGGCACAACAAGAATAAAAAGGAAAGAGTTAGCCAGACAACACATGAATTTTTATAGTGATTCCTCAACCTGGGTACATCCACTCTTCTATCACCCTGATAGGAATCCACTAATAGGTTTGATCAGGTGACTGCCACCAATGAGCTTTTGATCAAGTGCCCAAAAACCAACCCAAGTCTTTTTATCAGGTGAGTTGCAACCAAGGAATAACTTTTGAAGGGAGTTAAAGAACCCTTTGTACAGTGAGGGGTGAGAGAGTTATGGTGTTTTCTCTTTCTCAAATACAACCGAGAAGACTAGTGGATCTTTGATGTTATCAAAGCTCCCCCTGAGTTATTGAGTTGTTCAGGAAGATTGGAGCTTTGCTTCAGGGTGAGTAGGTCTTTTATCTTTAGCCTTGATCAGAAGAGATCCAGGAACTTCTTGACCGATGAAGATTTGTTATCATTCAAGAATCCTGGAGTGAAGAATGAAGAAGACTCTTGATTTGGATGGATGTTCTTCTTATTCTTCAGCAATGTCAGGGTGAAGACCAGATTCTTTTTCTGCATATAGAAGAATTTGAATAATTGTTGATGTGTATCTTCTTTGTGTGTTGTATCTTGTTCTTCTGTGTATTGCTTGCCGTGTTCTTGCTCTCTATATCAGAAGAAGGAAGAAAATCACTTTTATATTCTCAATGGAATTTGTCCTTTGAATGTTTGAATTCCTTCCTGCATTGATTACTGTCGGCCTGGAGAATGTAATACGGCTGGAGAGAATGTCTGCATTAATTATTTTCGCCAACTATCCTATTGAAAAGTGGCAAGTAATAATCCTGACAAATGTCATAATCAATACTGCTTCTAACGGTAATATTCAGAGAATATTAAGCATTGATTACTCAGGAATTACTGTAATAAAATAAGAACAGAAGGAAGGAAAAATCCACGTCTAGAACTGCATAGAAATCTTCGAGCAAAGAACAGATTTCGTCAACCTGGGTCCAGATATCGTCGAGCTGAGAAGTCATGTTCGTCGACCAGATAATTGTTGTTCGTCGACCTGAGATCCAAGATCGCCGACCTGAGAACTGCTAACTTATTTCTGATAAACCCTTGCCAATTCTGTGCACTAAAATTGTCGAGCTGATAATCTAACTTCATCGATTGGAGTTCAGAGATATGTTTCTGGACTTAGAATGTTGAAGTAGAGTATCTAGAAATCGTCGACCTGAGAACTAAGTTCGTTGAGCTCAACTCAGAGAATTGTCTATGAGTTCGTCGAGCTGAGCACAACTTTAGTCGAGCTGAGTTCGACGAACGTCGAAGTCTCTTTCCTGAAACTGATTTTTCCCTAAGTCTTGAGTCTTCTGCAGTCTGTTATTGGCTGGTCCATGCAATGTTGACTCTAAGAATATATCTTATTCTATAGGACACAAACATGACCCTGACTATACATATTGGGTCAATAATCCTAGTTGATTGAACCTAGCCCAAATCCAACTAGGGATCCAACAACTTTGTTACTTAACTTATACAAGTTGAACAGGGATTTTTTAGGTACCAATGAAAATTGTTATTCTGATCCTGAATTCTTGTGCATCCTAATAATAGGATTTACTCTATGTTTAGAATTCCTAGTTCAAACTTAAATAAATTGAACTTGTTTTCCTCTAAGGGTTTTGTGAATGTGTCAGCAAATTATTTTTTAGTTAGAGTATAATGTAAACAGATATTGCCTATTTCAACATGTTCTCTAAGAAAGTGATATCTAATTTCTATGTATTTGGTTTTACTGTAAGAAACATCATTATTAGCAATTGAGATTGCACTAGTAGAATTACAATACACAACAGATTTACTTAGCTGTACACTGTAGCCCAGTAGTTGATGCTAAATCCATAATAACTATGCACAGCAGCTCCCAGCTAATATATACTCAGACTCAGCTGTTGAAATAGCTACACTTGTTTGCTTCTTGCTGCTCCAACTGATGATTCTTCTCCCCAGAAATTGACAAGTTCGTGATGGACTCTTTCTGTCCCTTTACACCCTGCAAAATCTACATCTGTGTATCCAGTTAGATCAAAATCACCATTCCTAGGATACCAAAGCCCAAGATTGGGTGTGCCCTTTAGAAATCTCTGTTTTCTTTTATCAACTGTATAATGAGAATCTTTAGGGCATTCTTGATATCTAGCACAGACACATGTTGAGAACATGATATCTGGTCTACTAACTGTCAAGTAAAGGAGTGATCCAATGATGCCTCTATATAAGGATTTATCCACTAGTTTCATAGATTCATCCTTGTGTAGTAATACTCAGGAACCCATTGGGGTTCTCATGGTAGAGGAATTTTTCATACCATACTTCTTATTCAACTCCTTTGTGAACTTAGACTGAGAGATGGATAAACTAGCTTCAGATTGTCTAACTTGCAATCACAAAAATAACTTCAGCTAACCTATGCTGCTCATTTCAAACTTGTCTGCATAAGTTTGGCAAATTTTCTACATAGAAGCTCATTAGTAGAACCAAAAATGATGTCATCTACATAAATCTAGACTAGGATGCTTGAACTTTTAATGTCACTTAGGAATAGTGTCTTATCTAACTCCCCCCTAGAGAACTTGTTCTCTATGAGAAAGGTAGAAAGGGTCTCATAGCAGTGTCTAGGTGCATGTTTTAATTAATACAATGGTTTATGTAATCTGAAGACATGAGAGCTAAGTTTAAGATTTACAAAACCTGTTGTTTGTTCTACATAGACCTCTTCCTTCAATGTATCATTTAGGAATGCTTAACATCCATCTGGTAGACTTTATATCCATTGTAAACTGCATGTGCTAAAACCAATCTAATGGCTTCTAGCCTATCTACAGGTGCAAAGGTTTAATCAAAGTCTATTCTTTCATCTTTTTATACCCCTTATCCACATGTCTTGCCTTACTTTTAACTATGACTGCATTCTCATCTAATTTATTCCTATATATCAACTTAGGTCCTATGACATTGTGATTTCTAGGTCTAGGAACTAGACTTCAAACCTTACATCTCACAAATTAATTAAGCTCTTCTTACATTGCCATAATCTAGTTGGGGTCTAAATTGGCTTCTTCATACTTATTAGGTTCCATCTGAGAGAGAAAGCAAGAGAACAGAACCTCATTATGATGTCTACTCCTAATGGTCACTCCTAGCCTAACATCACCTATTATTTGATCAATAGGATGATCTCTAAGGTGTCTAACAACTACAGGCAGATTCCTACCATCACCTAGTTCTTCAGGTAGAGAAGGATGAATCTCTTCCTCCCCCTGGGCAATGACTGTGCCTTCTATAGGAACTACAACATTGTTTCTAGCCTCTAATTCTATATGAGATGAATCTCCAATATTTAATTTTTTTCATCATAGAGTCAACATCTCTTAGACTATAATTGTTAGATAGTATATTATGTAAAACAGAAGTTTCATCAAAAACAATATTTATTGATACTTCTACCACTTGATGTTTCAAGTTGTAGATCCTATATGTCTTGTTATGATTACTATAGCCTACAAAAATACCTTCATAGGACTTCTCTGAAAACTTAGTTAGATAAGTCTTCCCATTGTCTAACACATAGCACTTATTTCAAAAGACCTTGAAATAGGACAATCTTGTTTTTCTGCCTTTCATTAGTTCATAGGGAGTCTTGTTGTGACTTTTGTTGATCAAGACACTATTCTGAACATAACAAGTAGTGTTTACAGCCCCAGCCCAGAAATATTCTGGGAGATGAATCACTTAGCATAGTTCTAGAAGCCTCAATGAGAGTTCTATTTTTTTCTATCAGCAACCCTATTTTGCTGGGGAGTTCTAGGTGAGGAAAATTCCTGAATGATCCCTAATTCTTTACAAAAATTTGTCATTCTTTCAGATTAAAATTTTGTGTCATTGTCACTTCTGAACTTGACCACAAAACAGCCCTTTTCATTTTGAATTTGTTTGACAAAATCTATAAGAATGTCCAGAGTTTCAGACTTTCTCCTTAGGAAGAATACCCAAGCAAGTCTATAGTGATCATCTACAATCACATAGGTGTATGCCTTCCTACCTAAACTAAGAATTTGCATAGGACTAAATAGGTCCATATGAAGTAAGTATAGACACCTCCTAGTGTCTTTAGGCTGAATTGTCTTAAATGAGACTTTTGTCTATTTGCATCTTTGACAGGCTGAACACATGCCTTCTTTGGAGCATTTTAGCTGTGGTCCATTTCTAGCTAAGTCCATAGAAATCAACTTGCTCATAGCTCTATAATTTATGTGAGCTAGCCTTTTATGCCATTGTACACACAAAGAGTCTTTCTCACTTACTACTAGGTATACAGGAGAATCCTCTTTTATACTTAAGAAATTTAGACAAAAAATTTTGTCACTCCTAGTGCCTGACAAGATGATCTTTTGATCACTTGCATTCCTTATCAGACACTTATCATTGTGGAATATGATTTGAAAACCTATATAACAAAGGTGACTTATGCATATCAGATTGTGGTTCAATCCTTCCACATAAGCCACTTTTGTGATAATCATTAGACCATTAGAAATGTTACTATATCCCTTGCTGAGTCTTTTTTTGAACCTCCAAAGATTACTTTTGGTCCATCATTTACTGAAGTATAGTCCCTTGCAGACTTCTTGTTCTTGTCATGTGCCTGTAACAGCCACTATCCAAGTACCATATTGACATTTCTGTGGTACTTGGATCCACCTGCAATCACATAATTAATTAACCTTAGGCACCTAAATAGTTTTGGGGCCTTGGTTCCTGTTAAACTTAGCAATGTAAAGCACATCAAGCTTTCTGAACAGATGAGTCTGTGACTTAAATGAGGGTATTGTTGGATTATACCAACAATCAAGGGCAAAATGTCCAACCTTCCCACAACACCAACATTCAAATCTGTTATATCTTCTCTTAGGCTGTACCTTTGAAGTTGTACTTCTGGGAAACTTAGAGTTGACATTCAGATTCCATGGTAGAGGTGCAATATTGATACCCTTACCTTTCAGGTTTAAGTGATGTGAACTGGGACCCGATCCAAGAATTCCTTGGCTCCATGGATTGATCACACCTTGCTGTGGTTTGTGGGCTTTATAGTCATTAGATTTTTGTCCTTTCCAGCAAGGCTCTTTATTGACCTTGATGGTGGTGCACTCAGAACTCATGTGTCCAGGAACACATGATCCCTTGCATCTATTAGAAGTCAGATGCTTGGATGGTTACTTAGCTGGACCCATTGAGGCTTTACCCTTAGGCTCAGGTTTCTTATTGATCATATTATACTCAATATATCCTACACCACTTCTAAATGGAGCAGAAAATGTATCAATAATATGTAGTACAGAATAAGGTCTTGAGAACTGTTTCAGGAGCTGTATTTCCTGAAGAAGCTTTTCTTCTAGGTCCTCGACAGTCTTGGCTTGTTCTGTAATACACTCAGTCTGACTATCTATTTTATTACTTAAGTCAATGAGCTTCAGTTTTTGAAGGTCAAACTTAATGTTGTCCCTCTCCAACTGATAAGGTACTGCTCTCAAAGACTTTAGTTCTTTAGTTGGTTTCTTAACTAGCACTGTACTTGTAATCAAAGACTTCAACAACTGCCCATATCTGTCGATGAGTGTGTTGAAATCTACTTGTAAATCTGAACCATGTTCATTATTATTGGAAGAGTGTAAACATGATTCATTCTCTGATGCTGATCTAGAGCCTAAGATAAAAGTAGTAGTAAGAGGTTTTACCTTGGCTGAATTTGAACAATCCCGATCTTCATCTTCTGCTATGGTCATCAGCCATTGATCTATATAGTCTTCAATATCACTGGATGGCAATGTGGTTCTTCTTCTGTTGATGGCCGCCTTAATGGCCATTAAACCCAAAAATGTCTCCTCTTCTGATTCAGATGAATCCGTATCACTGTCTGAAAGAGTGGACTACTTCTAGGCCAAGAGGCTTTTATCAAACTTCTTGTGCTATCCAGTCTTCTAATTTTCAGACTTTTTCTCCTTTTTTACTGGGAAGTCAGCAATGACATGCCCTTGCCTGTTACAACAATAGCAAACAAGATTACTCTTAATGTGTTTATTCTGAGAAGAACTATACATGTCCCCAAATTTCTTTTTCCTGGGTTTCTCTGAGTGATTTGTCTTCTTGTGAGAAGACTCTCCAGCTGGATCCTTCCAGCTGCCATGCCTTCTTCTCCTCAACATCTTCTTAAATTATCTTGAGAGGAGTGATAGTTCTTCTTCAGTCATGTCCCCTCCTGAAAAGGAAGATTCTATGCATTCTGAGACTACATCCTGTCTTTCTGAGGTAACAAATTTCTACCTGACTTTCCTGGATGTCTCAACCTTTAGGGCCATAGACTTTTCTCTGTTTAGTGCTCTTGTCGAGTCTTCTTCAGACTTCCTGAGATTCAGATGTAACTCATGAGACAACAGCGTGCCAAATAGAGCCTGGGGGTCTATATTTGCTAAGTTGCTCATTTCTCTAATAGCACAAATCTTGATGTCTCATTCCTTATTCAGGGCCCTCAATAACTTGTCAATAAGTTCATAATTGGTGAAGCTCCTACCATATGTTCTCAAGTTGTTTACTATTTTGAAAAATTTCTCAAAGCACTCAGCCACTGCGTCTTTCTTGTCTTGTGATGCAAGCTTTTTCTCTCGACTATAAAATATATGATTAGATTCAATTCCAGATAAACGGGATGTACTAAAGGCAAGTGAGCCTATCATTTAGAGTATAGGAGATTGGAGCAATCTCATGTTGTATTCCTCAAGGTCCTCTCAATTACTCGTACTCATTCATTCTCTATTATCATACCACTAATGATTGATGGATTGTTTTTTAAAAAATAGATATTATAAAGCTAAAATGATTAAGGGTTTGTAGGAGGGTAGAATGTTGATACAATGCTTTGGTGATAATTACATAAGTAGAAATACACGGTTTCTAAAATAGATTTGATAATTTGAATATTTTCTCTCCATCATTTCATATGATCTCAATGACCGTAGAGTCTTCAAAATTCATCGAGTTCTCTGTCGAGCAACTCAAAGACTAAGCCTAGGTTGAAAGATAAGAGACTTTACGAATCGTATTCTTCGATCCACCTTCTAATGAGTCTTCTCCAGTAATGTATTTACCTTCACATCATCCCAAGACCAGAATAAATCCTCCTCTCCCTGTCAGTTTCCCTTTCTGGACGTATTTATAGATTTGGAGCAAAAAGGAGATGTACACGGCCTCAGACACGGCCGTGTACATGGCCGTGTTGACTAGTATATGACGGTTACAGCAAACGAAAACTTCTCTTCAGCATCTTTCAGAGGGGAACAAAGCTTCTGACACGGTAGTGTACATGGCCGTGTAGACCAGTATCCGACGGTTATAATGCACGAAAACGTCTCTTCAGCATCTTTTAGAGGGGAACACGGCTTCTGATACGGCCGTGTACATGGCCGTGTAGGTTAACGCGACTATTGACACGACCATTTACATGGCCGTGTAGGTTAATGCGACTATTAACATGGCTGTGTACATGGTCGTGTCCTTCTTTGCCATATGTTCGTTGATCTCCCATATTCTATAGCGGAACACGGCTTCTAACACGGCTGTTTTTATGGCCGTGTAGGCCTCTCTAGAACTTGGTTCTTTGCCCGAATCATGCCCAAGCTGTCCATGCTCCTGTATCTCATGACTAACTTGCAGTATTGATTAGAAAACTACATCATTTCTACAATATAACCTCCGAATGATTAACTTAATCTAATGGTTAGATAAAATACTATAAAAACATGTTATGGGTGAGGTTTTCATGTAAGGTTAGGTAGACGATGGCAGTAAATATGCTATATAAATCACTCACATCAAATACCCCCAGAATTGAATATTTGCTAGTCCCGAGCAAACTAATGCAAACCCCCAAAATAGAAGAAGTAATGTTTTTTAATTGCATAATGAAAGTAAGGAGTGCAAGGAGAAACTCAATACCCTAAACATGTAGAAAATGTTTAGTAGAGATTTTTAAACATATGCTTATTCTAGAGCTTCCACGAAATATCAATTTGGCTATTCCTTACTCCCACCTAGAAATGAATATATATTTGTCCAGAATTAGTGTAAGGAAAAAGTAACATAATGACTCAGATTAGTATTAGTCTCTCAGGATTATAGGGTAGCCTCCAAAGAAATCCATCAAAGTCGATGGCCATATGCTTGCCTTTTCACACCCTCTCCATGACACAAGTTAGATTTTAACTAATATAGATCAATAGGGCTTTAAAGAGGATGTAGCTTTAGGTTTAGGTTCATAGGTAAAGAGAGACAATGATAAACATGATGGCATAAACACACCTAGATTGAAGACAAAAGCTCTTTGTTATGTGATTCCTTAATCAACAAGGTGTATGTGGTGGAGATCACCCCCAAACTTGAGAGGTGCTATATAAAATGTTTCCTTTTCTTTCTCACTATTTTATTCTTTAATCAAAGCAAAAGAATTCATATAAATTCTTTTATATAAGCTTGCCAAATTTTTCTTCTTCTTCTTTTCTTTATCTCCTTTTTAATATTTTCATAGCAATCAATTTGTTGATTAGACTACCAAACATATGATATTGATTAACTTCCAAACAAAAATCACATAGCTTTCCAGCTTGCTAGGTGTGATACTGGGTAGGAAGTGTTGGCCTTGGTTATTTTTGAGTGGAGGTGTAATCAATAAAAAGATTAGTCTCAAGTTGGTTTCACAAGGGTAAGTGTGTGGGGTTTTGGTCTACAAGGCTCAATCTATCCAATGAATGGCCTAAATCACTTCCATACTAATTAACTAACTTATGCAAATGTCTTGAGGATAACTAGGGGCAATTTTTAGACATCGAGAAAGTTCAAGAAAGGATACTCTTTTTATCTAGATTGACTAATACTCTTTTTATCTAGATCGAGAAAGGCTACTCTTTTTATCTAGATTGACTAATACTTCTCTAGTAAAATGTTTCAAATATCAACTCACATATTCACAGATAAGTAGAGTTTTCTAATAGGGAGTAATAATTATCCATAGATAATAAGGGGAAGTTATAAAAATTAGATATGTAGAGAAATCTAAACTAATGGATTTCCTACTATGAATCGCGAGCAAAGAGTTAAAACACTAATGAGTCCACAATCCACTCCTATGATCATTGTGCGATAGCTAATTTGCAACTCCTAAACCTGAGCGAATTAATTAGAATGTTCTAAAAGAACACGCAACATTCATTATCTAAATGGTAGTGAGATGAGGAGTGCGTTATGTAACGGTCCAGGCCCATCCCATGGGAACCCGCTGGCACCGCCGGCCTACCAGGGTCCAGACCCGGGCCCACCACTGGTAGTCAGCCTTTCACATTCAAGCCTGCAGGCCATGCACCCCAACCCCTCTCCAGCCTGTTTATCAGCATGGTAGGTTGTTGCCACTGGGTCTCGAACCCAGGACCTTGATAAGAGAGCTTTCCACCACTCCCTCATCACCAACTGAGCTGCAGCTCAATTGGTGATGAGAGTTGAAAGAACTCCATAGTTAAGCGTGCTCGGCCTGGAGAAATCCTGGGATGGGTGACCTCCTGGGAAGTCCCCATAGTGCGGGCTTGACTATCGAGTTTACCTCATCAAAGGGAGGCTGCGGCCACCAACAACCCGCCGGTGGGCTGGAGAGGGGTTGGGGTGCATGGCCTGCAGGCTTGAATGTGAAAGGCTGACTACCAGTGGTGGGCCCGGGTCTGGACCATGGTAGGCCGGCGGTTCCAGCTGGGTCCCATGTTGATGGGCCTGGACCGTTACAAAAAGTGCACTTTTTATTGTAAGGCTCCTAGCCGATCCAACGTGACAGCGTCACGGCTCCGCTCTAGGAGACCCTACCGGGCTGCAGCCCAAGCACCCCAACCCCTCTCCATCCACAGGCGGGTTGTTGGTGGCCACAGCCTCCCTTTGATGAGGTAAACTCGATAGTCAAGCCCGCACCACGGGGACTTCCCAGGAGGTCACCCATCCCAGTACTACTCCAACCCGAGCACGCTTAACTATGGAGTTCTTTCAACTCTCATCACCAACTGAGCTGCAAGCTCAGTTGGTGATGAGGGAGTGGTGGAAAGCTCTCTTATCAAGGTCCTGGGTTCGAGACCCAGTGGCAACAACCTACCATGCTGATAAACAGGCTGGAGAGGGGTTGGGGTGCATGGCCTGCAGGCTTGAATGTGAAAGGCTGACAACCAGTGGTGGGCCCGGGTATGGACCCTGGTAGGCCGGCGGTGCCAGCGGGTTCCCATGGGATGGGCCTGGACCGTTACAAAAAGTGCACTTTTTGTAACGGTCCAGGCCCAACCCATGGGAACCCGCTGGCACCGCCGGCCTACCAGGGTCCAGACCCGGGCCCACCACTGGTAGTCAGCCTTTCACATTCAAGCCTGCAGGCCATGCACCCCAACCCCTCTCCAGCCTGTTTATCAGCATGGTAGGTTGTTGCCACTGGGTCTCGAACCCAGGACCTTGATAAGAGAGCTTTCCACCACTCCCTCATCACCAACTGAGCTGCAGCTCAATTGGTGATGAGAGTTGAAAGAACTCCATAGTTAAGCGTGCTCGGGCTGGAGAAATCCTGGGATGGGTGACCTCCTGGGAAGTCCCCGTAGTGCGGGCTTGACTATCGAGTTTACCTCATCAAAGGGAGGCTGCGGCCACCAACAACCCGCCGGTGGGCTGGAGAGGGGTTGGGGTGCATGGCCTGCAGGCTTGAATGTGAAAGGCTGACTACCAGTGGTGGGCCCGAGTCTGGACCCTGGTAGGCCGGCGGTTCCAGCTGGGTCCCATGTTGATGGGCCTGGACCGTTACACGTTAGATGTTTTATGCATGAGATTATAAAGAGATTAATAAAGAAAAGGTGAAGAAAATGTAAGAAAGTTTTGAAAATTGCTATAAAAGGTGTTGTATAGGCATGATAAGAAGAATACATCCCCCCACGCTTAAATTTTGCAGTGTCCCAATGCAAGCAGAATAAGCAGACTAGAATATGGAATTAAGATAAAGTTTCTCAATAGTCTCCCAATGAAGGGTTCGCAAGGTATTACACAAGATCGTTGGTATTAAAGTCAACTTTAACCTTTTCTAAGAGGATATTATTAAAGTAGATATTGTACGGAACAAAAAAAAAGTAGATTAATAGATCATAAATTTTCAGAATATTGAAAGTATCCCCCGGCAATGGCGCCAAAAATTTGATGCAAGCTTTTTCTCTCGACTATAAACTATATGATAAGATTCAATTCCAGATAAACGGGTTGTGCTAAAGGCAAGTGAACCAATCATTTATAGTATAGGAGATTGGAGCAAACTCATGTCGTATTCCTCGAGGTCCTCTCAATTAATCGTACTCATTCTTCTCTATTATCATACCACAAATGATTGATGTATAGTTTTTAATAAAATAAATATTCTAAAGCTAAAATGATTAAGGGTTTGTAGGAGGGTAGAATGGTGATATAATGCTTTGGTGATAATTACATAAGTAGAAATACATAGTTTCTAAAATAGATTTGATAATTTGAATGGTGATACAATACTCCGGACTAGTTAAGATTGAAATCATTGTTCATAGTTCGTCGAGCTTTGTTCGACGAATGATGTTGTTTTCGTTGATCTCGGTTCGACGAATTATTTTGAACAAAAAATTTCTGAAGATTTTTAAATTGATTTGATTTATTCTTTTGTAATTCTTCAGTAATTTTATCTGTGTCCTTTAATTTATCATTTTCCTTTAATTGATTCTAAATAACTTATTAGTTCAAGAGCATTTTTTTAATCTTCTTTAAGTTTTATATTTTCAAAAGATACAGTATTTAATTTCTCTCTGAGAATTTTTATTTCCTTCTCAGATTGAATTAAGTCTTTACACAATAATTTAAAATCAGTTTTAAATGTCTCTGATGAAAGATCAAGGGTAGAGATTACCTGATCTTCTTCTGATTCACATTCTGATTCTTCATTAGAGTCTGATTCTTCATCAAGGTTGCTGCAAGAGGCATTTATTGCCATTAAGTAGAACTATCTTGTTCTTGACTCTTCTTCATCATCAGTTGTACAGAATGAAGCTTCAGAGTCACTGCAAGTTTCAGCTTCACATTTTATTCCTTTAGCTGATCCTGCAACCATTATTGTGAGGGAGTCCCACATATCTTTTGCAGATGAACATTCAGCAACTTCCTAAAAAATGTCATCAGACATTGATTGTGCAAGAATGTTCATTGCTTGTGCATCAGCAATCTTCAGCCTTTTCTGGTCATCTGTCCATTGAGATGATGGAACAACATTGATACTTGTTGTTTCCTGAGGTTGAGTTGGCCCTGTCAAAATGGAATTAAAAATATTTTCATCAATGGAGTTCATATAAAACCTAATCCTTATCTTCCATAGTGCAAGCTTATCAAGATTGCACATAGGAGGTCTGGTGCTTGAAAGATCTTCATTTTGTGCCATGATAAACTCTAAAGATGTATAAGATATATCAGATCATTTTGGTTCAGGTGTTAGCCTGTACAACCAAGAAAACCTGCTTTGATACCAATTAAAAGTGAGGGGTTAGATCTGGAATACTCTAGTGGGGGGCGGGGGGTGAATAAAGTATTTAGAATTTTTATAAAATTTTCCAACTACTTTAATCTTATCCTAGTGCTGCAGGAATTAAATTAAAGCACAAACACAACAATCCTAACTATCACAGCCACAACAAGAAATAAAAGAAAAGAGCAACCAGACAACACAAGAAATTTATAGTGGTTCCCCAACCTGGGTACATCCACTCTTCTACCACCCTGGTAGGAATCCACTCAGATTTTTGATCAGGTGCCTGATACCAATGAGCTTTTGATCAGGTGCTCAAAAACCAAACCTCAAGAATTTTGGTCAGGTGACTTGCAACCAGGAATAATTTTTGAAGGGAGTTAAGAACCCTTTTTATAGTGGGGGTGAGAGATTGATTTTGTATTCTCTTTCTCAATGTACAAGTGAGAAGACTTTTGTGGATATGATGTTAGCAACAGGCTCCCCATGAGATGTAGAATGGTTCAGTATATTAGAGCCTTGCTTCAGGGTAATAGGCCTTCAGTCTTTCAGCTTTGACCAGACAAAGTACAAGAACTTCTTGACAGATAGAGGATTTGTTGTCCTTTGAAGTGTCCTGGAGTGTAGAAGAAAGAAGACTCTTGATTTTGATTTGATGTTCTTCTTCTTCAGATTGCTGATATTCTTCTGGTTTAGATCTTGTATTTCTGTATCAGCCTTCTATCTCTTTTTGTCTCAAAGTGTTGTCGAGAGAGAGAGCAGCAGAAGATTCTTGATTCCCGATTCCCAAAAACTGACTGAATGTCTCTTTTTCTGTATGTGAAAGAGATGGAAAATCCCTTTTTGTATATGCCATATTATCTTCCTTTTGAAATTTGAAATTCTTCTGCATTCAATGATGACGACCTGGAGAATGTTTTGCATTGATTGAGTTTCCCCAACAGTCCCATGGAAAAATGGCAAGCAATAATCCTGATTAAGACTGTAATTAATGCTCCTTCTAACGGTAATATTCAGAGAATATTTTATCATTAATTACTCAGGAATTATTACAGTAGGAAAGAGACAGAAGGATGGAAATAACCAAGTCTGGATTCATCGAACAGAGAACAAAAATCGTCGAGCTTAGTCCACAGTTCGTCGAGCTGAGGAGTTGTGTTCGTCGACCAGATGGATTCTGTTCATCGAGCTAAGTTCCAAGATCGTTGAGCTGAAAACAGATAACTTCATTCTCTAGAACCTTGTCTTTTCTGCACATCGAATTTGTCGAGCTGAGAATTTGACTTCGTCGACCAAAGTTCAGTGAAGTGTTTCTGGACTTAGAATATTGTAGATATCTCTCTAATAAAGTGTTGAAGTGGAGTTGCCAGAAATCGTCAACCTGAGAACTAGATTCGTCGACCTTTTGGTGTCGACACAGCTTTTCTGGAATGTGTCGACACAGTTGCTTCTTGTCTCGACATAGTTATTTTTTTGACAGAAATCTGGAGTGTGTCGACACAAGTCCTGTGTGTCGACACAGTTGATGTCGACAGATGTTCTGTGTGTCGACACAAGTCCGGTGTGTCGACACAATCTGGCTTCTGGTGTCGACACAGTTGGTGTCGACAGATGTTCTGTGTGTCGACACAAGTCTTCTGTGTGTCGACACAATCTTGCTTCTAGTGTCGACACAGTCTAGCATCTGGTGTCGACACAATTGGTGTTGATAGATGTTCTGTGTGTCGACAGAAGTATTCTATGTGTCGACACAATCTTGCTTCTAGTGTCGACAGAGTTGGTGTCGACAGATATTCTGTGTGTCGACACAAGTCTTATGTGTGTCGACACAATCTTGCTTCTGGTGTCGACACTGTTGATTCAGTCTCTGGCAGTCTGTTGAAAGCTGGTCCATGTGATGTTGATTCTAAGGACTTGGCCTAGATTCTAGGACACAACCATGACCCTGGCTATACATGATGGGTCATATGATCCTAACTTAGTGAACCTAGCCCAAATTAACTAGGGATCCAACATTCTCTCTCCCCCTCATTAATTCTATTCATGCATCTCTCCATATATGCATGGTCGCCCCCCCCCCCCCCCCCTGATGCTCCTTCATCTCCACCTCCCTCTAGAACCTTCCCCCTCATCTATATAAGGAGCCCTTGCCTCATGCTTTGGAGAGGTTGGATTTTGGAGAGAAAGTGAGAGTGCTAGTACAAGAGAGTTCATTTCTTTTCTTGTTGTTGTTAAGTTTATTTTATTAATGTAACCCTTTTTTGGTAGTATAATATTGTCTCTTTTATTATTATTTTGTACTCCCCTTTTTTATCAAGAAATGAAAATGAATTTCCTTTATCATATCGTGGTTCCCTTCTTGAATATGCGTAGCTAATTTTCGTTAGTATTTGATCATGAGGATCCATGAAATGAGATGAGATTCTTCTTTACTTCTTAGTTTTATTTTTGTTAAATTTTTTCTCGACCATTGATTTTTCTCGCGTCGACTCTGTATTTCTGATATACGGTAGTAGGCAATTAGATCTCATTTCATAGTAGTCGAGAGACTCGTTGATTTGAAAGATCACTCAAAGAAGGAAGAAGTTGCATGCAATCCTAAAGATAGGATGACGTAAATCCTCCGGATTGGAGTCAAATCCAATAGTGTGGGTCACTTCGATAATGCAACTTTAGGGCTTTTGATTTGCAAAAAGATTTCAGTCAAAACAACTAGAAGTTAGGATATTTCATGCTTTAGCGAGATTATTTCTTATTTTCGGATCCATCACGGTCGAGATTGGTTTGCAATTTTAGAACGTTTATTTTTATCCTTCTTATCTATTTTCATGGTGAATCATTGATCGAATGCTATCTTTTTTATCCGAAGTTTTCGTTTTAATATTATCTTTAGTTTAATTTAAATTTCCTCAAAACACCCAACAATCGTACGGTAGGATAATAATAGAAGCGTGAGTAATAGTAATTGACAACCCTGAGTTTTTAATACGACCTTGGTACTACAATTCGATAGGTACGCTTGCCTGTTCGGGTTGATAGTCATTCAATTCACCAAGTTTTTGGCGCCATTGTCGGGGACCCTTTTTCGTCAATATTAGGAAAACGCTTTCACTATTACTTCTGCAAAAACAAAAAAAATTATTACCTTTCTCTATTTTCTTCTTCAAGTCTCTATTTCTGTTCTTCTCTTTTTCTTTCCTCCATTCTCCTTCTATTATTTTCTTTTTATTTCTAGCGCATGACCCACACGAATTCATCACTACTTGTTGACTTGGACCCAGAAATCGAGTGCGCCTTTCGGAGAAACTTGCAATTCGGGGGTTCCACTTCTCAAACAGTGGTTGAGGATTCCGACGGTGATTGTAACTTCAACTCTGAAATGGGAGAATCCAACCCAGCGTTTGCCCAGCAAAGGAGAATGTCCGATTATGCTCGGCCCAACCTGGAGGGTACAGAAACAATTATTGTTCGCCCTGCAATTGCGAACAATAACTTTGAGCTTAAGCCTAGCATCATAAAAATGGTGCAGCAATATGTACAGTTCGACGGATTAGAAGATGAAGATCTGAACTTGCATATTGCTAGTTTTCTCGAGATCTGTGACACCTTCAAAATCAATGGTGTCTCAGATGACGCAATTAGGCTAAGACTCTTCCCCTTCTCCTTAAGAACAAAAGCCAAACATTGGTTGAGTTCTCTGCCAAGAGGTTCAATCACCACTTGGAATATTTTAATAGATAAATTTCTCGCTAGATATTTCCCCCCACTAAAACTACGAAACTTCGAAATGATATTACCTATTTTTCTCAAATTGCTTATAAGACCCTCTATGACACTTGGGAGAGGTTCAAAGAACTTTTGATATGCTGCCCTCATCATGCTCTGCCTGTATGGTTACAGGTCCAGACATTCTACAATGGGCTAAATCAAGAGACCATGTAGATGATAGAAGTCGATTCCGGTGGGTCTTTGGATGGTAAAACTCTGGAGGATGCTCTTGAGCTTATTGAGGACATGACGATGAACACCTATCAGTGGAACTCGTCTCGGACTCGCCAAAATAAACCTACAGGTATCTACGAAGGGGACTCTATGTCCCAACTAGCGCTTCAATTGGAGATGTTGAACAAGAAAATAATGGAGATGACTGCTGCCTCCACCCCTCAGGTATATGAAAATGCAAATGCTGCTGCCGAGCAGGTGGATTATCTGGGGAACATACCCAGGCCTGCTCAAAATAATTTTTCTAATTTTTTTGCTCCTCCTGGTTTCAATAATGCTTCAAACTCATATCACCCTGGATGGCGTAACCATCAGAATTTTTCGTGGAGTAATCCCGCAAATGCCACACGTCCACCACACGATTTCACTCCACCACCACCACCACATCAAACTCAAATTCAAAACCAAAATTTTCAAAAACCTCCCTCTTTGGAGGAAATGTTTTCTAGATATATAAGCACGAACGAGGCGACCATTAGAAATTTAACAGGGTCAATGAAAAATCTAGAAAACACGATCGGTCAACTCGCTAAGGTTATCTCCGGGAGGCCACCTGGGACTCTTCCCTCAAATACTGAACCCTACCCAAGGGAGCACGAGAAAGCGATTTCCCTTCGGAGCGGTAAAGTAATCCACCAGCCAACCACTAGGGAAGAGCCAGAGGTGATTGTCTCTCCTACTGCTAAACAAACAATCGTGACAGAAATAAATGATAACAATTTTGAAAAAGAAAAAGAAATACTTGTTTTTGAAAAACAAAACGATAATTTTCAAAATGATGCTCTGGTGATTATAAAAGAATTTCTGCCACCTCCCTATCCCTCTAAGCTTAGGAAAGACAAATTAGATGATCATTACCAACGCTTTCTCGAGATGTTCAAACAAATCCATATTAATCTGCCGTTTCACGAAGCTATTAATCAGATTCCAAAGTACGCTAAATATCTTAAGGATTTGTTGACTAATAAAAAGAAACTGGAAAATCTATCTCATGTAACGTTGAATGAAGAGAGCTCGGCGGTCATTAATAATTCTAATCTTCCTAAAAAGATAAACGATCCGGGTAGCTTTTCTATTCCTTGTGTTTTTTGTAATCTTTTTGTAAAGCACACGTTAGCGGACCTAGGTGTGAGCATCAACATTATCATGTTTTCCTTATTTAAGAGCTAGGATTGTGCACTCTCAGCCCTACGCGTATGAGTATCTAGTTAGCCGACATATCAATCAAGTATCCGTTAGGTATTGTAGAGGACGTGCTAGCGAAGGTCGACAAATTCATCTTCCCGGTGAATTTTGTTATTCTTGATATTGAAAAGGACGTCAATGTCCCTCTTATCGTTGGTCGTCCCTTCCTAGCCACCTCTCGATCAGTCATCAATGTGAGTAACGAGAAGCTCTTTCTTTGTGTGGGAGATGTCGAGGTTATTTTTTCTATAAATCAATCTATGAAAAACTCTTTGAAAAATGATGATTCTTGTTTTTTTCTTGATGTGTTAAATGAAGATTCCTCTCTTTCCCTTTCCAATGTAACTTCAAATGATTTTTCCTCTTCTTTTTCTGAAATTTCTTCAAATGTTTTTGAAGACACGGTTATGTTCGTGCAAGCCAACTTTGAAAATGAACCTGTTTTCAGACAAATTTTTTTTGAAAATCTTACTTTTGAAAAAGAAAAAACATTGAAAAACTCTTATGATGAACCACCCAACCTTGAATTAAAACCACTCCCCGAACATCTTAAATATGCTTTTCTAGAAAAAAATTCTAAATTGCCGGTAATAGTTTCGACCTTTCTTTCTCAATCTGAGAACGATCAATTGATCGAGGTGATACAAAGGCATCGCCGAGCTATAGCGTGGCAAATATCTTATATTTCTGGCATAAGACACTCTTTTTGCACCCATAAAATATTTTTCGAAAATAATTCTAAAAGCATAGTCCAGCCTCAATGTCATCTTAATCTGAATATGAAAGAGGTCGTGAAGGGAGAGGTGCTTAAATTATTAGATGCGGGAATAATGTACCCAATTTCCGATAGTAAGTGGGTAAGTCCGGTACAGGTTGTACCTAATAAGAGTGGGATCACGATAGTGACGAATGAGAACAACGAGTTAATTCTAACTAGGATGGTAACGAGATGGAGGATGTCCATCGACTTCCGTAAGGTAAACGATGCCACCCGTAAAGATCACTTCCCCCTTCCCTTTATCGATCAGATTTTAGAACGTTTATCCGGGCATAGTTTTTATTGCTTTCTCGACGGTCTCTCGCGGTATTTCCAAATCCCTATCGCACCCGAGGACCAAGAGAAGACAACATTCACTTGCCCCTTCAGAACGTTTACCTACCGTAGGATGTCCTTCGGTCTTTGCAACGCACATGCTACCTTTCAGCGATGCACGTTAGAAATTTTCGATAGATACGTTGAGAGTATAATGGAAGTCTATATGGACGACTTTTTTGTTTTCGGCGACTCTTTCTCTTTATGTTTACAAAATCTAGCTAAGGTCTTAGAATGATGCGATGAAACAAACCTGGTTTTAAACTGGGAAAAATGCCACTTTATGGTGAGAGAAGGTCTAGTTTTAGGACATAAATTCTCTGCTAGGGGAATCGAGGTCGATCAAGCTAAGATCAAGGTGATTGAGAAGCTGTCGCCTCCCATGAACATAAAAGCGATTAGGAGCTTTCTAGGCCATGTGGGGTTTTATAGGCGTTTCATTAAAGATTTTTCTAAAATCACCAAGCCTCTAACCAAACTTCTGGAAAAAGACAGCCCATTTAATTTTGACGAATCATGTTTAGCTGCTTTTGATTTCATTAAATCTAAACTTATTAATGCTCCAATTATGATCGCCCCAGTTTGGGATTTGCCTTTAGAAATAATGTGCGATTCGAGTAGTTTTGCGGTCGGTGTGGTGCTAGGACAACGAATAGCTAAGAATTTCCACCAAATTTATTACGCGTGCAAAACACTTAATTCGGCACAGGAAAACTACACCACAACCGAAAAGGAACTCTTAGCTGTTATTTTCGCATTTGACAAATTCCGACCATACATTACTCTTTCTAAGGTTATTGTTTTTACGGATCATTCCGCTTTGAAGTACCTCCCTTATAAACCGGACGCCAAGCCGCGCCTTATTCATTGGATCCTCTTACTTCAAGAATTCGACTTGGAGATTCGGGATAAGAAAGGAGAAGAAAACCTAGCGGCTGATCATCTTTCTCGCCTCAAAAATCCTGAAATCAGTGTTTTAAATGAAAATTCTCTTAATGATTCTTTTCCAGATGAACAAATTTTAAACGTTTCTTCTTCTACCCCTTGTTTTGCCGATCTGGCCAATTATCTCGTGGCCCGGGTCCTTCGAAAAGAGTACTCTTCTCAGCAAAAGAAGAAATTCTTTTCTAAGTTGAAGTATTATTTTTGGGAGGACCCCTTTCTATTCCGCATTTATGTGGACCTGGTGGTAAGAAGATGTGTTTCCCGGGAAGAAGGCCAACAGATTTTAAAGCATGTTCATGAAGGTCCGACTGGCGGGCATTTTCAAGCAAACCGCAACGCCCACAAAGTGCTTAGTACTGGCTTTTATTGGCCAAGCATATTTAAAGATGAATAAATCTTTGTGAGCGGGTGTGATCGATGCCAGCGGACTGGAAACATATCCAATAAAAATGAAATGGAACAAAATTATTTTCTTGAGTGTGAAGTTTTCGATTTTAGGGCATCGACTTCGTAGGCCCGTTTCCCTCATGCTTAGGTAATAAATATATTTTAATCGCCATAGATTATGTTTCTAGGTGGGCGGAGGCCCAAGCTTTACCCAGTAAGGATGCTCGAGTTGTAGTTTCTTTTTTTAAAAAAATTATTTTCTCGTTTTGGTTTTCCTCGAGCAATCGTTAGTGATAGGGGAATTCATCTCTGGAACGCTCAGCTCGCTAAAACTTTAACCAAATACTGCGTTACGCATAAAATATCCACCGCTTATCACCCCCAAGCAAACGGTCAGGTCGAGGTAGTCAATCGCGAACTTAAATGCATTTTGGAAAAACCTGTTTCTACTTCTCATAAAAATTGGTCATTAAAGTTAGACGATGCTCTTTGGGCATATCAGATAGCTACAAGACCACTATTGGTTGTACTGCTTTCCGATTGGTCTATGTAAAATCGTGTCATTTCCTGGTAGAAGTAGAACACCGTACGTATTGGGCACT
Organism: Platanthera guangdongensis; assembly: GCA_039583875.1. Taxonomy (NCBI): domain Eukaryota; kingdom Viridiplantae; phylum Streptophyta; class Magnoliopsida; order Asparagales; family Orchidaceae; genus Platanthera; species Platanthera guangdongensis. The sequence goes on along the minus strand of CM077165.1, from coordinate 81,576,843 downwards.
AAAATTTTTTAATTTCAATCCGCACTCGATCGGTGCGCACAAAAAAATCAATTAAATGAACTCGACGAGTGGCGAGCTAACGCTTATGAGAACAACAAAATCTATAAAGAACACACGAAACTTTATCACGATAAGAACTTGCTACACACTAAAACATTTAAACCAGGCGATCAGTTTCTTCTTTTTAATTCGCGTTTACATATTTTCCATGGAAAGCTTAAGTCTCGATGGTCTGGATCATTTACGGTCAAGCAAATTTTTTTATGGAACTTTGTTGCTCTCGCACCAGGACAAGGGTGACTTCAACGTTAATGGTCATAGACTGAAGTTATATTTTTCAAATGATTTGGTATCTCCTGCAAAGGAGCATCTTATTTTTGGCTCTTAATATTTTTTTTCTTTTGAAACTCATTCTTATTTTAGACTTCTTATTATTATCAAACTTTTATTATTATTCGAACTTTATATTGTTAAATAAAGAACACTCTTGGGAGCCTGCCCAAAGATTTGTCTGCTTTTATTTTTGTATTTTGCTCTTCTCACGGTAGCCAAACAAGTGCAAGTTCGTGATTGCCGCTCCAACGTTGCTGATTTCAAGAAGGTTCAAGTCAAGCCTGCTGGTGATAAAGTGAATTAAAGCGCAAGCATGAGGGAGCGACATCCGCTTTTGACATCACAAACCCGGGGAAGTCGTGTTCTTTTTTTCTTATTTTTACTTTACTGTATTTTCTATCCCCCCTCTTCTCCTTCTCTTTCTCGTTTTTTTTTCATTGAGGGCCATGAAAATCTAAGTATGTGGGAGGGTTTCGTTTATTTCCTTTCTTTCTTTTTTTTCTTTTCTTACAAAAAAACAAATAATTTATTATAGTTATATTAAGACTCTTAGGAGTACTACTTTCTTTAACTTCATCAAAAATCCAAAAAAAACTAGAAAATACAAAACTCAAAAAAATCAAAAATCAAAAAATTTCTAAAATCTATTTGAAAATGAAAATCAAAAATTATTTTCTATCTTTATTTTTTATGTTTCTTCTAGTGGTGTGTATGCCCCTGCGGTTCTTTAGTTCTAAGTAGAATTTCTTTGAATCAGGTTTCTAAATCTATTATTTTAACATAGCTTAGTTTTACGATTTTCTAGTTCTTAAATATAGGCATCTGTTTTTTACGTTGTAAGTTAGCAAATTGTAATTTTCTTTTTATTCGGTTTAATTGCATATGAACGGTTGCTAGATAACGTTGTCACTTTTTCATTTTGGGGTAATTCTTTCTTGGTGTCTATAACTTGTCTCTAGCGACCCTCGAAGCATTTGCGTCGTTTTTCACGTACTTTAAAAATGATTTAGGCCCCCCTTTGATCCGTTTGAGCCTTTTTTCCCACCCAAATATTTCACCTTTGCTAAAACAACTTTGGGCCTTTTTCCATTCTTCTTTGTTTAGCTCCACCTTTCATTTTTCACCAAAGCCAATATACCCTTCCTATTATAACACTAGATTTGATCTTTACCTAAATATTATTATTGTGATGGGTTATCATCTTTGAAAAATGAAAAGGACATTATATGCGTACATTTGGAGCTCTCCTATGAAAAAAAATTATTATTATCCAAAAATGTGAAATCAAAAAAGAGAAAAAGAAGAAGTTTATTTTTGGCCAATTATGTGAAAAAATAGATGTCCTTGTTCATTTTTTAGTTTGGATTGGAGAAAATGATGTACATGTTGTTTCTCATTTTTGTGTTTTTATGTTTATTTAAAGCTCATCCTTGGTTTAGTGTGTTTTAACCGTCATTTTATCCTTGATTTTCTATTCCAAGTCTTTACGCCTATAAAAGTCCTTTTGATCTTTAGAACGTGACTCAAACCCGCAGTGGAGAGAGTGTGAAAAGTCAAGCCTATGGCCACCATCATTGATGGATTTCTTTGGAGGTTATCTTGAGGTGATTTAGGGGTAATTATTATTCTAGCAACCTAGTAGTTCGTTCAATGCGCCGTTTATTTAGAATCTCTACTTTTGTTTTTCTTATTTTCCTAAATTTTGGATGCCTTGTTTTAGGGATTTAGAAATGTGTAACTCTTCTTTATGTTCTAATGATATTTTTAGGTCTCCATTTTCAAGTTTTCTATTGTGGACTTCTCACCCCACTAGTTTTTAACATATAAATTAGGATAGTTTAATTTTTCATATTTTGGTTTTCTTAATGATGAAACTTAAAATTTCTTTGTTTGTTTTTATTCCTCTTCCCTAGTTTTTAAATTCCATTTTCTTGAGGGCAAGCAAGTACTTAAGCATGGAGGAATTTGATGACTAGTTTTAGTCATCGGTTTTTGGGTTAGTTTAGCATAAAAATTCCTAGGTTTAATTATATTTTTATGTATTTTGTGTTTGTTATGTTATATTTTATATTTGGTAACTAACATCATGTTTTTTTTGTAGGTTCAAGCCCCCAACCATGCAACCCGAGCTCAAGTCCAGCACAACATGATGTAGTACACATGATGCAGCCCCTCCATAATGCAGCATCCCGAGCCACTTCATTGATGTAACCCGAGCCCTTTTCTCATATGCAGCCCCTCCATAATGTAGCAGCCCGAGCACATGATGCAGCACACAAATACAACCCACTTCATTGATCCAACCCGAGCCCACTTCACTCATCAAGGCCACCTTTGCATGGCTCTACACATATTTCAGCCCATTTGAGGCACATGCATGGCCAACTCCCTCTCTCCCCCTTTCTTTTTATATTTTTCTCCCCATACATGCATGGCCGGCTCCCTCTCTCCCCTCTTTTATTATTCAATCATCCCCCATCTTCTATTCCTATTTTCCCATTTTCTATTTTTATTTTCTTTAATTAAAATGCATTGAGCCTTGTCTTCTCTCTCCCCCTCATTAATTCCATTCAAGGATCTCTCCATACATGCATCCCCCCCCCACCCCCTTGTGCTCCTTCATCTGCACCTCCATCTAGAACCTTCCCCCTCATCTATATAAGGAGCCCTTGCCTCATGCTTTGGAGAGGTTGGATTTTGGAGAGCAAGTGAGAGTGCTAGTACAGGAGAGTTCTTTTCTTTTCTTATTGTTGTTAAGTTTATTTTATAAGTGTAACCCTTTTTTTGGTAGTATAATATTGTCTCTTTTATTATTATTTTGTACTCCACTTTTTTATCAAATAATGAAAATGAATTTCCTTTATCATATCGTGGTTCCCTTCTTCAATATGAGTACATAATTTTCTTTAGCATTTGATCATGAGGATCCATGAAATGAGATGATATTCTTCATTACTTCTTAGTTTTATTTTTGTTAAATTTATTCTCGATCCTTCTTTGATTTTTCTCGTGTCGACTCCGTATTTCTGGTATACAGTAGTAGGCAATTTGATCTCATTTCATAGTAGTCGAGAGACTCATTGATTTGAAAGATCACTCAAAGAAGGAAGGAGTTGCACGCAATCCTATAGAAAGGACGACGTAAATCCTCCAGATTGGATTCAAATCCAATAGTGCGGGTCACTTCGATAATGCAACTTTAGGCCTTTTGATTTGTAAAGAGATTTCAGTCAAAACGTCTCGAAGTTAGGAGATTTAATGCTTTAGCGAGATTATTTCTTATTTTTGGATCCATCACGGTCGAATTTGCTTTGTAATTTTAGAACGTTTATTTTTATCCTTCTTATCTCTTTTCATGATGAATCATTGATCGAATGCTATTTTTAATCCGAAGTTTTCGTTTTAATATTATCTTTAGTTTAATTTAAAATTCCTCAAAACACCCAATAATCATACGATAGGATAATAGTAGAAGCGTGAGTAATAGTAATTGACAACCCCGAGTTTTTAATACGACCTTGGAACTACAATTCGATAGGTACACTTTCCTGTTCGGGTTGATAGTCATTCAATTCACCACTCTCCACCTCCACAATCTAGGAAAGGACCTCCTCCTCCAATAGTAGGAGCAGCAGGAAGTTTTTCTCAATCTCACAGGTCTACTTCTCACTCTCATCATCATTCCAGGCCATCTCAGAGCAGCAGCCAGCAGCATACTGGTCAAAGAAGATAGCTACAACAACAAAAGAATCAAATCAGCTAACATCAGACATCTCAAAGTAGTTAGTAGGATAAATCAAGCCCAAAAAGGCCACCATCTCCATCCTATGATCCAAAGATGGATCCCAACTTCAGAATGGCCAGGTTCAATGAGATTGTAGCTCTTTCTTAGATCAGGAAAGCCAGAGAAGAGGGGAAGGATACATCCCAATTCTCAACAATGTCTCACTACAAATAAAAAGGGATAGCCAGGTATGCAAAGGAAAATCTATTTAATGTTGACCAATATATGTCTATGCATCTAGAGGCATTTGTGTCAGTGCTGGTTCTGAAGACATGAAGATGATACAGAGAGAAGCAGAAGTCCCTACTAGAAAAATGATTTTCACTAAACCTGCTTCAGATTCTTCTTCTACAACTTCACAGAAGGATGCATAATTTTCTTGCTTATGTTTTTTTAAAACTTTTTTATTGTTGTAATATACTCACAAGGCACATTTGTTCATATCTGCTGAATACTTTATAATTCTATCACATACTTTCTTACTTTGTAATTTTCTTTATTTTTATAGTGTCCTTACCTAGATAGGGGGAGATTGTTGGAACCCTGCTTGTGACTTGGGCTAGGATCACTATTAGGATTGATTAGATGACCTAACATATATAGTCTAGGGTCATAGGATGTTTTCAGGGTCAAGGTCAGTCACATGATATTAGATTATTGGAACCTACCTTCAGAAGACTTCAGAGATCGAAGACTTTAAAGAAAAAGCAGTTAAAAGTATGCAAAAAAAGTCGATCGCCGAAAGCTGAACTAAGTTTGATGATCGTCAATCTCAGATCGGCGAACTCAGAGTTCCTTCTCTGAGTTGAGCTCGATGAAAGTCAAGCTGAGGTCGACGAACTGCTTTTTCTACTTTAAAGTTTAGCTCGACGAACGACTTACTCAGTTCGACGAACTTGGAGGTCAGATTGAAGAAGTAAATTATTCAGTTCAACGATCTTGGAGCTCAGTTCAACAAAAGAAAGTTATCAGCTCGACGAACTTGGAGCTCAGGTCGACGAAAATTTGTCGAGTTCGACTAACTACTTCCAGGTTCTATTCGACTAATTCTCTATAGTTTTTTAGTTCAACTAATGACAGATCGATTTCAAATTAATTCAATCAAGTAATGCTCTGATAATTAATGCATAATATTCCCAATAAATATATCTGTTACCAGGCAACATTAATTATCGATTTCATAGAGTTATTACCATACCAATTACTAGGACAGTTATGAAAATACATTCAAGGCAAATTGAGCCGTTCCAACTCCCAGAGATTATGCAGACAAATTTCAAGGAAAGATTTTAAAAATTCAAAGGTATGAAATCTGCAAGGATATATATACTCCTTCAGAAAATTGCAGTGTCTAAGGAAGTCCTTCATCATTTGCCTCAAGCCTTCAAGAGACAAAAAAATAAAATATCAGCCTGAATGTTTTACTGAACAACAACATCAACTTTGTAGGCCTACACCCTAAAGTAAAGCTTCCATCTCCTGATCATCTACACAACTCAGGGGGAGCTTTGATATCATCAACAATCCACTAGTCTTCTTAGAGATTTGAGATAGAGAAGACAAAATCATTTTCATTTTTCTTTCACTGTGTATAGGGTTTTAACTCCCTTCAAAAGATAACTTTTTGGTTCACAAGTCACCTGATCAAAATACTTGGGATTGGTTTTTGGGTACCTGATCAAAAGCTCAAAGGGTTGCTAGATCTCCATTAGAAAAATAGATCTTCTATTGATAGGGCACCTGAGCAAAAACCTGTGGTGGCAGGACACCTGAGAAAAAACCTGTTGTGGATTCCTATCAGGGTGGTAGAAGAGTGGATGTACCCAAGTTTATTGGGGAATAACTATAAATTACTTGTGTCCTCTGGATTAACTTTACTTGTTTTATTTATGTGTTGTGATTGTTCTCTTTTCTTATATATCTATTTATCACATATTTTAGCTTTGCTGTAAAAACAAATAAAAATTTTAAATTGCACTATCCACCCCCCCCCTCCCTGTAGTGTAAAGGAGATCTATCCGTCACTTTCAGATGTACCCATAATTTTGGGGAACCATTATAAAATTCTTGTGTGGTTTTTTGTGTTTGTTTTCTGTTTGCAAAATCATAAAAAGGTCTCAATCACATAGTAACTAAGAAGAAAAAAAAATAAATCAAAAGACCTAGATAAACCCATTCAACCCCCCCCCCCCCCCCCCCCCCCCGTAGGTTGATAGCTACCTTGAAAATAAGAACTTTCACATTCCTTACTGGAGCATGATCCTTAAGATGGCTCCTTGTTCCAGTCTTATGCCTGGAACAGCCTCTGTACAAGTACCACATAGGGGTATGGGAACTTGGACTATCCTACAAAACAAAATTAGCAAACATTAGGACCCCAATTTTTATTGGGTCCTTTGTTCTGGTTAGTCTGAAATAAACCATGTCCTCCTGCAAATTTTTTGACAAGAAGACTACCTCTAACTCTATGAAATATAGGATTGTGCTGGCAATCTAAGGCAAAATGCCCCAACTTTGCCACAACACCGACCCTCATGAATATTATTCCTTCTTTTTTGAGCAGATCTGGTAGCAGCTAACTATTTAGAAATAGTAGCAACTTCCTTTATCTTATTTCTCTCAGCCATAATCTGACTGAAGGTGAGTTTGGTAGTAGTAGAAGAGCTTGGTTTTTTTTGAGATCTACCAACAGTGATCTTCTTTGCATACGACAAGCTATTAATGGCCTCAAAAATGCCCAAGTCTGACTTGCTGACAGACTTGTGCTTGGTCTGAGTGTGGGCAGGGAGATCATGAGAAAAGTCTACTGCCTTATTCTTGACTGTAGGGGCTGGAGCACCAAATGCAAATGGTCCATTATTGGCCATTTGGACTTCTTCACGGGGAGCTTTCTGTGCAATCAAACTCATGCCCTTCCTTCTTCCATTGAAAGATACACTTGTAGTCTTACAAGGAGAATTCTAATTCTTCATGTGACCATGCATGCAGTCTTGGCCATACCTGTTGGAAGGAAGGATTACCTTGTGAAGGGTGGCCTAAGGCACTATAGGAGCTTTGCCTTTCCCTTTGGAATGGGCAACTATAGAATTCCACTTGAACTCTAAATCCCTCTTATTATTTGAGAGGTGATGGAGTCAATTAGTGATAACAAAGTTTTGGGCTTTGAAAAACTAGTAACAATCTTTTTCTCCTTTAGGAGTTTCTCTTCAAAATCAAAGATGATCTTGTTCTTCTGGCTTATGGTATCAATTTGGGTGATTGAGATGGCATTTAGTTGGCTGACTTCTCTAGCCTTGTGATCCAGCAAGGATGTTGTCTCAGCCTGCTGGGCAGCAGCTAGATGTATGGAGACAATCTCCTCAGCCTGCTTCTTGGCCAACTTCTTGCTTCTTTTCAAAGCATCCAATATTTTACGATACATGTCAACTAATTGATTGACATCTTACTCAGATTGTGAGTCATCTTCATCACTAGATGAGGATGGATCAGAATCCAGACTGGTCTTATAATCTGAATAATAAGAAGAACTAGATAGAGAATGTACCTTTTCTGCACCAGGCTAATCCTGACAGGATTCTTCATCAGACATTACCATCAGCCCATAGCAACTGATGTCATCTTCATCCTTCTTAGTGTTACTGTCTGAATGTGAAGGAGGGGCCCTGGTACCTATACTATCGGCAGGATTAACATCATCTTCATCACTATTACTGAACACAGAGGACAGTGGGGCTATGATTCCTATCCAAGCAGCAGGATAGTCTAGATCTTTGTCTTCAATAGCAGCAAACAATGCAATGAAGGCTTTTTCTTCTCTGCAGACTTGAAACTTCATTGAGCTCTGATCCTTATGGTTCAATCCTGAACCCATAAGTATAAACCTTTTATGTATCCTTTGAGATCTACACAGACTATTAAATCTTTTTTGAGTAACCTCTCTATGATACCACTTAAAAGTCTTTAATTTTAAGGATAGTTAAATCACCTAGAGGGTGGGGGGGGGGGTGAAAGGGTTTCTTAGTCTTAAATGACTATCTTTTACTTTTTTTTGATCTAGGTGTGTTGAGTTAGCTTAGTTAGCTTGCTTTCAAGAACACAAATAACACACACAAGATTTATTGTGGTTCCCCAGATTATGGGTACATCTACTGTATCTCCCACAATTCTAACAATGTATTAGATAAGGTTCTTCTCCAAATATCGACTCCTAAGAGCTTACAACACAGATACCTCAAGATCTCTCAGTCTCCTCCAAGACTTACCTCAGGCACAATGCCCTACCTCAAAGAAAGCTTGTTCCTTTAGCTCAGTGATCAGCAGATCACCTACCTCAGACATTAGCTCAAGTCCCACACTCAAGCTAGGAGGATAGCCCAACCTCAAAGAGAATGACTCTCCTACAGCTCAGTCATAAAGGCCCTACCACAGATCCACAGGAGGATCCTATAACTCAGGCACAAAGGCCCTACCTTATAGAGAATGATTCTCTTATCTCAGATCTAAAACAGATCCTACCTTGGGCAAAATGCCCTACACTCACATCCACATAGGTATCCTACCTCAGCCTTAATAAAATAGGCTTACAACTCAGGCACAAAGGTCATACCTCAGATCCACAATAGGGATCCTACATTTTCAGGCACAAATGCCCTACAGCTCTGACACAAGACTGGATCCTACAGAGAGAGTGATTGGTTGGTGTAGATTTGACTCTAGAGAAAAGTTCCCTGAGTCTGCCTTCCTGAGCTGAGATAAACTCAGCCCTACCTTCTTCATAACAAGATTGTTGATCTTCAAGTTGACTTGGCTTGTGCTGAGAAGTAACTCAGAGATTTTCTCTGATCTTGCTGATGATGGTGTTGATCACAAAAACTATCTTCTATTTTCTTTTAGTTGTTGCAGCTAGGGTAGAACCTTGCTGCGTCTACTTTTACCTCAGAGATTTCTCTAAACTAGATGTTGATCTTGTTGATCACAACAGCTTACTTTTTGTACCTTCTAGATCAGTTGTAGTTAGTGTTTTGCCTTAGCCGCTTCTTCTTCCTCAAAGATTTCTCTGATCTTGTTGTTGAAGATAATAGTTTGACAGTTGTTTTTACTCTTCAAACAGCTAACCTTGACTGCAGAAACCAAATGGCCCTGCTTCTTCTTTTTCCTTAGAAAGCTTTCTGAACTTGATGTAGTTGGTGTAAATTGCTACAACTAACTGGATGAACTTTTAGTCCAGCTAGTTTGAACTTCAGCTTCAAGCTCTGCAACAATGGCGAGAGAGAAGATGAAGAAGTTCTGCCTCTTTACGAAATGAAAAACCCTAAAAGTTGTCTTTGCTTCCCCCGAACTTATCCCTTTTATCTTCCGCTGTCCAACAAATATTTGACCCGTGGGTCCCACTGTAGTTGACTGATGTAACATATCTTTATCTGCAAAAGTCAAACAGTAGACCTGCGGCTCCATTTGTCATCTACTGTAGCTTTCCTGTAATATTTTGAAACTTTGCTGACTCATGCTGACATCAGCATCTGTGGACTTAGCCAAATTCTCAGTTTCATCTCAGGCATTGGATGCGTTGAGTGAATGGCCTTCACTCAACGCTTTTTGACTTGGTCAATTTCTTCTGCACTGTCAGGCATTCAGTGCGTTGAGTGAACCTTCATCACTCAACGCCCCTGGACTTAGCCGCTTCTCTGAACTCCTGACTTTTTGATGAGGCGTTGAGTGAACTGACTTCACTCAACTCTTCTATACTTAGCCGCAACTTCTTGATGAGCTTGCGTTGAGTTAGTTGTCCTCACTCAACGCATCTGGACTTAGATATATTTTTTTGTCTATCTTTCCTAAGGATTTGACAGATCATTGCTCTATCGACGTCTTCTGTTTTGGGCATTCAGTGAGCTGTCCTCACTCAATGCTTCTGGACTTAGCGAGAATCATTAAATGCTTATGCTTGACTCAATGATTTTCTTCATGCGTTGAGTGAGTTGTCCTCACTCAATGATTCTGGACTTAGTCAATTTTTCTGCTTGTTAATGCTGAGGCTTTGGTAGACTCAGCTTCACTCGATGCCTCTTATTATAGGGTGTTGAGTGACCTTCCTTCACTCAACACCTGTGAACTTTGCCACAATTCTATCTTGCAAACTGTCTGGCTTTGACTGTCCATCCTTTACTCGACCCTTTTTGGAATCTGGAGTTGAGTGAACTGGCTTCACTCAATGCCTGTGGACTTAGATGATTTTCATTCTTTTTAGCATCCTTCCTTGGCATCTGGCATTGAGTGAACTGGTTTAACACAACGCCTGTAGACTTAAATAGATTTTTGTCTCTCCACCTCTCTACCTTGTCCGCACCTGTCTCAATCACTTAGGCAACCTATCTAACCTTGTTCCAAGGAACATCCTGCACATGCTGAGCTTGAACAACAACAAATACAACTATGCTTTTAGTGTTGATGGTGATGCCTCTTCAAATCAAATATAAGGAACATTGAGGGCAATATTCCCAACAAACATCATAATCCGCAACATACTCCAACCATCTATGCTAGCGCAAATTCAGGTCCTTCTGAGTGAAGAAAAACTTCAAGCTCTTATGGTCCGTGTAAATCTTGCACATCGCACCATATAACAATTGTCTCCACTACTTCAAGGCATAGATCACTGCCGCATACTCCAAATCATGAGTAGGGTAATTCTTTTCATGAACGTTTAACAGCCTCGATCCATACTCAATCACTTCTCATTCTTGCATCAACACACAACCAAGCCCAACGTGTGATGCATACACAAAAATGACATACTCCACTCCTTCGGTAGGCAAAGACAACACTAGAGCAGTGCACAATCTCTTTTTCAACTCATGAAAGACTTCTTCGCACTTATCGCTCCACATAAATGTTGTGTTCTTCTGTATAAGTTTAGTCAAAGGAGCTGAAAACGCAGAGAATCCTTCAACAAACATTCTGTAATAGCCTATCAACACTAGGAAACTTCTTATCTATTTAGGTGTGGTAGGTCTTTTACAATCAATAACAACGGACATCTTCTTTGGGTCAACCAAAACTCCATCTTTATTCACAACATGACCTAAAAAGGACACCTGAGGTATCCAAACTTCACACTTGCTCAACTTTGCATACAACTTATGTTCTCTTAAAGCAGATAGAACTAAACGCAAGTGCTGGGCATGCTCCTCAGTGCTCCGGGAATAAATTAGAACATCGTCAACAAAAATAACTGATAAGTCAATATTTATAGTTATTTTAATATAATTTTTATTTAATAAATTGTTATATTTTATTTATTTTATATTAATATTGTTATTAATTCCTTTCTTTTCTTATTTCAGGTTAATCTGGGCTGCCAATATCAATTTGGAGCTTGCAGGACTGATCAGGAGAAGGAACTGAACAATACTAGAAAAATCACATTTTACACGCCCCGGTCACGGGCGTGACCCTCAAGTCACGTGTATGACCAGCAGCCGTGACCCATCCAGGACCTACAGAGTACATTTCAACGTCAGGTTAAAGTTACATGCCTCGAAGATGGGCGTGACCTTTGGGTCACGGTCATCACTGTCAGGCGTGACATCCAGGAGTGTCGCGCATTATGAAGCCAGTTTCAGATCGAGACGGTTTTCAGCTTACACGCCCTAGGTCACAGTCGTGACCTAGGGGCGTGACTTCCCGCAACTGCCAGATTTTACTTCCCTCGATTTCTAGTTCTAGTTGTTTATAGTAACAGTAAAGACGCGCCCTAGGTTATGGGCGTGACCTAGGGGTGACCCGGAAAACAGCAAAGTTTGGCGGTTTTTCTCCAATGTTCCCGGGATTTCAAGGGGACAGTTCCGCACCTTATACGCCCCCTAGTCACGGGAGTGACCGAGGGGCGTGACTTTCTAGAAAAATACTTATAAATACTAGATTGAGCCATGAGCTTAGGAGTCATCTCAGAGTAGAGTTTAGGAAATTTTAGTTGCTTAGTTCCACTTTCCTTGTATTTCTTTTATGTTCTTTTAAATTTCTTAGTAGATCTACTTTGCTAATGTTAATTCAAGTGTTTTTCCTTTATGCAATCATGTTTCACTTTCCCTTTTCTTTTTATGTACTTGTTTTATAATGATATGTAGCTAATTTCATTAGGACTTGATCATGGCAAGCTATTAAATAAAATAAATTTCTTCTTTTTGCCAAGCTTTCTTTATTATCGCTTAAATCTATCTTTGATTTATATTTCATGATTTCGATCTTAGATCCGTATCCTAGATTTACCAAGAGGTTGTGGGTACGAGTAGATCACTCAAAGTGTAATGCCCCGAAACTCAAAAGAGCGACGGGGGAAGTTTTGGGCCCGATTTGGAATATGGCAGTAGGCACACGGCCTGGGAATGGGCGTGTCATACTGTAGTCGACAACTTGGCCGTGAAGTCGACGAATTTCGGTCGACACTGTGTTGAGACATGGCACACGTCCTGAGACACGGGCGTGTCTTAGGGCGTGTTGAGCCCGTGTCGACGATCGGCCCGGTGTGTCGACGATTTTCACTGGACGAAGTGTTGAGACGAGGCACACAGCCTGAGACATGGGCGTGTCTCAGGGCGTGTCGAGCCCATGTCGACAACAGGCCCGGGGTGTCGAAATTTTCGCTCGACGATGTGTCGAGACAAGGAACACGGCCTAGGACACGGGCGTGTCCAAGGCCGTGTCGGGTGCTCGACGAACTTCACTCGACGAACTTCACTCGACGAAGTGTCGAGACCATGAACACGGCCTGGAGCCCAGGCGTGTTGAGGTAGACACGGGCACGGGCACAGACACGGGCGTGTCCAGTACCCGTGTAGTTCTCGGGTTGTTTTCGGGCTAAATCGATGGGGGCACACGGCCGACCACACGGCTGTGTCAGTTGGAACACGGGCGTGTCAGGTCGAACACGGGCATGTCGGATGCCCGTGTGTTGTTCCAGGCGCATAGATTTTGACGATGAATGGGGGACACGGCCCTAGACACGGCCGTGTGCCAGGCCGTGTTCGGTCCAGATTGTACATTTCAGGCCCGAATCAAGGCCGTTTGTTTCTTTATTTTGGGATCCAATGACTGGGGGTTGTTCCTGTTGGGATATACCCGGGATTGGACCTTTGAAACCCTCACTTTTACTTGAGTGGTTCTCTTTCTAAGTCGAGAGAGAGAGGAGAGCCAAAGGAGGAAGAAGAAACTTGATCCGGCCATTGGAGGAGCTTCGAAGCTCCAAATCGCGAGCCGACTTCGGATCTACGGAGGCAAAGTGAGTGTGGTGTTTTTCATCCGCTTACTTTTCCATGGCGCCAAAGAAGAAATCTAGGGTAACGATTCTCTTCTTGAGCATGTGAAGCTCTCCTTCTTTGTATAGGAAGCCCGCTCTCGCGAGTTTGCGGTGAGTTGGAGGCGTTCCTTCGGGTAGATATGTAAAGTCCCCGTTGTTTAGAGTCCGTAAGCGAGAACGGACATAGGCATGATGTGTGAAGCCTACCCGGACTTGTTGGTCTGGATCGGTGATGTTGCATTGCATAAATGCCGGATAAGACTCCGTGCGATTGTTTGTTTTTCAGGTTTTCTACATGGTAGATTGCAACAGGGAGCCTTCGGGATTAACCCAAAGGTGCACCCGGAAAACTGGGCGGATGCGTGATCTTGCCAACATGGTGGCCTGAGAGCCAACTTGAACATAACCAGGTTATGTGAATTGTGATGGAAACGGGACTCGGGAGAAGTTTGACCTGCGCATATGGTTTAAATTACCGTTGCGATGTGAGCACGGGTCAGATGGAACCGTACCCATTCTATGTCGTTCGGGTTAAAGAGACCTAAGGTTACGTGGCACTTGGCGTTGGCATAGATGAGGGTCTTCGGCTGTCTATGGTTTTAATTACTGTGACCCATGCCGGGAAGACAAATTGCTCATTATTTGGCCGTCCAAAGGGACGGTGGTGAGTCGACAGACTTAGACTGTGTTCACCGAGAATGTGCCTTGTGTGCACGGGGTGTGTGGCTGTGTGATCCTACGCCTGTGATGAAATGAGTATTGATTATATTGCTCGCTTATGCTAATGAAATGTAGGGAAGGAGCAACGCCGCCCCGAGTTGGGGGCGGGATCGTTATAATTTGGTCAGCATTGCTGACCGTTGCCTTTGTTTTTGCCACCGTGCGGTGGTTTGTTGCTTGCATGTGCGGCTGGACCAAGCGTTCAATAGCGGGCTAAAGCCCAAATTGCAAAGCCGGCCCTCAAAGGCCTAATTGCAGTGTTTTAATGCTTTTATTCATGTATGACCGGCCTGCGTGCCGTGGTTTGTAAAACATGTAATATCAAGTAAATCATTTTGTAAGGCCTTAAGGCCTGTACTTGTGTATGTACAACATTCCTATTTGGTATTAGTGGACAATCATTCTTTTGAGCTGGTTTCTTTATTGCAACTTATTAAACTGCTTCCGCTAGAATGCTTTGTGTAGGACGTTATTATTGGTTGGATGGTTTCCATGAGTAACCACCCGGTCTGTCTGTGGTATATGGCGTCGGGGGCCGGCCGGACCTACTGCTATATGCTATGCGACGGATAGGGGGTGTTACAATTTGGTATCAGACTCCTGGTTTTGGTCGGGCTTAAAATGAATTTGTGGCCGAATTCTTTTTAAGGGGTGGTGAGCACATGTGTGTACGTCGTCGTTATAACAGTAAAAGAGCTCATGAATGTCCACTTAGGAATGAAAATACACATGTTTGGGGAACCTGCGTGTTCCTATAATTGCTGTTTGCAATTTTATTTGGTCGCTTAACGTTGTTTTGTACCACTATAGGTGACCAGAAGTAGTGCTGGGCCGTCGGAACGTCGAGTTTCTGAGGCTAGCAGTGCACCTAATGAAGCTCCTGCAACACCTCTATCGGCTGAGACCATACGATTGGTGGCTGAAGCAGTGTTGGCCATGATTAATACGCAGCCTGCAAGGCAAACGCAGCAGCCCGCTCCTGCGATGGAGCAGGTACCGCTGCTAGCAGCTGAGCCGAGGAGAGTGGAACTGGTAGTAGTGGAGCCGTTGGTGCCAAGGAGGGCAGCCGAGAGACAGCTCAAGCATGTCATGAGCTTTAATCCTCCGATATTCTCGGGGTTGGCAACCCCATCTCAAGTTGAAGACTGGCTCTCCAGGGTGAAGAGAGTCATGATAGCAACGGAGACGGAGGAGTGGCAAATGACCATCATTGTTACGTTCCTTTTGGACGGTGAAGCGAGAATATGGTGGGAAGGATTGGAGCTCCGTCTATTGAGAGGTAGGCAACTTGTTGATGTCTCGATGGAGGAGTTCTCGAGATTGTTCTGGGCTAGATACCTCCCTTTGGCGCAGAGGATAGCGTTGGACAACGAGTTCCTGAAGTTGGTACAAGGAGACAATAGCGTGGATGATTATCTCCACGAGTTTACTCGTTTGAGTCGATATGCTAGCTCCACCATCACGGATGAGGAGCGTAAGACGAATCGATTCTACGAAGGGTTGAGAGATGAGTTGAGATTACTACTCTCGGGGCCAATGACCCAGGGTTTCTTGACCTTGGTCAACACGGCCCGGTCCTTGGAGAAGGACATGAAGAATGTTCAAGCGAAGAAGAACGTTGGTGAGAAGAAATCTGGGTTCAAAGTGCCGACTACTTCAAAGTCTGGCTATCAAAGATTCTTCAAGAAGCATAAGACTTCTGGTCCAGCTCCTTCTAGTGCTTCTGGGGCGACTAAGGGTCGGACCCCGGGTGCATGTTTTACTTGTGGAAAAACGGGGCACTATGCCCGTGACTATTGGAGCGGACGTCCCAAGTCCGAAAGGAAGCCGGGAGCAACTTATGAAGAGAAGTGCAAGGCGGTGGAGTCAACCGCATCCCATTATGCTCCGACCCAACCAAGGGTGTATAATCTTGGCCAACAGGAGGCCATCAAATAGGCGGATGTGGTGATAGGTACGGTTTAATTTATAGCAAGTTAATTTCTTTAAATGCTTGTTATGCAAGTGTTACCTTACCACTGCTTGTTTAGGAATTGTTTTGATTTGTGAAAATCCGGCAAGAGCACTCTTCGATACGAGAGCTTCACACTCCTTGTCCGAAGGATTTATATCACGCATCGGAGTCCCTTCTTCGATGGTGAAGGATAAGTTGGATGTGTTGTTGCCCAATGGGTGTTCGATGCGCGCGGATAGGATCTGCGATGTTAAGGTTCACATTGGGAATCAGGAGTTCGACCTGCAAGCATCCTTACTTCCGTTGGTGGAGTTTGACGTTATATTTGGCATAGAATGGCTCTCAGAGCAGCAGGCATATATTGATTGCGGTCGCAAGGAAGTCAAGCTGGGAGCAAGTCGTGAGATGACTTTTACGGGCTTAAAGGGGTCGAGCAAGAAGTTGATGTCTGCTCTTCAGGTGGTGAAGGCGGATCGTGCTAGTGCAGAACTATTCTTTACACTAGTGGAGGTTGCAAAGCCGAAGCCCGTGTTGGATTGTATTTCAGTGGTATCGGAATACCCTAATGTGTTCCCCGCAGATCTTCCTGGAGCCCCGCCTTAACGGGAGATAGATTTCACGATTGAGCTAGTGCCAGGTGCAAAGCCTGTGTCACGATCTCCTTATCGGCTAGCGCCTAAGGAAATGGCGGAGCTGAAAGTTCAACTGCAAGAGTTGTTGGAGCAAGGGTATGTGCGCCCAAGTTCTTCGCCTTGGAGCGCGCCGGTCCTCTTTGTTAAGAAGAAGGATGGAAGCTTGAGGCTATGTATTGATTATCGGGAGCTCAACAAGTTGACGGAAAAGAACAAGTACCCGATCCCCCGGATCGATGATCTTTTGATCAGTTGGTCGGGTCGACGGTGTACTCAAAGTTGGATCTCAAGTCTGGGTACTATCAGCTGCGAATAAGGGAGAGTGATATCCCGAAGACAGCGTTCAGTACGAGATACGGGCATTATGAGTTTACGGTCATGCCATTTGGGCTGACTAATGCGCCGTCAGTGTTCATGGATTTGATGAACAAGACCTTCAGGGAGTACTTGGACCATTTTGTGATCGTCTTCATCGACGATATTTTGGTGTACTCGCAAAGTGAGGAAGATCACTTCAAGCATCTTCATTTAGTTTTGGAGACGCTAAGGAGGAAGCAATTGTATGCCAAGTTCCCGAAGTGCGAGTTTTGGTTATCCTCAGTGGCGTTCCTCGGTCATATAGTGAGTGGAGAGGGTATTGTTGTGGATCCGGCGAAGATTGTTGTGATACGGGAGTGGCCTGAGCTTTCTACGGTAGCGGAAGTCCGGAGCTTTCTGCGGCTTGCCGGCTATTATAGGCGCTTCGTAGAGAACTTCTCACGTATAGCGTTACCTCTCACTACTTTGACGAGGAAGGAGCAGAAGTTCGTTTGGACGACAGAGTGCGCACGAGCTTTTGAGGAGTTGAAATGTCGGTTGACCACGACGCCTGTGCTGAGTTCGCCGATTGGGACCGAAGGCTATGAGATTTATAGCGATGCTTCGGGCAGCGGTTTGGGTTGCATCCTACTGCAACACGGATGTGTTATAGCTTATGGCTCGAGACAGCTGAAAGTGCACGAGAGGAATTATCCGGTCCATGACTTGGAGTTAGCGGCCGTGATTTTTGCTTTGAAGCTGTGGAGACATTATTTGTACGGTGTGAAGATTGATATCTACATCGATCACAAGAGCCTGAAGTATCTGATTGATCAGAAAGATCTGAATATGCGGCAGCGTTGATGGATGGAGTTCCTTGGGGACTATACATTCAAGATCCACTACGTGCCTGGTAAGGGTAATGCGGTTGCGGACGCATTGAGTCGCCGGGCCCCAGCTCAAGCCAATTGGATATCGGTGCATGATGAGCGGTTGGTTCGGGAGTTGGAGGCGTTGGAGATTGTTTTTGTGGATAGGCAATCAAGTGATGAAGCAGTACTGAATTGGACTGAAGTCTAATATGACCTGGCTGATCGGATTCGGCAGGCTTTGGATATGGATGTCCATATGAGGCAGTTCATGGTAGAGGCTCTGGAAGGGTCAAATTCCCAATTCGTTGTGGAAGACGGACTGCTTTGGAAAGACGGTCGTCTGTACGTCCCAAGTATGGGAAATTTGCGGGTGGAATTGTTGTACGAGGCACAACATACCAAGTACTCAATTCACCCGGGGAGCACGAAGATGTACCGCGATGTAAAGAAACTATTTTGGTGCCGGGTTTGAAGAAAAATGTGGCGCTCTACATGGAGAAGTGCCAAACTTGCGCCTTGGTGAAGACGGAATACCAAAAGCCGGGAGGACTTCTTAAGTCCTTGCCTATTCCGGAGTGGAAATTTGACGACATCTCTATGGACTTTGTGCACGGTTTGCCAAGGTCGCAAAAGGGGAACGACGCCATTTGGGTGGTCATAGATCGGTTAACTAAGGTGTCGCATTTCATTCCGCATAGGAAGGATGATCCGGTGGAGAAGTTGGCAAAACTATATGTGGATAACATTATACGGCTTTACGGTGTGCCCCGCAGCATTGTGAGTGACCGAGATGGACAGTTCACGTCCAATGATTGGAGGCTTGTGCAGCAAATGTTGGGAACAAAGCTAAGATTCAGCACAACCTTCCATCCGCAAACGGATGGGCAGACCGAGAGGGTCAATAGAACTATGGAAGACATGCTTCCCATGCGTGTCTTGTATTTTGGAAAGCAATGGGAAGACTATCTTTATTTCGTGGAGTTTGCGTACAACAATAGCTACCAATCGAGTATTCAGATGGCGCCCTTCGAGGCCCTTTATGGTAGAAAATGTCGCACGTCATTGTCTTGGTTAGAAACGGGTGAGTCGAAGTTGTATAAGCGTTTAGAAGTGGAGGATGCTACTTCATTGGTGCGTACCATTCGGGAGAGGTTGCTTATCGCTCAGGACCTTCAAGCGAAGTACTATAATGCAAAGCACATGATCGTGGAGTTCGTTGTGGGCGACTATGTGTACTTAAAGATCAAGCTGTTCAAGGGTGTCTCGCGGGTGCGGCGATTGAAAAAGCTAAGCCCGAGGTACCTTGGGCCGTTTGAGGTTTTGGAGCGGGTTGGTGAAGCAGCCTATCGGTTGAAGCTCTCAGTGGAGCTAAGTGGTTTGCATGATGTATTAAATATTTCGGTGCTTCGGAAGGTGGTGCAAGAGCCTAGGCAATTGATTGCGGTTGATCAAGTCTCGGTGGATAGTGGGCTGACGACAAAAGTCAAGCCCGTGTAGATTGAGGACTCGGAGGTCAAGCGGCTACGCAATAAAGAGATCAGGATGGTCAAGGTCCGATGGGACAATTGCGGTCGAGAGGAGCTCTCTTGGGAACGAGAGCAGATTATGCTTGACGAGTATCCGGAGTTGTTCCGCTCAGGTACAATTTAATTTTGTACGTGTCTTTCCTTTATATATAATTTCGTGGACGAAATTCTTTTAAGAGGGGGGAGAGTTGTAATGCCCCGAAACTCAAAAGAGCGACGGGGGAAGTTTTGGGCCAGATTTGGAATATGGCAGTAGGCACACGGCCTGGGACACGGGCTTGTCCCAGGGCGTGTCATACTGGAGTCGACGACTTGGCCGCGAAGTCGACGAATTTCGGTCGACACTGTGTCGAGACATGTCACACGGCCTGAGACACGGGCGTGTCTCAGGGCGTGTCGAGCCCGTGTCGACGATCGGCCCGGTGTGTCGACGATTTTCGCTCAACGAAGTGTCGAGACGAGGCACACGGCCTGAGATACGGGCGTGTCTCAGGGCGTGTCGAGCTCGTGTCGACAACCGGCCCGGGGTGTCTACATTTTCGCTCGATGATGTGTCGAGACAAGGCACACGGCCTAGGATACGGGCGTGTCCAAGGCCGTGTCGGGTGCTCGACGAACTTCACTCGATGAAGTGTCGAGACCGTGAACATGGCCTGGAGCAAAGGCGTATTGAGGTAGATACGGGCACGGACACGGACGTGTCAAGTACCCGTGTAGTTCTCGGGTTGTTTTCGGGCAAAATCGATGGGGGCACACGGCCGACCACACGGCCGTGTCAGTTGGAACACGAGCATGTCAGGTCGAACACGGGCGTGTCGGATGCCCGTGTGTTGTTCCAGGCGCGTCGATTTTGACGGCGAATGGGTGACACGGCCCTGGATACGGGCGTGTGCCAGACCGTGTTCGGTCCAGATTGTACATTTCAGGCCCGAATCAAGGTTGTTCGTTTCTTTATTTTGGGATCCAATGGCTGGGGGTTGTTCCTGTTGGGATATACCCGGGATTAGACCTTTCAAACCCTCACTTTTACTTGAGTGGTTCTCTTTCTAAGTCAAGAGAGAGAGGAGAGCCAAAGGAGGAAGAAGAAACTTGATCCGGCCATTGGAGGAGCTTCGAAGCTCCAAATCGCGAGCCGACTTCGGATCTAGGGAGGCAAAGAGAGTGCGGTGCTTTTCATCCGCTTACTTTTCCATGGCGCCAAATAAGAATGCTAGGGTAACGATTCTCTTCTTGAGCATGTGAAGCTCTCCATCTTTGCATTGGAAGCCCGCTCTCGCGAGTTTGCGGTGAGTTGGAGGCGTTCCTTCGGGTAGATATGTAAAGTCCCCGTTGTTTAGAGTCCGTAAGCGAGAACGGACATAGGCATGATGTGTGAAGCCTACCCGGACATGTTGGTCTGGATCGGTGATGTTGCATTGCATAAATGCCGGAGAAGACTCCGTGCAATTGTTTGTTTTTCGGGTTTTCTACGTGGTAGATTGCAACAGGGAGCCTTGGGGATTAACCCAAAGGTGCACCCGGAAAACTTGGTGGATGCGTGATCTTGCCAACTTTGTGGCCTGAGAGCCAACTTGAACATAACCAGGTTATGTGAATTGTGATGGAAATGGGACTCGGGAGAAGTTTGACCAGCGCATATGGTTTAAATTACCGTTGCGATGTGAGCACGGGTAAGATAGAACCGTACCCGTTTTATGTCGTTCGGATTAAAGAGACCTAAGGTTACGTGTCACTTTCCGTTGGCATAGATGAGGGTCTTCAGCGGTCTATGGTTTTAATTACCGTGACCCATGTCGGGAAGACAAATTGCTCATTATTTGGCTGTCCAAAGGGACGGTGGTGAGTCGACAGACTTAGACTGTGTTCACCGAGAATATGCCCTGTGTGCACGGGGTGTGTGGCCTTGTGAGCCTACGCCGTGATGAAATGAGTATTGATTATATTGCTAGCTTATGCTAATGAAATGAATAGAAGGAACATCGCCGCCCCGAGTTGGGGGCGGGATTGTTATAATTTGGTCAGCATTGCTGACCGTTGCCTTTATTTTGCAACCGTGCGGTGGTTTGTTGCTTGCAGGTGCGACTGGACCAAGCGGTCAATAGCGGGCTAAAGCCCAAATTGTGAAGCTGGCCCTCGAAGGCCAAATTGGAGTGTTTTACTGTTTTTATTCATGTATGACCGGCCTGTGTGCCGTGGTTTGTAAAACATGTAATATCAAGTAAACCATTTTGTAAGGCCTTAAGGCCTATACTTGTGTATGTACAACATTCCTATTTGGTATTATTGGACATTCATGCTTTTGAGCTGGGTTCTTTATTGCAACTTATTAAACTGCTTCCGCTAGAATGCCCTGTGTAGGACGTTATGAATGGTTGGATGGTTTCCATGAGTAACCACCCGGTCTGTCTGTGGTATATGGCGTCGGGCCCCGGCCGGACCTACTGCTATATGCTATGCGACGGATAGGGGGTGTTACACAAAGGTGGAAGGAATTGCATGCACTCCTCGAGAGAGGAAGGCATGAATCTTCCCGATTGGAGTCAAATCCAATAGCGGGGTTCATCGCATAAAGCAAGCTTAGGGGTTTAGAAAACACCGTACTACCATGCAAGTGATCAAACAAATCATCTATCTACGGCAAGGAATACCTGATCTTGATAGTTATCTTATTCAATTCCCTATAGTCAGTGCACAACCTCATAGATCCATCCTTCTTCTTAACAAACAAGATGGGAGCACCCCAAGGTGAAGAACTTGACCTAATTAATCCACACTACAACAATTCATCTAACTGTGTACACAACTCTTCCAACTCGCACGTGGACATATGGTACTGTGCCTTAGCAATCGGGCGAGTACCCGGCTCCAGATCTATAACAAACTCCACATCTCTCTGAGGCGGAAGACCAGGAAGACTACCTAGGAAAACATCAGGAAACTCTCACACCACAAGAACATCCTCGACACGCGGCAAACCACCAACGGCTTCCAAAATAGAAACCAAATAAGCACAACAACCGGAATCTAAGATCTTTCGAGCACATACCGCAGAAATAATCGAGGAATCTTGGCGCGAAAGGCCATACACACTCCTGGGGTGGTCATTGTCCATCTTGAAGTCCAAAGGCTTAACCTTGCATTGGGTAACCACATCATATCTGGACAACCAGTGCCTGCCCAGAATCACATCAAAGTCCTACATGTCTAGCACCTTCAGATCGGCAAAAGATAGAAAATTGCCTAAAAGAATAGGACAACTCTTGATACCCGGGTCCGACACCACCGAGTCACCCGAGGGAAACTTAACATGAAATGAATTGCTAAATTGATCAAGAGTCAGTTGATGACGTTCCACGAAAGTCCTAGCCATGAACGAGTGGGTAGCACCAGAATCAAAAATAACATGCGCCCAACGATTCTATACCTTAAACTTCCTTATAAAATAGCATATATAAATAAATGATTAACATTGAAACAAAAGATACGAGCTAAGAACTAGATTAGAATCTAACCTAAGATCACATGGGTGGACGTCTACGCTTCTTCCAAGTCATCACATTCAGCTTGAACTTCCCTTTATCCAAATGTTGCGGCGGAGGAATGGCTTGAAGTGGAACTGGTTGCAGCGGGGGCTGAGACCGCAGACTTTTAGACTTCAAGTGCCCTTTCTGTCCACACTTGAAGCATGCATTATCTTTACTCCAACAACAGGAAACATCATGCCCCTTCTGCTTGCATGAAGCACAGACTAGATCTCCTCTGGGTATGCTCTGAAATGCAAGCACCTTCTGCTGCTTTTGAATTCCTAACCTTTTGAAACACTTTTTCAATGGATGGCCTGGCCGGCCACATAAACTACAAGCCTCCTTGAATTATTTCTTCGAAGCAGGGCCAGAATCCCAAGAGCTTTTACTATTGTCAGACTTTCTCTTATCATTCTTCATTTACATACCTCGATTCTTAGCATTATCAATCGCTTTGACCATCAGAGCAGCTTCTACTGCCTCAACATAATTTTCAGATCCATACGCACTAGCTAATTACTGTATGTCGCTCCTATGACCAGCTAGAAAATGTTTCTCTATTCGCTGCTACCAAATCTGGGGCAAACCTGCTCAACTTGCTGAACTCTATCTCGTACTCACTGACTGAGAGTTTTCTTTGCATCAAATATAGAAAATTATTCATCAAACGGTCTTGCTCGACTGACGACAAAAATTTCCTCAATAATAACTCCTTGAAAGTTTCCCACAAACATCCATCTATAAGGTTCTTTTTCTCTATTAACCACCAGATCATCGCAAGGCACTTAAGCTGGTACGCAGCGACCATCACTCTTTGGTCAGTAGAAATTCTAGAATACGAGAAAATCTCCTCAATATCCATGATCTAGTCATCCAATGTCATGAAGTCAGCTCTATCATCATAGGTAGGAGGTACTAGTCGTTGAAAGTGCAAAATAAAGTTCATCTCTAGTGGTAGCAACACTGGAGGCACCGATGGAGCAGGAGGAAAAGGAACGGCTTGACCCATAGCAGGGTCCTGCACTTTAGGTTGCTGTCCTGAAACGATAGTCAACAACGCCTGAGTTTGCGATTGCATCTAAACCATCTGCTTAGATAGAGCCTCATTGCTCAGCCGCAACCCTTCAATCACATCATCACTTTGCACACCTGACGACTCACCCTCGGATTGGGGTGTCAACCTCGTCACAACAAGCTTAGGCAGCATCCTAATAATACAATGAGCAACTAATCAAAACCTAGCTTAACGCTAGAACTACTCAACTTAATTCAGAACATACATGAATGGATAATTGCTCTTGCTGCTAACTTGCTCTGGGATTTTCATAAATTATGTTATACTTAAACTTAAGATGATATACAGTCATCCTATAGATTCATGTGCATAAATTATGAATGCATGAATGCTTATTCTTTTTTGTTTAAATTCATGTGTGTACGTATGTCATCATGTAGATCTTGGCTTGGCATGTGTGCTAATGTTATGTTATGTCATGCATGTTGTGCTAAGTATTCTCCTTGAACTTACAATATCCATAGATTACTGCACTTACCTCCATAGTTCAACCTCCCGATGTCCTAAACACTTGGCACCATCGACTGGGCATTTAAGCTTCAAATCTATGCAGAACTTGTTTGTAAACAAGCTTGTTGTCGTCCTCCCAGATATCCAGGTTCATCATAGCCACTGTGCATCATGTGCAAAAGGAAAATATCATCGACAGCCAATCTAACAATCTCATCAATGTTGCTCCAAGCCTCTGGAGCTCCTCCATTGTGATCTCTGGGGGCCCTCCACCGCACCCACA
This sequence comes from Platanthera guangdongensis, assembly GCA_039583875.1. Taxonomy (NCBI): domain Eukaryota; kingdom Viridiplantae; phylum Streptophyta; class Magnoliopsida; order Asparagales; family Orchidaceae; genus Platanthera; species Platanthera guangdongensis. The sequence continues at coordinate 81,552,098 of CM077165.1, read as the reverse complement.
ATTGGAGGGAAAAGATTCATATCTTGATTGTCGGCGATTACACCAGGTACATGTGGTTATTCCTCTTAGAACACAAATCTAATTCACTTTCATGTTTTGTTGTTTTCAAAAGGGAAATCGAAAATAAGATTGAAAAAATTATAAAGACAATCAGGAGTGACAATGGGGGGAATTCACATCTCAAGCATTTAATAATTTCTGCACAATTCATGGTATAAGACATGAATACACCACCTCGACACACATCAGCAAAATGTCATAGTGGAACGCAGAAATCGAACAATATTGGAAATGACACGATCCATGATGCAACACAAGTCCATGCCCAAACATTTCTGGGGAGAGGCTGCAACTACTATTGTGCACATTCTAAACAGGGCAACGTAATAAAAGACTCATCTACCTATGAAATGTTTAATAACAAAAAACTAGATTTGAACCACCTCTAGACATTTGGGTGTGTTGCTTATGCTCATATTCTTAAAGAAAGGTGTGATAAACTCGATCAAACAAGTGTGAAATGTGAATTTTTGGGATAAAGTGAGACTAGCAAAGCCTGCAGGCTGTTTGATGTAACAAATCAACCATCAAAAATTTAAAGAGATGTGATATTCCATGAAGAAGAAGGCGTCGATTGGGCATCAGACAAAGAGACCATTGCTACTCATGGCTGCACGATTGAGCTCAATTTGAGCTCCTTGCAAGTGGCAGAGTAAGCACTAAATTATGATGAAGCTGAAACTAATAGTACTGAGTCATCACAACTCATCAAAACAAGATCCATAAAAGACATTTATGATACACAGAAGTTGTCATGTTGCACTTGACACCATACTGCTACAAAGAAGCTACAATAAATAAAGAATGAGGAATGCGTGGAAGAAGAATTAAGCCTTGTTGAAAAAATGGCTCCTGACAGATAACCCCAAGGCCACTTGACAAGCCTGTAATTGGGCTAAAATGGATTTGCAAACTAAAATGTGATGAAGAAGGAAAAGTAATAAAGCATAAATCAAAAATCAAGTCTAAGGGGCCTGCACCACAATTTGGAAGAGATTATGAGGAGACATTTGCTCCTGTGGCCCGACTTGATACTGTAAGGCTTTTACTGGCAATTGCTGCAAACAATTGCTATCCTATCTACCAACTCGACGTGAAATTAGCATTCTTAAATTGTGTCCTCAATGAGGAGGTGTATGTTGAACAGCCGGAAGGATACTGGATTTCAGGAAAAGAAGACTCTGTCTAAAGGCTATATAAGGCACTTTACGGCCTAAAATAGGCCCCCATGCTTGGAATGCAATATCACAGCCTACTTCCAAAAAGAATGTATCCAAGCAAGAAAATTTGAGCCATCCCTATTTGTTAAAAACGACAAAAATAACCAGAAGATTATAGTCTGCCTATATGATGACGGTCTCCTTGTCACAGGAGGTTCAACATCAGCAATCCAAGAGTTCAAGTACAATAGAAAAGGAAATATGAAATGACTGATATAGGGAATCTCAAATTCTACCTGGGCATGCATGTGAAACAAAATCCAGGTATGATTTTCTTATTCAAGAACTCTATGTAATTGAAATAATCTAGAAATTCAAGATATGGGAATATAATCCCCGCATGACCCCCATGTGCACCTACCTAAGCTTGACTAAGTGGAATGAAGGAGATGAGAAATTGATGAAGATGTCTATAGAGGCTTAATCGGGTATCTAATCTATTTGACTAATACCCGACCTGATCTTGAGAAATCAGTAAATCAATTAGCATGGTATGCTATCTCATCAACAATAACATCGTGTTTAACGCTAGGCCCCTCGCATGCGTTTTGAGTCAAGAGAATTGACTCAGGCTCAGGAAGCATCGAGTGAGTCGACGAATAAAATATATTTTTACTTAGAATATTTTCTGGATTTGGGGCGGTGAGTGCGTTGAGTGCACTCGACGCCACTTGACGAATAATGCTGAGCCATTGAGTGGACTCAGCACCACTCGATGAAATTATACTTAGAATATTTTCTGGATTTAGGGCGTCGAGTGTGTTGAGTGCCCTAGATGCCATTCGATGAATAATGTTGAGGCGTTGAGTGGACTCAACACCACCCAACGTACTTAGAATATTTTCTAGAAGTTGAGGCGTTGAGTGAAGTCAATGCGGCGTTGAGTGGTCTCAACATCACTCAATGCTTTTAACGTAGATCTATTCTGGCTGTGGTTGGCATTGAGTGTAGTCAACGCAATGTTGAGTGGTCTCAACGCTACTCAACACATTTAACTTAGATTTATTCTGGGGCTGTTGGCGTTGAGTGGAGTCAACGCGGCGTTGAGTGGTCTCAATGCCACTCGGCACCTTTAACTTAGAATTATTCTGGGGGCTATTGGCGCTGAGTGTAGTCAACGCGACATTGAGTGGTCTCAACTCACTGAATGCTTTTTACTTAGAAACTGTGGAATGTTGTTGGCGTTGAGTTGAGTCAACACAACGTTGAGTGGTCTCAATGAACTCAAACTTTTAACTTAGAAACTGTGGAATGTTGTTGGTGTTGAGTGGAGTCAGCACGGTGTTGAGTGGTCTCAACGCACTCAATGCTTTTGACTTAGTGGAATTTTGGCTCACTCTACTTGCTGCCAAATGCATGGTCTGAACCAGAACTTCGGGATATAGCCCTTTCATCATTTTGAAGGCAGTTTTCCATTCATCTCTAGGTCGAATCTGAATCGGATGGTAGCCACCCTTAAGATATATTTTAGAGAAATCTGGAATCCACTAAGCATATCGAGCATATCATTATACATGTGGTATGTCTCATACTATTTTGGAACTAAAAGTGTGGGAATAGCACAGAGACTCATGCTCTCTCTAATGATTCCCTTTTGAATTAGCTCAGTGACCTGTCATTGATGTTCTTTGTGCTCTATAGGACACATGTGAATGTGAGGGAGGTGTGTGGTTGTCACAACCCACATTTTTCACCGCCAAAAAAGGAGCATCAGAGTAAGGGAAAAAATGCGTGTCATGATGCCATGTCAGCAGGAGATAACTGTGAACGCTCAGGCAAAACACCTACTTAAACAAGAATAAAGATTCTTTAAGATATTTAAAGGTAAAATCAGTTTAAGTGCAGAAGTTAGTCGTATCCCTCGGCTTAGTGGATCATCTAGTCCACAAGAAAAATTATTAAATGCTACGGAGAAGCACGTCTTTTATCAAATTAGGCATCCTGCAAGAGCATAGAGGTTCCCAAAGGACACTTTAAGGCATACAAGTTCTAAATATAGTAAAAATAAAAATAGTTTTGTATGGTCGTTAAATATAATGATTTTACATTTTTAAAACATGTATTGCATAAGGTAATAATAGTAAATTTTTATACTTGATAATAACTACCATGCAATCTAGCATAAAACATCCCAAAGAGCAAGTAATCTTATACACAAAAGAGAGCTAAGCAGCTGGCAAGTACCCAAAATCAACAATCTTGTGGGCGTCAACAATCTGACACAAACCCACATAATACAAAGTATGTCTGAAACAAGCAAAGAAAACAAAACAACAAACTACCTCGCCGAGCTGAGGCAATAACAACGGCCTACACTGCCGCAGAGGCACTCCAAAACCAGCACCGAAGAGTCAGCTACAGCTCTGAACCTGCGGCATTCCAAAGACAGAACACCTCAGCAAGAAAGTACAAGTGATGGCAAAAGAAATAAGCCACAAGTACAAAAGTTAAGGGGTCCCAACCTAAGACCAAAGAAATAGTACATAAACAAGTACAGTAGTAGGATGCAAAAGTAAAAGAGAAAAACTTTCGTGAAGCGTCACATACATCAAATTACCCCAAACGCACAAGGCTATAAGGGAGAATAGATCAAGATTTAACCATTGGAGGAGAAACAAACCCTTATTAGCCACCTGTGGTCAACTCCACCAAAAATAACATGGGCGAGGTGGTCAACTCATCTGGACACAACCCCAAAGACAATCATCTGTCTAAATGCGGGGGAGACTAAATAATCCACCAAACACCGCAAATGCACAAAAACTCGGTAGAGCCCCACAAGTGCTAAAAGGGAGATCAAACGTTGTAGCGGTGGATTCACCCAATAATAACAACCGCAACGAAGAAAAACCCGGAAGGAAAACCCCGCAACAACCCGGGTGTAGAGCTCAGAGGCACACCACAACCAAACCGGGGCCTGGTGGCTTGTCTCGCCCCACGACATCGCCACGAAGAAAAACCATGATAGACATTTCAAGTCAACAATGGCATGTCGGATTCTACTAGACAATTCTAGAATGAGAAGCGGTTGATCAACCTTTAGGAAAGATTTAACGGTCCTAAACAACTCTTAACACATCCTTCATTATAGTTAGGAATGATAAAGAAAGCCATCGTTTGAACATTTTCACCGAATTTCTACAACACTTACAAGATTAAATTATCATGACGAAACTAATAACACAAGTTGATTCAATGGGAAAAGTTAAATAAATCTACAATGGAAAGGATATTAGTGCCGAAAATTGATGAACAAAGAGATTACCAGTTACCATCAAGATTGGAAAGAAGTCGGAAAAGAGAAAACCACCACTTGCCTGTTTTCGCCGAAAAAACTCCTTAAAATCGTTCTTTATCGTAGATCGGGGCTGAAGAAGACGAGGGGAGTCAAATTCCAACAAGAAATAGCCACAAAGGAAGTTAGGGCCAAAAACCCTAATGAGAAAAACTCAAGAAATGGGGATGATCTTACCACGATGGCGTACCACACGACGAGGGATTTCTGGATCTACGATCGGTTCGCGATTTCGAGCACCGGAGCTGTTGAAACCAAACTCCCGGTTTCACCTAGAGTTCAGACCTAATGGTGCAAATCACACTTACTCGTCTCGAACCGCCCTCCCGACGTTATTCACAGGACCAGAAACAGACCGATGGTCTCAGCTCGGAGGTCCCACCTCGTACCCGGAAGAAACTGTAGTTCTTCCCCTCCCTAGACAATACTGAGCTCGGTGCCTCTGAGGAAGAATATGGCAAGGTTCAACCCCCACTTCCCAGGTACCCTATCGGTCTATTTATAGGCCTCTGAGTTGGATCTACAAATAACCATACTGAACTGACCTAAAACTACTGAAAGAAAACAGTTGTCAACCTAAATCACCTAGAGGGGGGTGAATAGGTGAGTTCGTCTTTTGCGGAATAAAAGATAATTAGAGCACAACACAAAACTATCTACCAATATCACAGAGGACACAAGATTTATAGTGGTTCCCCAACCTTGGGTACATCCACTTTCCCTCACCGATCTAGCAATAAACTAGACTCGGCTACTCCACTATCTCGGATCAAAAATCGATCCTACCCTCGGAACAAAGTTCCTACAAACTCGATCCAAACAAGGGGATCTACACCACAGAAGATAACACTTCCTACAAACTCGGAGTGAAAAACTCCTACACTCGGAGAAACTTTCTCGTACAAGATTAATAAAGTTTTGGAAAATTATACAAACAGTAAATCCAATCAAATCTGATGAAATGCCCAGAAAACTTCTTCTTATGGACTTTGCAGCACTATCAGAAATCGGTGAAGAGAGTCTCAGCCCAGATCTGGATCTTCTAGCTTTTACAGAATCAGAGAGAGAAGATGAACGGTGACGTCGATCTCGATCTGTAACTTTCTTCAGAATGAATCCTCTGACCTTAGAAGCAGTGGCTGGAGAAGATGGTGGCGGCGGCGGCTTCCATTTCGGGAAAACAGGGAGGAGTCGGCTGAAGAATGTTTTCTCGAAATAAAATGACAAGAAAGCTTGGAGAATACTTAGGGTTTGTCATTTTCTGATAAGACCTTATACAGGAAAGACTAACGGTCATAATAAGTCATAATGGTGTACACGTGGACCAATCATGTCGCGTGATTTTAAAATCCCGTCAGAAAAAGGACTTGACAAATTTCAGAAAAGGTTCAGCCAACTACACGAGTAAGTGAATAGCTACTCGAGTAGTTGAATAACTACTCGAGTACATGAAGGAGAATATACTCGGGTATATAAAGATAGGCTACTTGAGTGGGTAGAAATCAATTACTCGAGTAAGCAGGAAGAACTACTCGAGTATGTAGAGTGACTTACTCGAGTTCATAAAGGATCTACTCGAGTACAGGAAAAACTACTCGAGTATATTATATAAACTACTCGAGTACATGAAGTACTACTCGAGTGGGATACTTAGAAAAATTCTGAAGATGTCAGCAAGCAACTACTCGAGTAGTTGAACTAAACTACTCGAGAGGAAGTAATCTACTCGAGTAGGTGAAAGTTCTACTCGAGTAAAAGACTTAGAACATTCTGGAGAGGAAAAGTTCAAGGTACACGAGTGAAATATGATTTACTCGAGTAGGTATAATGAACTACTCGAGTATGATTCTGTCTACTCGAGTATGTGAGTATACTTACTCGAGTCCATGACTTAGAAAAATTTTGATGAGTGAAGCTTTTAATACTCGGGTATAATGAGTAATCTACTCGAGTATATAAGCATGCTACTCGAGTATATGACTATCTCTACTCGAGTACATGACTTAGCTACACGAGAGATTCTCTTAAGTACTCGAGTACAAGGTTTCTTTACTCGAGTAAATTATGCCCAAACTACTCGAGTAGTTATAGACCTACTCGAGTAAAAGACTTGGAGATTTTTTGATGTTGGAAAACTGTTTCTTCTAGAGTAGTCAACTTCCAATTCCTTTCCCAAAGTCCAATAGCTTGAATATGAAGTGTTGACTCATGTGTTGACACATGAGTCAACACCTTGGAATATGCAATGAGGGATTACATTGCACAGTTCCTGTGTTTGGTGACCCACCGTGGACTGACATTGGTCTACACTTCCCAGTGAAATTCCTGCAAACATATAACTCAAACCAAGCATCAAATACAACTTAATTCATCTTAGTTCCAGGGTGACTTCATCAAATCTGGGTTAATGTGGATGTAATACCCAACAATCTCCCCCTATTTGTTGAAGTCAGAACCCTTTACACTAAGGTGAATTATGGAAATAAAAGAAACTAAGTAGAAAAACATGAGCAGGTAAGCAATAGACAATGAAAAGGATAATTAGACAGGAATAAAGAATTGTATATATGTAACTTTCCAAAAACATCAAGTCTACAACTTGTCATTTCAATCTCTCATCATCTTTTAGGTTTAGTCTTGGGATTGCTGCTTATCCATCTTTTCTTGCTGTCTTCTTAGATAGCTGAATGGCTTAGGGAAATATTTAGGAGGCCTTGGAGGAGCAGCAGGGTTATTTCTCCCAAACTCTCTGTCATGGATCTTCCTTTTTAGCATTGAATTCTCATATAACTCCCATTCTTGGGAACTGTAGTGAATGCTCCTGTTCTCATTGTGATCCATAACTAGCCTGAGTGTGTCCAAAATTAGAGACTTTGAGGTTGGATACCAAGCTTCAGCATGTTCAGTGGCTTTGGAAGGAGCAGTCCTGCTAGCAGAGGGGCCTTCACCATACTTCCTTTTCTTCTTGTAGGTTCTGATCTCTGGAGGAGCTTGAAGGAATATATCAGCAGGATCTTCTTCCCAGCCTGGAACATAAGTGTCTGGAGGAGCAACTAAGTCTCTAGGCTTGGGAGAGAAGGTAGGTTGCAGAGGAACAGCTGGGGCAGTGACATATGTAGCTAGAGGGTTGAGATGATGGGGAATGATGTTTGGGTCAACTGCAAGGTCTGGCAAGATCTGATTGTGCATCCAGACAGCAGTGTCATATGTGTGAAATTTGACACTCTGTATCTGGGCTAGCACATCAGCATGAATGGTCTTCACATGAGCTTCCTATTCATCTGTCTTCTGAGCAGCAGATTTTTCTACCTGTTCTTTGAGTTCTTTTATCAAACCCTCCCCCTTTCTGATTTCAACAGAGAGCTGGGCTATAGAATCATCTTTCAAAATACCTACTTCTTCACAAATCTTCATCTTGTTGGCTTCATTCCTCTTGTCTAGTTCTATCTGATTGTTTGTCAGGGTGATACCTTGTTCCATAACATTTCCAACACTGGTGATAGTGTGGTCAAGGGCTTTGCCACCAAGTTGAAATAAGTACTTGAGCATGTCGGTGTTATGCTGAATTTCAGCAAAGCCTCTGCTCATCTCAGTCTCAAGAGTAGTTACCTTGTCAGTGACTACCTTTAGAGATGTGTCAAAATAATTTCTTAGTTCTTTAAGAAGAAGTGCAATACTTTGCAGCAAATCTGAGGAGGAAGAGACTGTAGCAGCAGCAGAGGGACCAGCAGTAGGGATAGGAGGAGTTACCCAAGGAGCTATTTCTTCAATGATGATAGAGCTGAGAGCTCTGGTGGTATGAATTATAGCATCCCTTTCTTCTGTATCATGGGAAGGGAGAAATCTAGGTTTCGGAGAGGGGCCTCAGCAGGCTCTGGAGAGGTCTCATCAGAAATAAGAATGGTGTCTTGCCCGTCTTTTGGGGGATCTGCAGATGGTGTTGGAGTCCTGGCTGGAGAATGGGCAGGAGACTGTGCTGGAGGAGTCCTGGGGACATTCAGAGGTTGGAGCTGGAGGAGATAGAGGAGGAATGGGCATCACTTCTTCAGAAAGCTCAGCAATCATAGCATCTATGGCAGCAGCTGTGGACAGAAGAGTGTCTTGAGGTATTTGATCTGAAGGAGTGGCTGGACTCTGTGGAGTATGAGGTAGGGATGGAATTTCTGTCTGAGGAGAGTGCTGCCTGACTTGGCTAGAAGGAGCAGGCTCCCCCTCACTTGGTGCACCAGAGGAGCTGGCCACATGATGAGGAGAGGGAGATGGAGTCCTGTCCTCTACAGCTGGAACTTCTGGAACTTCTGAAAGCTTGGCAGCTTGGGCAGAATTCTTTAGCTTGAGATTCCATCTCTGAATGGAAGAGATGGAGACCTTCTTCATGTTGTGAAGTGGGGTCCCTTTGGAGAAGTTGAAGACCTCAGGATTTGTTGCATGGAGGAGCAGAGAGATAATTCTGGCGTAGTTGGGGGATTTCAAGCTGTCCTTGATTTTATCCAGAATCAGCATACCAAATTGATATTTCTTGCGGCATACAATTGCTTGCATTATATCGAAAAAATATAAGGGAATGTCTCTGATGGAGTGAGTCTTGCACAGTAGAATTTTGCCAATAATGTCAACTAGAAATTTTCCTTCAGCGTTCATGTCTGACCTTTGAATATACTGAGCGTCAGGAGAAATGCCACAGAAAAGGGCTGTTCGGTCAGAGTCTTCATCATCTAACTCATCTTCTTCATCGACGATCGACATTCGGAGAAGCTGAGAGACAGAGGTCTTGGTGAACTTAAGTTTCAAACCCTTCACTTTGGATTTTAGGACTTTCCCATTCCTTCTGACCTTGAGATTGGAGAAGAATTCGGCAACTTCGGGGAATAAAACGCGACAGGGTTCCTGAAGAATGAAGGAGAGACCGGCGGTGTCGAGAAGGATGAGGAGGTTCTGGAAGTCATCCGAGAGCTCTACAATACCTGCGGTGACTAGTTCTGAGCCGACGCCGATCTTGGAGGAAGCCGCCATGGATGCAATTGACTGGAAGAAGTGAGAGAGGAGGTTCTGCAACAGCGGCGGAGGAGAGTAGGCGAAGCGGCCGAGTAGACGAAACGGTAGAGGGTACTCGAGAGAAAGAAAAGAATTTCATATATATAATTCTTAAATTACCTCTAATTAATTTAAAGGAAGAGACGACATTTAGCCTTGGGTGGCGAATAGAACAAATTTCAAAAACTGGGAAATAGAACACGAGAAAGAGATAGACTACTCGAGTAGGTAAGTGAGTTACTCGAGTAGGTCGTCAGGAGTTACTCGAGTTGGTCTGCAGAGAGTACTCGAGTAGGTGGAGAAAAATACTCGAGTAGATAGGTGACTTACTCGAGTAGGTAAGTGACTTACTCGAGTAGGTCAGTAGATACTTGAGTAGGCACATTCTTATACTCGAGTAAGTAGAAAAGAGTACTCGAGTATGTTAGTTGTTACTCGAGTAGGTCTGCCTTGACTCGCGTAGGGAAGTCACATACTCGAGTATGTCTTATGCTTCTCGAGTTGAATTTTGAAAAAGTGGAGAAGAAGTAGATTTTGACTAACCCCTTGCAATTACTTGCTTCTAAGTCATCCAGCCTTCTTTAGTCCTCTTTATTGAGCATCCCAAGCTCTTTCTTGAAGAACGAGAACTTGGTCTCGTCCGGCGGCTTTGTGAAGATATCTGCAACTTGCCTATCTGTAGGCACATATTTGAGATCTATGTCTCCATGCTCCACATGTTCCCGGATGAAGTGATACCTTAGCTCGATATGCTTTGTCCGGATATGGGAGACTGGATTGTTGGCTATTGCAATTGCGCTGGAGGAGTCACAGTACAAGGGAATATCCTTGAACTGCAGGTTGTAGTACTCGAACTGATTCTTTATCCATAGAAATTGTGCGCAACAACTTCCTGCAGAGATATACTCTGACTCGGCCATTGAGATTGCGACACAGTTCTAGTTCTTGCTATTCCAGGAGATTAGCCTTCTTCCGAAGAATTGGCAAGTCCCTGAGGTGCTTTTCTGGTCGTCTTTGCTACCTGCAAAATCTGCATCTGAAAACCCAATTAGTTCGCTATCATTACTTCTTGGGTACCATAAGCCAAGATTTGGTGTGCCTTTAAGGTATCTCAGGATCCGCTTTGCAGCAGCGTAATGAGATTCCTTAGAGTTCACCTGAAATCTAGCACAGACACATGTTGAAAACATTATGTCAGGACTACTGGCAGTAAGGTAGAGCAAGGACCCAATTATGCTTCTGTACTTGATTTCATCAAAATGTTTCCCTTTTTCATCCTTATCCAGAGACATAGTTGAGGCCATTAGAGTCCTCATAGAGGTTGCGTTGTCCATTCCGAATTTCTTAATTAGCTCTTTGGTGAACTTGGTCTGTGAGATGAAAATTCCATCTTCAGATTGTTTCACCTGAATCCCTAAGAAATACTTCAGCTCGCCCATACTGCTCATTTCAAACTTCCCTTGCATAAGTTTTGAGAACTTTTTGCAGAGGTTGTCATCTGTAGAGCCAAAAATAATGTCGTCGACATAGATTTGCACTAGCAAAATCTTGCCTTTTATTTCCCGAAGAAATAATGTCTTGTCTAACTTTCCCCTTGTGAACTTGTTCTCAAGTAGAAATGTAGACATCGTTTCATACCAAGCTCTAGGAGCTTGTTTCAGACCATATAGGGCCTTGTGCAGAAAATAGACATGATGAGGAAAGTTAGGATCAACGAAACCTGGGGGTTGTTCCACATACACTTCCTCCTTTATGTTACCATTTAGAAAGGCCGACTTCACGTCCATCTGATAGATGGTGAAGCCCTTGAAAGCAGCATATGCTAGGAACAACCTTATCGCCTCCAGCCTCGCCACCGGAGAATATGTCTGGTCGAAGTCGATTCCTTCTTCTTGACGATAGCCTTTTGCGACGAGTCTGGACTTATTCTTTATGATCGTCCCGTCTTCGTCCATCTTGTTTCTGTAGACCCATTTTGTTCCAATGATGTTCTGTAACACCCCCTATCCGTCGCATAGCATATAGCAGTAGGTCCGGCCGGGGCCTGACGCCATATACCACAGACAGACCGGGTGGTTACTTATGGAAACCATCCAACCAATCTCAACGTCCTACACAGAGCATTCTAGCGGAAGCAGATAATATAAGTTGTAAACAAGAACCCAGCATAAGAGCACGAATGTCCACTAATACCACATTTAGGAATGTATACAAAAATACCCAAACATTTGCCTTAAGGCCTTACAAAAAGTTTCACTTGTCTATTACATGATTTACCAACCTCGGCACGCAGGCCGGCCATACATGAATAAAAATAGAAAACATTTCACTTGGGCCTTCGAGGGCCAGCTTCGCAAAAAGGGCTTTAGCCCGCTATTGACCGCTCGGTCCAGCTGCACCTGCAAGCAAACAAACCACTGCACGGTGGCAAACAAAGCAACGGTCAGCAATGCTGACCAAATTATAACGATCCCGCCCCCAACTCGGGGCGGCGATGCTCCTTCCCTGCATTTCATTAGCATAAGCGAGCATTATAAATATAGGCATTTCATCACAGGCGGAGGCTCAACGGCCACACACCCCGTGCACTCAGGGCACATTCTTGGTGAACGCAGTCTAAGTCTGCCGACTCACCGCCATCCTCTCTTGGACGGCCAAACAATGAGCAGTTTGTCTTCCTGGCATGGGTCACGGTAATTAAAACCATAGACCGCCGAAGACCCTCATCTATGCCAACGGCCCTAATCCGAACGACATAGAGTGGGTATGGTTCCATCTAACCCGTGCTCACAACGCAACGGTAATTTAAACCATATGCGCCCGCAACGGTAATTTAAACCATATGCGCAGGTCAAACTTCTACCGAGTCCCATTTTCATCACAAGTCACATAACCCGGTTATGTTCAAGTTGGCTTCCAAGCCACCAAGTTGGCAAGACCTCGTGTCCGCCCAGTTTTCCGGGTGTACCTTTGGGTTAGTCCCCAAGGCTCCCTGCTGCAATCTACCGCGTAGAAAACCCTAAAACACCAAATAGCACGGAGTCTTCTCCGGCCTTATGCAATGCAACAACACCGATCCGGACTAACATGTCCGGGTAGGCTTCAACCAAAATGCCTATGTCCGTTCTCGCATACGGACGCTAAACAACGGGGACTTTACATATCTACCCGAAGGAACGCCTCCAACTCTTCGCAAACTCGCGAGAGAGGGCTTCCTATGCTAAGAAAGAGAGCTATCATGCTCACAAGTGAGGATCGTTACCCTTGCGTTCCTCTTTGGCGCCATCGAAATGTAATCGGATAGAAATCACCGCACTTGCGTTGCCTCCGTGGATCCGGAGTCGGCTTGCGATTCGGAGCTCCGAAGCTCCTCCAATGGCGGATCTAGCTCCTCTTCCTCCAATAGCTTTCCTCTTTCTCCAAGGGTTTGGAGAGATGATCAAGTGAAGGAAAATGGATTTTTCTTAAGTCAAACCCGTGTATATCCTCTCAGGAACCATCCCCAGCCATCGGATCTCAACCTAAGAAAACGAGCGGCTTTGATTCGGGGCTGAAATGCCCAAACTGGGCCGAACAAGGCCTGGCACACGCCCGTGTCCAGGGCCGTGTGCCGCATTCGCCGTCAAAATCGAATCTTCTGAACACGCACACGGGTATCGAACACGCCCGTGTTCGAGTTGACACGCCCGTGTTCCAGATGACACGGCCGTGTAGCCAGCCGTGTACCCCATGATTTTTCCCCCGTTTCCAACCCGAGCACTGCACGGGTTCTAGGACACGCCCGTGTCCTTGCCCGTGTCACATTGACACGCCTGGGCCCCCAGGCCGTGTACACGGGACATTTCGTCGAGGGTAGAACGACGACTGGATGACACGGCCTTGGACACGCCCGTGTCCTAGGCCGTGTGCCTTGTCTCGACGATCGTCGAGTGAATCTCGACGATTTCACCTTGACGATCGTCGACACGGGTCGACACGCCCTGCGACACGCCCGTGTCGCAGGCCGTGTGCCCATTCTCGACGAATCGTCGAGAATAACTCGACGATTTCACGGCTAAGTGTCGACACGGGTCGACATGCCCTGCGACACGCCCGTGTCGCAGGCCGTGTGCCCTTTCTCGACGAATCGTCGAGTATAACTCGACGACTTCGCGACTAAGTGTCGGTACACACTTGACACGCCCTGGGACACGCCCGTGTCCCAGGCCGTGTGCCGTCAGCCAGAAACCAAAACTGGCCCAAAACGTCCCCCTTTGCTCCTTTGAGTTTCGGGGTGTTACAACTCTCCCCCTCTTAAAAGAATTTCGCCCACGAAATTACATAAAGGAACGATATACAAAAACAACATTTGTACCTGAGCGGAACAACTCCGGGTACTCGTCAAGCATAGTCTGCTCTTGCTCCCAGGAGAGCTCCTCACGACCGCAATTGTCCCATCGGACCTTGACCATCCTGATCTCTTTATTGCGTAGCCGCTTGACCTCCGAGTCCTCAATCCGGACGGGCTTTACCTTTGTCGTTAGCCCACTATCCACCGGCACTTGATCGACCGCGATCACTTGCGTAGGCTCTTGCACCGCCTTCCGAAGCACCGAAATGTGGAATACATCGTGTAAACCACTTAGCTCCACAGAAAGCTTCAACCTATAGGCCGCTTCTCCAACTCGCTCCAGAACCTCAAACGGTCCAAGGTACCTCGGGCTTAGCTTTTTCAACCGTCGCACCCGCGAGACACCCTTGAACGGCTTGATCTTTAGGTACACATAATCACCCACAGCGAACTCCACGTTCCTGTGCTTGGCATTATAGTACTTTGCTTGCCGGTCCTGAGCGATGAGTAACCTCTCCCGAATGGTTCTCACCAAAGAAGTAGCATCATCCACTTCCGATCGCTTATACAACTTCGACTCGCCCGTTTCTAACCAAGACAACGGCGTGCGACATCTTCTACCATATAGGGCCTCGAAAGGTGCCATCTGAATACTTGCTTGGTAGCTGTTGTTGTATGCGAACTCCACCAAATAAAGGTGGTCCTCCCATTGCTTTCCAAAGTCCAAGACACACATGCGAAGCATGTCTTCCATGGTTCTATTAACCCTCTCGGTCTGCCCATCCGTTTGCGGATGGAAGGCTGTGCTAAACTTCAGCTTTGTTCCCAACATTTGCTGCACCAGCCTCCAATCATTGGACGTGAACCTCCCATCTCGGTCACTCACGATGCTGCGGGGCACACCATGAAGCCGCACTATGTTGTCTACATAAAGCTTTGCCAACTTCTCCACCGGATCGTCCTTCCTATGCGGAATAAAATGCGACACCTTTGTTAATCGATCGACCACCACCCAAATGGCGTCGTTCCCCTTCTGCGACCTTGGCAAACCATGCACAAAGTCCATAGAGATGTCGTCGAATTTCCACTCCGGAATAGGCAAGGACTTAAGAAATCCTCCCGGCTTTTGGCACTCCGCCTTTACCAAGGCGCAAGTTTGGCACTTCGCTACATATAGTGCCACATCCTTTTTCAAACCCGGCCACCAAAATAGCTTCTTTACATCGCGGTACATCTTCGTGCTCCCCGGGTGAATCGAGTACTTGGTATGGTGTGCCTCGTACAACAACTCCACCCGTAAATTGCCCACTCTTGGGACGCACAGACGACTGTCTTTCCACAGCAATCCGTCCTCCACAACGAATTGGGAATTTGACCCATCCAAAGCCTCTATCATGAACTGCTTCATATGAGCATCCATATCCAAAGCCTGCCGAATCCGATCAGCCAGGTCATATTGGACTTCAGTCCAATTCAGCACTGCTTCAGCACTAGATCGTCTATCTACACAAACAATCTCCAACGCCTCCAGCTCCTGCACCAACCGCTCATCATGCACTGATAGCCAATTTGCTTGAGCTGGGGCTCGGCGACTCAACGCGTCCGCAACCGCATTCCCTTTGCCAGGCACGTAGTGGATCTTGAAAGTATAGTCCCCCAGGAACTCCATCCACCTACGCTGCCGCATATTCAGATCCTTCTGATCAATCAGGTACTTTAAACTCTTGTGATCGGTGTAGATATCAATCTTCACACCGTACAAATAGTGTCTACACAGCTTCAAGGCAAAAATCACGGCCGCTAACTCCAAGTCATGGACCGGATAATTCCTCTCGTGCACTTTTAGCTGTCTCGAGCCATAAGCTATCACGCTGCCGTGCTGCAATAGCACGCAACCCAAACCGCTGCCTGAAGCGTCGCTATATATCTCATAGCCTTCGGTCCCAACCGGCGAACTCAACACAGGCGCCGTGGTCAACCGACACTTCAATTCCTCAAAAGCTCGCGCGCACTCCGGCGTCCAAACGAACTTATGCTCCTTCCTCGTCAAAGTAGTGAGAGGTAGCGCTATCCGCGAGAAGTTCTCTACGAAGCGCCTATAATAACCGGCAAGCCCCAAAAAGCTCCGGACTTCTGCTACCGTAGCAAGCTCAGGCCACTCCCGTATCGCAACAATCTTCGCCGGATCCACCGCAATACCCTCTCCACTCACTATATGCCCGAGGAACGCTACTGAGGATAGCCAAAACTCGCACTTCGAGAACTTGGCATACAACTGGTTTCTCCTTAGCGTCTCCAGCACCAAATGAAGATGCTTGAAGTGATCTTCCTCACTTTGCGAGTACACCAAAATATCGTCGATGAAGACGATCACGAAATGGTCCAAGTACTCCCTGAACGTCCTGTTCATCAAATCCATGAACACCGACGGCGCATTAGTCAGCCCAAACGGCATGACCGTAAACTCATAATGCCCGTATCTCGTACTAAACGCTGTCTTCGGGATATCACTCTCCCTTATCCGCAGCTGATAGTACCCAGACTTGAGATCTAACTTCGAGTACACCGTCGACCCGACTAACTGATCAAAGAGATCATTAATCCTAGGGATCGGGTACTTATTCTTCTCAGTCAGCTTGTTTAGCTCCCGATAATCAATACACAATCTCAAGCTTCCGTCCTTCTTCTTAACAAAGAGGACCGGTGCGCTCCAAGGCGAAGAACTCGGGCGCACATACCCTTGCTCCAACAACTCTTGCAGTTGAACTTTCAGCTCCGCCATTTCCTTAGGCGCTAGCCGATACGGAGATCGTGACACAGGCTTTGCACCTGGCACTAGCTCGATCGTAAAATCTATCTCCCGTTGTGGCGGGGCACCAGGAAGATCTGCGGGGAACACATCAGGGTATTCCGATACCACTGAAATACAATCCATCGCGGGCTTCGGCTTTGCAACCTCCACTAGTGTAAAGAACAGTTCTGCTCCGGCACGAACCGCCTTCACCACCTGAAGAGCAGACATCAACGTCTTGCTCGACCCCTTTAAGCCCGTAAAAGTCGTCTCACGACTTGCTCCCAGCTTTACTTCTTTGCTACCGCAATCTATATGGGCCTGCTGCTCCGAGAGCCAGTCCATTCCAAATATGACGTCAAACTCCACTAACGGAAGTAAAGACGCCCGCAGGTCGAACTCCTGCTCTCCAATACGAGTCTTAACCTCGCAGATCCTAACCGCTCGCATCGAACACCCATTGGGCAACAACACATCCAACTTATCCTTCGCCATCGAAGAAGGGACTCCGATGCGTGATATAAATCCTTCGGACAAGAAGGAGTGTGAAGCTCCCGTATCGAAGAGTGCTCGTGCGGGATTTTCACAAATCATTACAAATCCTAAACAAGCAGTGGTAAGGTAACATATACATAACAAGCATATAAAGGAATTGACTTGCTATAAATTAAACCGTACCTGTCACCACGTCAGCTTGTTTAATGGCCTCCTGTTGGCCAAGATTGTAGACCCTTGGTTGGGCCGGAGCATAGTGGGATGCGGTCGACTCCACCGCCTTTCCCTTCTCTTCGTAGGTAGCTCCTGGCCTCCTTTCGGACTTAGGACGTCCGCTCCAACAATCACGGGCGAAATGCCCCGTCTTGCCACAAGTGAAGCACGCGCCCGGGGTCCGACTCGTAGTCGCCCCAGAAGCACCAGAAGGAGCTGGACCCGAAGTCCTATGCTTCTTAAAGAATCTTTGATAGCCAGACTTTGAAGTAGTCGGCACTTTGAACCCAGATTTCTTCTCGCCCAAGCCTTTCTTCGCTTGTACACTCTTCATGTCCTTCTCCAAGGACCGGGCAGTATTGATCAAGGTTAAGAAACCCTGCGTCATTGGCCCCGACAGTAACAATCTCAGCTCATCCCTCAAGCCTTCATAAAAACGATTAGTCTTGCGCTCCTCATCCATGATGATGGAGCTAGCATAACGACTCAACCGCGTAAACTCGTGGAGATATTCATCCACGCTCCTCTCACCCTGCACCAACTTCAGGAACTCATTCTCCATTGAAATCCTCTGAGTAGAAGGGAGGTATCTTGCTAAGAACAATTCCGAGAACTCTTCCATCGGAACGTCTATCAGTTGTCTACCTCTCAAATGATGCAGCTCCAAACCTTCCCACCACATCCTCGCTTCCCCATCCAGAAGGAACGTAGCGATGGTGGTCATTTGCCACTCCTCCGTCTCCGTCGCTGTCATGACTCTCTTCACCCTAGAGAGCCAGTCTTCAGCCTGCGATGGGGTTCCCAACCCCGAGAATAACGGAGGGTTAAAGCTCATTACATGCTTCAACTGCCTCTCAGTCGCCCTCCTTGGCACTATTGGTTCTACAACCACTTGCTCCATCCTCCTCGGCTCAGCCTCTTGAAGAGGTACTTGCTCCATCACAGGAGCGGGCTGCTGCGCTTGCCTCCCAGGCTGCGCATTTATCACGGCCAACACCGCTTCAGCCACCAATCTTATATTTTCAGCCGACAAAGGTGTTGCGGGAGCAACTTCTGGTGCACTACTAGCCTCAGAACCTCGGCGTTCTGACGGCCCAACACCACTTCGGGTCACCTATAGTGGTACAAAACACCGTTAAGCGACCAAATAACATTGCAAACAGCAATTATAGGAACACGCAGGTTCCTCAAACACGAGTATTTTCATTCCTAAGTGGACATTCATGGGTTCTTTTTACGGTTATAACGATGACGCACACAATGTGCTCACCACCCCTTAAAAAGAATTCGCCCACGAATTCAATTCAAGCCCAACCAAAACCAGTAGTCTGATACCAAATTGTAACACCCCCTATCCGTCGCATAGCATATAGCAGTAGGTCCGGCCGGGGCCCGACGCCATATACCACAGACAGACCGGGTGGTTACTTATGAAAACCATCCAACCAATCTCAACGTCCTACATAGAGCATTCTAGCGGAAGCAGATAATATAAGTTGTAAACAAGAACCCAGCATAAGAGCACGAATGTCCACTAATACCACATTTAGGAATGTATACAAAAATACCCAAACATTTGCCTTAAGGCCTTACAAAAAGTTTCACTTGTCTATTACATGATTTACCAACCTCGGCACGCAGGCCGGCCATACATGAATAAAAATAGAAAACATTTCACTTGGGCCTTCGAGGGCCAGCTTCGCAAAAAGGGCTTTAGCCCGCTATTGACCGCTCGGTCCAGCTGCACCTGCAAGCAAACAAACCACCGCACGGTGGCAAACAAAGCAACGGTCAGCAATGCTGACCAAATTATAACGATCCCGCCCCCAACTCGGGGCGGCGATGCTCCTTCCCTGCATTTCATTAGCATAAGCGAGCATTATAAATATAGGCATTTCATCACAGGCGGAGGCTCAACGGCCACACACCCCGTGCACTCAGGGCACATTCTTGGTGAACGCAGTCTAAGTCTGCCGACTCACCGCCATCCTCTCTTGGACGGCCAAACAATGAGCAGTTTGTCTTCCTGGCATGGGTCACGGTAATTAAAACCATAGACCGCCGAAGACCCTCATCTATGCCAACGGCCCTAATCCGAACGACATAGAGTGGGTACGGTTCCATCTAACCCGTGCTCACAACGCAACGGTAATTTAAACCATATGCGCCCGCAACGGTAATTTAAACCATATGCGCAGGTCAAACTTCTACCGAGTCCCATTTTCATCACAAGTCACATAACCCGGTTATGTTCAAGTTGGCTTCCAAGCCACCAAGTTGGCAAGACCTCGTGTCCGCCCAGTTTTCCGGGTGCACCTTTGGGTTAGTCCCCAAGGCTCCCTGCTGCAATCTACCGCGTAGAAAACCCGAAAACACCAAATAGCACGGAGTCTTCTCCGGCCTTATGCAATGCAACAACACCGATCCGGACTAACATGTCCGGGTAGGCTTCAACCAAAATGCCTATGTCCGTTCTCGCATACGGACGCTAAACAACGGGGACTTTACATATCTACCCGAAGGAACGCCTCCAACTCTTCGCAAACTCGCGAGAGAGGGCTTCCTATGCTAAGAAAGAGAGCTATCATGCTCACAAGCGAGGATCGTTACCCTTGCGTTCCTCTTTGGCGCCATCGAAATGTAATCGGATAGAAATCACCGCACTTGCGTTGCCTCCGTGGATCCGGAGTCGGCTTGCGATTCGGAGCTCCGAAGCTCCTCCAATGGCGGATCTAGCTCCTCTTCCTCCAACAGCTTTCCTCTTTCTCCAAGGGTTTGGAGAGATGATCAAGTGAAGGAAAATGGATTTTTCTTAAGTCAAACCCGTGTATATCCTCTCAGGAACCATCCCCAGCCGTCGGATCTCAACCTAAGAAAACGAGCGGCTTTGATTCGGGGCTGAAATGCCCAAACTGGGCCGAACACGGCCTGGCACACGCCCGTGTCCAGGGCCGTGTGCCGCATTCGCCGTCAAAATCGAATCTTCTGAACACGCACACGGGTATCGAACACGCCCGTGTTCGAGTTGACACGCCCGTGTTCCAGATGACACGGCCGTGTAGGCGGCCGTGTACCCCATGATTTTTCCCTCGTTTCCAACCCGAGCACTGCACGGGTTCTAGGACACGCCCGTGTCCTTGCCCGTGTCACATTGACACGCCTGGGCCCCCAGGCCGTGTACACGGGACATTTCGTCGAGGGGAGAATGACGACTGGATGACACGGCCTTGGACACGCCCGTGTCCTAGGCCGTGTGCCTTGTCTCGACGATCGTCGAGTGAATCTCGATGATTTCACCTTGACGATCGTCGACACGGGTCGACACGCCCTGCGACACGCCCGTGTCGCAGGCTGTGTGCCCATTCTCGACGAATCGTCGAGAATAACTCGACGATTTCACGGCTAAGTGTCGACACGGGTCGACACGCCCTGCGACACGCCCGTGTCGCAGGCCGTGTGCCCTTTCTCGACGAATCGTCGAGTATAACTCGACGACTTCGCGACTAAGTGTCGGCACACACTTGACACGCCCTGGGACACGCCCGTGTCACAGGCCGTGTGCCGTCAGCCAGAAACCAAAACTGGCCCAAAACGTCCCCCTTTGCTCCTTTGAGTTTCGGGGTGTTACATGTTCTTTCCTTTGGGTCTTGGAACTAGCATCCACACATTGCAGTGCTTGAACTGATTTAGCTCTTCTTCCATTACCATTATCCATGATGCGTCTGAGTTTGCTTCCTCAAATTTCTTTGGTTCAACCTGTGAGAGAAAACTCAAATGAAGATTCACATTAGTTGTACCTCTCCGAGTTCTGACACCATCCCGGGGATCTCCTATGATCTGGTCTATGGGGTGATCCTTCAGATATCTGAGCTCTAGAGTTCTTGCATCTGGATTATCTTCAAGCACTGGAGTGATTTCTTCATCCTGGATGACTTCTTCATTTTTATTATCAGCCTCTCCAATAGGAGTTGGAGTGGTGATCTTAATGAACTTCTCGCCTTTGTCTTCAGATGGATCATCCAAGCTAGCTTCTTTCAGCTTTTCTCCTGCATTTTTAATGAGCACACTAGACGGATTGGTTTGCAGCAAGCTCGTCTCATCAAATACAACATGTATTGATTCTTCCACCACCAGGGTTTTTCTATTAAATATCCTATATGCCTTACTATGGCTACTATATCCTACAAAAATACCTTCAAAGCTCTTTTCGATGAACTTGGTAGTATGATACTTACCATTGTTAAGTACGAAGCATTTACAGCCAAAGATTCTAAAGTATGAGACTGTTGGTTTCCTGCCTTTCAGAAGTTCGTAAGGTGTTTTATTGTGGTCTTTTTTTATGAGTGCTCGATTTTGCACGTGGCACGCAGTGTTGACGGCCTCAGCCCAGAAGTACTCCGGTAGTGAAGCATCACTCAACATGGTACTGCAGGCCTCTATGAGTGTTCTGTTCCTTCTCTCAGCCACTCCATTCTGTTGTGGAGTACGAGGAGAGGAAAACTCATGAAAGATACTAAAGCTTTCATAGAATTCTGTCATGGCCCCAGATTTGAACTCTGTTCCTTTGCCACTTCTGATTTTGACTATACAGCAGTTGTATTCATTCTGGACTTGCCTGACAAAATTAGTAAAGATGTCGAAGGTATCTGACTTGTGTTTCAGAAAGAACACCAACGCAAAGCGCGAGTAGTCATCAACAATTACCAATGTATAGTCCTTACCTCCCAAACTTCTAATCTGCAGTGCACCAAACTAGTCCACGTGCAATAGATGGAGACATCTGTTAGAGTCTTTGCCAATAATGCTTTTAAAGGTAGCCCTTGTTTGCTTGCCTTTTACGCATGCATGACAAGGTCCGTGTTTGACGTATTTGACATTTGGGGCATCACGTAATAAGTTCATTGAAAATAGTTTATTAATGGTTTTGAAATTAATATGTGCTAGTCTCTTGTGTCATTGGTCACCAAGAGACGCACTATCTTTTGCTAAAAGGCACACTGGTGTAGAGGAATCTATACAGATGAAATTTAAACAGAAAATATTCCTGCTTCGAGTGCCGGATAGAATCGTTTCCATATTGTCAATGGATTTTATCAAGCACTTATCAGCATGGAACTCAACTATGTATCCTTTATCGCAGAGTTGGCTTATGTTAATGAGATTGTGTTCCAATCCTTCGACATAGGCCACATCCGAGAAGGATACATTGTCGTTAGTAATCATACCATAGCCTCTAGTAATTCCACGGTCTGGACCTCCAAAGATGACCTTTGGTCCGTTCACGACTGGAGTAAAGTTCTGAATGAGGCTTCTAGTCCCGTTCATATGCCGAGAGCATCCGCTGTCCAAGTACCAGATAGGCATTTTGTTGGCCTTTGGACATCCCTGCAATCATAATCAATTTGCCTTAGGAACCCAAACACGTTTGGGTCCTTGGTCTCGGGTTAGAGTGCTCCCCCTACGAGTGTTAGCATTATGAGCGGTCTTTCTCATATTGCTGACATGAGGGATTGCAGCGTTTCTGGAATTGAACCAGCAATCTATGGCGAAGTGACCAACCTTGCCACAGCACCAACAGTCAAATCGGTTGTACCTTTGCCTCAAGATCTCCTGCTTGACCTTTTGGAACTTTGGTCTAGCAGGGGTAGCATTCTTGGAGGGAGATGCCTCATGATTATGACAATCACATGGCTTCTTCTCCTTTATGGGCTTCTCTACAACCGGCTTTGTCTTTGGTGCCTTCTTGAAGTTATGCCCATGATTGAAAGGGCCATAGCTCTGAAGAATAACTTCTTCATAAGGTGCCTTAAAGACACTTTCGCCAAAGTTTCGGGGTCGAGCCCATCCTTGATAGTGGGACTTTGGCTCTACATAATTAGGCCTAGCAAAGTGCCCGTATGATGAGTCAAAATCAAACTCATTTTATGGAAAGATGACCTTTTTGAATGTAGTTTGATTTTGAGGGGCTTTTCCCTTTTCTTCGGCTGACGCCTTTTTGGCGGCCTTATTTTTCCGTTGATTCTTATTTCTCCTAGAGGATTTACTAGGAGCTTCTTCATGGCCTAGTCCAGCTCCCTGGGCCTTTGCTGAGAATTCAACAACGAATGGAAGAACTGTCTTGGGCTTCGAGAAACTCTCAACAAGTTTCCTTTCAGCCGCAAGTTCGGCTTACAATCCCTTGATGATCTTCTCCTTAAGGTCAAGGTGCTCAAGAGCCTTGTTGTATTCTTCAATAGCATTATTGAAGTTTTCTTCGAGGGAGTCAGTCTTTGCGACTTTCTCTCTCAAGATGCTCTCTTCGGCTTTTAGAGACTTATCTCTTTAGCCTGGGTCTTCACGACTCGACGACATTTGTCGTAAGCCATGATTAACTCCTTGTACTGGGCCATTAATTCTGACTCATCGTCAGAGGAGCTACCCTCGCAATCATGTTCAGAGACTTCAGACTCTGAAAGAGGGGTATGAGAGTTTACCTTCCCAGTGAACTGGGGCTCTTGTTCATCATCTGTTTGAGACATTAGCCCAAAGTAAGCTTCTTCTTCTTCGCTTGACTCAGATGAGTCGGAGTCGCTAAGAGTCTTGCTCCTTTTGGCTATGAGGCTCTTCTCTTTCCTTTTCTTGTTGTGTGAGGATTTCTTGTCTTCTCTTCTACCACCCTCCTTCTTCTTGTGAGGGCAGTTAACAATGACGTGACCTGGCTTATTACAGCAATAACAAATGATGTCAGTTGAAACGTATTTGTTCTGTTTAGTATTATACCTTTCGTGGCTGCTTGAGCCTTTTCTTTGTCGATCGTCATCACGCTGCGATCTTCTGTATGAGGCATCCTTGCCTTTCCATTGTTTCTTTTTATTGAGAAACTTCTTGAATTGCCTTGAGAGTAAGGAGAACTCTCCTTCAGATAGTTCAGAGCCTGAGGTGCTAGGCTCTGATGTTTCTTCTTCTTCATCAACTTCTGGAGCTGGAGCGGGGGAGGCAGCCTTAGTCTTTCTGGAGGTGTCTGCCTTTAGAGCGACAGATTTCTCCTTTAGTGCACACCTGCCTTTCTCTTCTTCAGCTTTTCTTGTATTGATTTGGAGTTCATAAGACATAAGCTTTCCAAAGAGGTTTTGCGGGTCCGTTTCAGCTAGCTTCCCGAACTCCCTGATGGCGCATACCTTGTTATCCTATTCCTTGGTTAGGGATCTCAAGAACTTGTCGTTCAGTTCTCCGTTGGTGAAGACACGGCCATACACCCTTAGGCCATTCACAATTTTGAAGAAGTTTTCAAATGTGTCGGCAATTGTTTCCTTGTTCCCTTGTCGGAACGCTTCATATTTTTGGTTGAGAAGGGATCTCCGATCATCCCTTACTTCTTAAGTTCCTTCCATCAAAGTGACTAAGGAATGCCACATCTTCTTAGCTGATTGACAGTGAATCAAATTCTGCATCATTGAGTCATCGACTGCACTCGCTATAATATTCTTAGCTTTCTTGTCAAGGGAGACAAGTGCAATCTCATCTTTGTCGAGATCCATTAGCTTTTTGGGAACTTTCTTGGTAGGGTCGATAGTGGACACAG
Organism: Platanthera guangdongensis; assembly: GCA_039583875.1. Classification (NCBI taxonomy): domain Eukaryota; kingdom Viridiplantae; phylum Streptophyta; class Magnoliopsida; order Asparagales; family Orchidaceae; genus Platanthera; species Platanthera guangdongensis. The sequence continues at coordinate 81,527,099 of CM077165.1, read as the reverse complement.
TCATGGGAACGTAAGGAACTTCTTCAACGATCATGAAGATCCTTGGATCCACAGCTTCCATGAAAAATTTTATCCTTTCTTTCCACATGGTAAAGTTATATTTGTTGCACAGTGGAAGCTTGGCGAAATCTTTGCCCTTGTCCATTTTATGGTAGAGTCTTTCAGACAACAGATTTGGATCTGATCAAGGTGTTAACCTTTTGACGATCAACCTCCCTCTGATACCAATTGAAAGAAAACGGTTGTCAACCTAAATCACCTAGATGGGGGTGAATCGGTGAGTTGTGCGTCTTTTGCGGAATAAAAGATAATTAGAGCACAGCACAGAACTATCTACCAATATCACAGACGACACAAAATTTATAGTGGTTCCCCAACCTTGGGTACATCCACTTTCCCTCACCGATCTAGCAATCAACTAGACTCGGCTACTCCACTATCTTGGATCAAAAATCGATCCTACCCTCGGAACAAAGTTCCTACAAACTCGATCCAAACAAGGGGATCTACACCTCGGAAGATAACACTTCCTACAAACTCGGAGTGAAAAACTCCTACACTCGGAGAAACTTTCTCGTACAAGATTAATAAAGTTTTGGAAAATTATACAAACAGTAAATCCAATCAGATCTGATGAAATGCCCAGAAAACTTCTTCTTATGGACTTTGCAGCACTATCAGAAATCGGTGAAGAGAGTCTCGACCCAGATCTGGATCTTCTAGCTTTTACAGAATCAGAGAGAGAAGATGAACGGTGATGTTGATCTCGATCTGTAACTTTCTTCAAAATGAATCCTCTGACCTTAGAAGCAGTGGCCGGAGAAGATGGTGGCGGCGGCGGCTTCCGTTTCGGTAAAACAAGGAGGAGTCGGCTGAAGAATGTTTTCTCGAAATAAAATGACAAGAAAGCTTGGAGAATACTTAGGGTTTGTCATTTTCTGATAAGACCTTATATAGGAGAGACTAACGGTCATAATCGGTCATAATGGTGTACACGTGGACCAATCATGTCGCGTGATTTTAAAATCCCGTCAGAAAAAGGACTTAGACAAATTTCAGAAAAGGTTCAGCCAACTACACGAGTAAGTGAATAGCTACTCGAGTAGTTGAATAACTACTCGAGTACATGAAGGTGAACATACTCGGGTATATAAAGATAGGATACTTGAGTGGGTAGAAATCAATTACTCGAGTAAGCAGGAAGAACTACTCGAGTATGTAGAGTGACTTACTCGAGTTCATAAAGGATCTACTCGAGTACAGGAAAAACTACTCGAGTATGTTATATAAACTACTCGAGTACATGAAGTACTACTCGAGTGAGATACTTAGAAAAATTCTGAAGATGTCAGCAAGCAACTACTCGAGTAGTTGAACTAAACTACTCGAGAGGAAGTAATCTACTCGAGTAGGTGAAAGTTCTACTCGAGTAAAAGACTTAGAACATTCTAGAGAGGAAAAGTTCAAGGTACACGAGTGAAACATGATCTACTCGAGTAGGTATAATGAACTACTCGAGTATGATTCTGTCTACACGAGTATGTGAGTATACTTACTCGAGTCCATGACTTAGAAAAATTTTGATGAGTGAAGCTTTTAATACTCGGGTATAATGAGTAATCTACTCGAGTATATAAGCATGCTACTCGAGTATATGACTATGTCTGCTCGAGTACATGACTTAGCTACACGAGAGATTCTCTTAAGTACTCGAGTACAAGGTTTCTTTACTCGAGTAAATTATGCCCAAACTACTCGAGTAGTTATAGACCTACTCGAGTAAAAGACTTGGAGATTTTTTGATGTTGGAAAATTGTTTCTTCTAGAGTAGTCAACTTCCAATTCCTTTCCCAAAGTCCAATATCTTGAATATGAAGTGTATCCCAATAGAGAGACCACACATGAGTCAACACCTTGGAATATACAATGAGGGATTACATTGCACAGTTCCTGTGTTTGGTGACCCACTGTGGACTGACATTGGTCTACACTTCCCAGTGAAATTCCTGCAAACATATAACTCAAACCAAGCATCAAATACAACTTAATTCATCTTAGTTCCAGGGTGACTTCATCAAATCTGGGTTAATGTGGATGTAATACCCAACAACTACCAAAATAACCTGGGTTGGGTCTACCAACAGCCAAATTCTGCTATTCTGAAGGGCTATACACAGACCACCAAGGGCAAAAGGGTAAAATTACCCGGGGTAGAAGAGTAAAATCCCACTTGGGGGTATAAAGGTAAAAACAACCTTCCTTCTATATGGCGAGTGGGGAAGCACCCCGCGGGCGAGATGAGCCCTCCTACTTGTCCCACAATCTCCCCGCATTACGGGAGCCATCTCGCTCTCAAGGTCCTGCCCACGCCCACAAAGGGTGTCTCGCCTACTACCGAGAGCCCTATCTTACCTAAAGCAGAGAACCCTCCGTCTTAACATCTGCGAGTGGACCACATGGTCCCACTCTCCTATTCGGTCCCTCTCGCAAGCTTCTCTTGTTCTCTCCTTGAGCCGCCTCTCGCAATCCCAAGGTTGTATACAATCCACGCTCTTTTCGATGTTGCCCCAAGTTTGGAAAGAAAGTCCAACTGAGGCTCGCGACATTGGGATTCGTTTATGAGAATCTTTGGTGGGCCCCCATTGGAGTCTATAAATTTGAGACCCTATCTCCTCCTGGAGTGCCCCTTTTCTCATTTCCACCTCTCTTCTACCCTCAACATGTCTCACAGTCAGAGTTTTTGTGAGCGTCTCACAATGGTCCGAAAGCAAAATAAAGCCAATGTGGCTGCCCTGATCCCGACTTTGATCTGCACCCCCACTTCTACACCTTCATCTTCTCACCCGAAGAAGCTCAAAATCACTGACCTTCCACTCTCGGCCGGCGCGAACTCCTCGGCCCTCTCGGCAGCCGATACATTTCCTCCCGCATCTTCTGGGGAGGGACAGGTGATTCTTGGCTCCTCCTCTCGCCATTTTTCATTTATCGTCGCGCTTATTGACCATTCTCTCTCAGTGAAACCTCGCCGACTCTCCCATGCCTGTGAATCCTCCTGACATTACTGACCAGCATTATCAACGCTCCGACTCGCCTCAGGAATCCTGTCCTCCTATCACGAGGAAAGAAGACCTCTCGCACCTTGTGGGGAACTCTCGCATTCCAAGTAAGTAAACTCATCCTGCACTCTCGCTACCCCCATATTCCTATTCCCCTATCAGGTATATTCGAGACCACTGGACTAGGCTTCTTGCGAGATCACCCCGTCATTATGATCTTCCTCTTTTTTGTTGCCTAGGTATCCAGTTTGACTCGGGTACTGAGGATTCCACCGTGCTATCTCCCCTCTCGCCTATTCCTGGCCCAGATGAGACCGAAGACTACCTGGGTGATACCATGGACCCTCTGGAGATGAAGCGCCAGATGGCCCGGATGTTTCGAAAATACTCTCACGTCATCCGCAAGATGGAAAGGGAGAAGCAAGCCGCTGATCGGCAGATCGACTGGCAGGAAACTGAATGTACCAACCTCTCTATGGAGGTCGATGCTGACGCCATAATAGATGGGACAGATGCCTAGGCCATCATAAGCAGGACTGACCAACATCTCCGTCTCGCACGCCGTGGTCTAGACGTCGTCTTCACCTTTCAAATTCCTGGCCGCCCTCCATGCACGGGATCTCGCGGAGGCCGTTGGAAGTGGCACAAAAATTGAGGGGTCCTGGAGTCGTCTCGCCTGTTTAATGTTTCCTTGTAACTTCGACATGTATCAATCAGCCACCTGCCTTTTTAATTATTAATTTGTTATTTAGGTCCCTTGGACGAGAAGCCCGCTTCATGCGGGACGAAATAATTATGTTAATTTATTATGATATTTTTGTCAACCTGTCATGCTGGGTTTTCATTATTGCTGTGTTCAATTATTCTACTTTATTTCATCTCCGACTCATCGGAAAAGTCGCTGCGATGTTTCCACGCCTCGGGTTCAGGAGAGAGAGAGAGAGAGAGAGAGAGAGAGAGAGAAGATGAACCGCCGGGTTGCCCCTTCGGCTTCCGCCTTTTCATTTTCCCGCTCATTTTTTCCCCTCTGTCCATCTGTTATAAATACCCTCTCCCATAGATCTAGAAGCTCTACATCTGCGCTATCACTTCCTGTTGTTGCCGAGATTCAGGTTCTTGCCTGCTCTTCCTCGCCTACCTCTTCTCGTGTCCCGCCTCCACCTCACTCTCTTCTACCCCTTCCTATTTCTTTCTTCTCGCTGGCTATGGGGAAGAAAAAAGTGGAAGAAGGCGAGGGCCGTAGCCGTTGCGGGAGGCGATTTACCTACCATGACTTCCCTCCCGGCAGAATCTTCGAAGAGGACTACAACCGTTTCGCCAGTGAGTTCCTGGCTGATTGGTATCTGTCTCGCCCGCCCAAGGCCAGCGAATCTGTTATCACCTTCTATCGCGGTGAGCTATCCTTACTCGTCTAGCACTTCGAGGCGGGGCTATGACTCCCCCTCTTGCCAGAGGTAAAATAGGCCTTCAAATATTTTTGAGTTGTTCCCGCACAGTTCAACCCAAATGCAATCTCGATGTTGGTCGCCTTCGCCAGCTACCTACGACGAGAGCGCATCGAATTCAGTCTGACCGTCTTCCGCAAGTTGTTCATCTACCATGCTATGGACGATGTCGTATCCTACTTTAATGGCCAGGGCCTCAAGGTGTGCGAGATGCCAAACAGGAACCACCACTGGTTCAACCGGTTTGTCTTCATCCGCAGGAACCTTGGAGGCGTCGCACTCGCACCGGTGTCGCCTGCTAAAGTTTACTACGAGACCCGCAAGGTGGGGGTGCCGAGAAGGCTCTCTGCGACTTATTCGCAGGAAAAATTTCGAGGTCAACTACCTCCGGAGAGACCTCGACTTGCTCCTTCCCGTCCTCCCTAGTGAAGGTATACTCGCGCTCTCTTAGTATTATGCTTACCGGCTTGTCTCATTCTAATCATTTTCTTGCTCAGGAGAGAGGACCATCCCCGTCCACCACCCTTACCAGAGGAACAAGGGTCTTGCCCTTGCTAGCATGGTGGCGGAGGAAGCAAAGGAAACGCTTGCCCCCGCCCCTAACAAGAGGTCTGGGGAAGATGCCGCTACCTCTCGGCATAGCCTAAAGAAGAAAATGAAAAAGGTTGTGTCATTCCTGAAGCAGAAAAAAGGAGCTGCTCCTAGGGAAAGGAAGGAGATGTCGGGGCCCTGACACCCATTTCTGTGGAAAGAACTCCCTCACCTTGTCATCAAGCCGTCTCGCCTACCCGCGAGATGGCCCCACATGACCACACTGCCGCTACCTCTGTCCAGCCCGCCGTGATTCCCCCTTGCGAGGATGGTTCTTCTAGCTGTCTGGACCCCTCCTCGCATTCAAATTATAACATGGGGCCCGTGAAGAATGACACCGCCGACGAGCCAGTACTTCTATGGGAGAAGGACTCCAACTGTATGTCGGTGTCTACTCTCCTTCCCTCCTGGAAGGGGCAAGACCCACCCACGAGTCATACCTTCTCCCTCCGGTATGGTCTCTATGGAGGTCTTGGGGCTGAAACCTTAGATAACGAGCCATCACGAGACCTCATTTTGAAGGATGCTCATGCCCAATTTCACTCGATGGAGCTCTCGCACCGGATCACGCGCCGCCGGGTCTTCAACAACAAAAAGTGGAAGGAGGCCGAGACCAGCCTTGATGCATAATGCGAGAAGTTAGATGACCTCGAGAAGCGGCTGGCCGTCGCTGACAATCTTCTCGCACGAAGCCAGGGTGGTGTGGTAAGCTTTTTAATTTCCACTCGCTAGTTTCACTTGCTAGCTCTTTATGAACTTTTTTGATTGATAGCCTTCTCGCAGGATGGCGAGACTGCAAATCGAATGCGCTCGCGCATTTCGGCTTTGGAGGGGGATAACAAGAAATTTAAGGCCGAGAACGCTCGTCTCCTGGACAGCACCGTGCTACAACCAGATCCATTCTATGCTCCCCTGCCAACTCATTACTCCCTGGAAGAGGTCGATGCCATCTGCCGAGATGCCAACATCAAGACGGCTGAGCTCGTCCTCAAGATGATGAAGGAGCTGGGGGTGGTCAGAGACGATGCCGAGACGGTCACTATCTGCGACTTGGTCCCCCAGCTGTATGGCGAGACGGATGACAGCTCTGCCTCCAGTGGCGAGGAGTGAGGGTGTCAGAGTCTTGGGACTGCCCCCCCCCCCTTTTTTCTTCTTTGTCTCATGTACTTGTAAAATTTTCTGATAGTGAAATGCTTCTTCTTTCTGTGATGAACAAAGAGCTCTTTATTATTACCTTTCGCTCTTTTTTCTTTATCCACTTGTCTTCTCAGTTGTTTTGAGAAAGAGAAGACACCATAAATCTCTCACCCCCTCACTGTACAAAGGGTTCTTTAACTCCCATCAAAAGTTATTCCTTGGTTGCAAGTCTCCTGATCAAAAGACTTGAGTTGGTTTTTGAGCACCTGATCAAAAGCTCATTGGTGGCAGTCACTTGATCAAAATATGCTAGTGGATTCCTACCAGGGTGGTAGAAGAGTGGATGTACCCAGGTTGGGGAACCACTATAAAAGTTCTTGTGTTGTCTAGTTGCCCTCTTTCTTTTTATTCTTGATGTGCCTGTGTTAGTATTATTTTGCTGTGACTGTTTTAGATTAATCTTAGGTTGCTCTTTTTGCTTTCAATTAATATTGGTATCTATTATTTGCTTTACTCTGAAAATCTTATAAACAACAAAAAGTTTTCAAGATACTCTATTCACCCCCCCCCCCCCCCCCCGCTCTAGAGTATTTCAAGTCTAACCATCACTTTCAATTGGTATCAGAGCAGTGTTCCTTTGGTTGTACAAGCTAACCCTTGAACCTAAAGATCCTGTGTTAGATCTGACCTTTTATTTCTCTTAGGATTATTTTTACAGCATGGCACAAAACAAGGATTATGCAAGCACCAGACCTCCAGAGTGCAACTTAAATAAGTTTGCCATCTGGGAGGCAAGAATGAAACTTTATATGAATTCCATTGATGAGGACATCTACAATTCTATTTTGACAGGTCCTCCTCAACCAACTGCATCTACTTTAACATCAAGAACACATGCTATTCCACCACTAGAGTGGACAGATGGTCAGAAGAAGGCCAAGATTGCTGATGCAAAGGCCATGAATATACTGGCTCAGACTATGTCTGATGACATCTTCCAGAAGGTAGCTGAGTTCACCTCATCCAAGGCTATTTGGGACTCTCTTAACTAGATCGTAGATGGTTCTGCTGATGCGAGGAAAGATAGAAGATCAACTCTCATCTCGCAATATGAGAACTTTAAGAAGGATGAGTCAGAATCTGTTGCTGACATGTACAACAGATTGAGCTCAATAATCAATGAGCTGAAGACTTTAGACAAGGACATCACTCTTGCTGAAGTGAATGATAAGATCCTCATATTCTTTCCAAGCACATGGGATTCCAGGATTTGGCCAATCAAGGAGGCCAGGAGTTTAAATGAGATTTCCACAGAATCTCTATTGGGAAAGCTCAAATCTTATGAGCAGCTGATAAAGTCTAGAGAAGTTGTAAAACAAAGGACTCCTCTACCAGCTAAAAAGGAGCAAAATATAACATTCAAGGCATCTAAAGAGATAGAATCTTCAACAATTAATGAGGAACTAATGAGCCTCTTTGCCAAGAGATTCTACAAAATGGCAAGAAAAGACTTCAGGAGAAAATCATCCAGGCAGGATGATAAGCCCAGGTATGATAAAACTCCTACTAAAGAAGTGGTGTGTTTTGGGTGTAGGAAACCTGGACACTTTATCTCAGAGTGTCCAGAGAATCTGAAGAAAGAAAGAAGAAAAGAGAAGGACTCCAAAAGACAACAATACAGCAGGCCTTCCTCCAGCAAACAAAAAAGAAAGGAGAAGGGCTTTGTTGTTGATACCTGCAGTGACACAGAAGATGAATCCACATCTTCCAGTTCTAGTGAAGAGGAAGAAGAGACAAAGGCTAGGGAAGTCTGCCTCATGGCCATCAATGCCTCTAGCTGCCCATTAGATGATGAAGAAGAATCTGATAATGAAGAAGCTTCAGAATTGGAAGCTGATCAGGTACTATCATCATTTGATTATAATTCTGATATTTTTAAAATTGAATTTAAAACCATGTGTATTGACTTAATTAACTCTGAAAAAGAAATCAAAATGCTTAGGGAAAGACTGTCTAATCAAGAGAATTTGACTTCTGAAAATGCTAAGTTAAAAGATGAACTAACCCTAGCAAGTGAACAAATTATATCTTTAAAATCTGAACTGACTAAGGCAAGGAAACTTGAAAAATTCCTGAATGGAAGAAGCATCAAGTTGATGGACATCAATAGCACAATGAATGCCAGACTTAATGGTAAGCTGGGCTTGGGTGCTTCATCAAGCCTACCCCCACTCATTCAGAAAAATATATTAACCACCCCAATAAAATTTGTTTCTGAAAAGGGTAAGGAGAAAGTAGAAAATAACAATCTTAATCTAACAGAAATTACACACAAGAATAAGAAAAGAAGAAGGAATAGGAAAAATAATAACCAGAACAATGTTCAGCAGTTTTCATCAAACTCCGATCGACGAAACATGTATAGTTCGTAGAACTCTAAACGACGAACTCCGAATGCCAACTATAATAATAGTTATTCTTCGATCCACGATCGACGAAACCAGTCTAGTTCGTCGACTAGAGATCGGCGATATTGGTGCCCTGAGAATGAATACTTTCATTCTTCGAGCTTAGATCGAAGATCTTATCCCAATTCGTCGAGCTCAGGTCGACGAACGTACTAGAGTTCGTTGATCCCAGATCAATCTTACAGAAACTTCAACTCTCATAGAAAGTATTATAATTATCTCAATCAACCTAGGGAAAATATTAACCCATTCACCCAATGGATAATTCCTCCCAGAAGATTTCACCCCTTAGGGTATAAAAGCCAGCCTGAATATTCTTACATTTCAAGTTTTTCTTATGAAAAGAAACAAGGACCCAAGGTGACCTGGGTCAAGAACATCTAAATTGTTTCCTTGCAGGTGAAGAACTATCCTATCATATAATATAAGTGGTATCTGGATATTGGGTGCTCAAAGCACTTGACTGGTTGCAAGGATAGCCTAATCAATTTCAAGGCAAAGCTGGGTCCAAGAGTGATCTTTGGAGATTCCAGCTTTGGACAAACTGAAAGCTATGGAGACTTCAACAGTGGAGCTGTCACTTTCAGAAAAGTGGCATATGTAAATGGTCTCAAACATAACCTAATATCCTTAAGTTAGTTATGTGATGCAGGTTATCAAGTTTTCTTTACTAATTCCAAATGTATCATTTCTTCAAATAACCAAACTATTTTAATAGGTTGTAGACAAGGGAACATATACCTAGTAAACTTTAACTCTGCTAATTCAGAACTATGCTTATTCAATCAAGTTAGTAATAATAATATTCTTTGGCATAAGATACTAAGTCATGTTAACCTTAAGAACATCTCTAAGATATCTAGGGACAAACTTGTCAGAGGATTGCCTTCTAGCCCCTACAAGAAGGAAATCCTATGCAAGGCCTGTCAAGAAGACAAGTAAACTAAAAACAGCTTTAAGTCAATTAAAAAGAGTGATTCACCTAATATTCTGTATAAAGCTTAGGAGTGAAGTCTTACACTCTAGTTATTATAGATGACTTATCTAGATTCTCTTGGGTGTTCTTCTTGAGAAATAAGTCAGATAACTTTAAAGTCCTTACAGATTTTCTTAAGTGCATAAGGATTGAGTATTCTACTCCAGTTGCATTGATCAAAAGTGATCATGGTACTGAGTTTGAATCTCTTCCCATGCAAAGATTCTGTGAGGAGGAAGGTATCAAGCATTATTTCTTTGCTCCTAGAACTCCTCAACAAAATGGGGTAGCAGAAAGGAAAAAAAGAACTCTCATTGAATCTGCAGGAACATTGCTTGCAGATGCACACATGCCCCTATCCTTTTGGGCAGAGGCTGTGAGCATAATAAACTATGTGTTGAATAGAAGTTTTATACAAAAACTTAAGGGTAAGAGCCCCTATGAATTACTCAAAGGGAAGAAACCTAAAATTGATTACTTTAGAATTTTTGGGTGTAGATATTTCATTCATAACAATAATAAAAACGCATTTGAAAATTTGAAGTTAAAGCTACAGAGGGAATTTTTCTTGGATATTCCCAAGTTAGCAAGGCTTATAGGGTTTTCAATAAATCATCCCTAAAAATGGAAGAATATCTACATATTTCTTTTGATTAAGCTAACATGTATTATAAGGAGAAGGACTCTTCTACCTCAGATATTTTGCAGGTACCTCACTTGTGTGAGAAATTAGGTGAGTTGAACCTTACACAAGAGGTTATATCACCTCCTCATCCACAAGCTGATGAAGATAGTGCAGAAGAAGTTTTGGAAGTGGAACTTCCTTCAACAGCAAACATTATTCCATAAGAAGGATCAACTCCAAATGTTGTTGTTGAACCAACTCCACCCACTGACCTTATCATAATAAGAGATCACCCTAGATCTCAAGTGATTGGGGACATGTTAGTAGGTGTACAGACAAGGCATCAATTCAACCAAGATATGATGCATTCTTGTTTCATCTCTTAAGTGGAGCCTCAATCTATAAATGATGCAGAGCAAGATCCCCACTAGATTATTGCAATGCAAGAGGAGCTCAATCAATTTGAGAGATGTAGAGTTTGGGACTTGGTTCCAAGGCACAAAGGCTATCCAGTATTGGAACCAAGTGGGTATTCAGAAACAAACTTGATGCCCATGGTGTAATTGTGAGAAACAAGGCTAGGCTTATTGCTCAAGGATATAAGCAAGAAGAAGGCATTGACTATGATCAAACCTTTGCTCCTATTGCAAGGCTAGAAGTAATCAGGATTTTTCTTATATATGCTGCCTACAAGAAGTTTAAACTCTATCAAATGGATGTCAAGAGTGCCTTTCTGAATGGAGAACTTAAAGAAGAGGTTTATGTTGAACAACCTCCAGGTTTCATCTCTCCAACTTATCCTTCATATGTCTTTAGATTGCATAAAGCTCTTTATGGTTTAAAGCAAGCTCCAAGAGCTTGGTATGAGACCCTAGCTAGCTTCTTGATAGAGCATAAATTTACTAGAGGCATTGTAGATAGGACATTATTCACTAGGCACCATAAGGATCAAATATTGTTAGTGCAAATTTACGTAGATGACATTATATTTGGGTCTACAGATTCCAAACTATACAAAAGGTTCTCTGACCTCATGCATTCAAAGTTTGAAATGAGTAGTATGGGTGAGCTCTCCAACTTCCTTGGTCTCAAAGTGAAACAGCTACCTGATGGCATCTTCATATCCCAGGCTAAGTATGCTAAGGAGATTCTAAAAAAGTTTGGGATGGCTGATGCCTCAGCAAAGAAAACACCCATGGCCACTAATTTTATAATAGACTCTGATGAATATGGGAAACCTGTTGATAAGAAATTATATAGGGCATTGTTGGGTCCCTACTATACCTTACATCAAGCAGACCTGACATAATGCTTTCTATACATCTTTGTGCTAGGTTCCAAGTGAACCCTAAAGAATCTCATCTAGTTTTCTTAAAAAGAATTTTAAGATACATAAAGAGTTGTCCTAGTCTAGGACTCTGGTATCCTACTGAGTCAGAGTTTGAGTTAACTGGATACTCAGATGCTGACTTTGCTGGATGCAGAGTAGACAAAAAAAGTACCTCAGGAACATGCCAGTTCCTTGGTATGAGATTAGTCTCATGGTTTAACAAGAAGCAGTCATTTGTGTCTACATCAACTGCTGAAGCACAATATATAGCTGCTGGCAGTTGCTGCTCCTAGATGTTGTGGATTCAGAACCAACTCCTAGACTATGGGTTCAACTTAAATAATTTAACTTTATTATGTGACAACACAAGTGCTATATTCATAGCACAAAATCCAGTTCATCACAGTAGGACTCAGCATATAGGCATTAGGCATCATTTCATTAGAGAGTGTGTAGACAAAAATAAAATTAATCTTGTTTATATCTACACTGATTTACAAAGGGCAAATATCTTCACCAAACCTTTGGATGGGAGGAATCAACTGTTCTTCATAAATCAGCTTGGTATGATAAATGGAGAAGACTTAATTTGATTTCTATCTATGCTTGACGAATTTTTCAAAGTTCATCGAACGGAGATCGACGAACAGGGAAAAGTTCTAGAGACATTTATCGAACGACGTTCGACGAACTCTCTATGAGTGAAGTTATTTTCGTCGAATGGAGATCGATGAATCTGTTTCAGAAAATTTTCGTCGAACGGAGCTCGACGAAATGTTTTCAAATCTTCTGACTAAGATCAACGAATTTTTTAACTATAGAATATTTCGTCGAGCTCAGGTCGAAGAATTTTTTTTTTCGTTGAACGGAGTTTGTTGATTCATATTCTGAAAAACCTTATATCTAGGTTTTTCTTCGACCTCTGTCTCGCGCTTTCAGTTCTCTTGCACTTGATCTCTTTTGTGTTTGTTGCAGGCGAACTCATGGAGATTCCAGCAGGAGTTCTTAGAGCGATGAAATTTGATATAGGTTTTGATATTGACTTCAAGTCATTCCAACACTCTGATCCCATCTTCCTGGACATTCTGCAATTGTTTGAAGATCAACAGTTAAAGCATCTGATGACCACAAGAATAAAGATAGCTGGTGCAGAAATACGAGAATGGGTGTACACCTCCTCCTCCCCAGATGAGAATACCATGACGGGAACCATACCGGGTAATAAAATATCTCTTACCCCCGCCGTCTTAACAGACAATTTTGGATTGGTTAATGGCGAAGAAGAACTGGAGATTGATAGTGATGAATTTGATGAGATGTTGAATAAGATGGGTTATTCTTGAGACACACCCAACAAACTGCTAAAGAAACATTTGTCTGCTGAATACAAGTTTCTAGCAGATGTCGTTGGCAAGGTACTGCTGGGAAAACACGCAGCCCATGACTACATCACTAGGCATCAATTCCTTGTGATGTGTGATATTGTGAATAAGAAGCCTGTGAACTGGGCTAGTATCTTGTTTGAGATGATTAGGAAGAAAAACACCAAGAAAGAGGTGTGTTTTGGAAGGATTCTAGGCATCTTCCTTCAAGCCAAGGCTGTTGAATCCCAGGTCACACCGACAATATTCTTTAATTCCTCAAAGGGGATTACTTGTGCCCCCTTTGGCGGGTGGGAGACGACTATCACCAAGCCATCCAAGGCTTCCTTCTCTTCCTCCAGACCTTCTGAGAGTACAAGGGCTATTCTAGCCACTCCCCACCTTGCTAAAGATGTTGCACCTCTACCTCCTCCAGCCTCCCCAATTCATCTCTCTTCCCCAGTTCATACCACAGTCCATACTCCTACACCTCCATCCTCTCTAGTGCACCATCCACAAACTCATATTCACTCTCATACATCAACCCCATCACTCCATGGTACACCAACTCCATCACAAACTCATATTCACTCTCATACACCAACTCCATCACCACCCTCATCTCCTCTACCACAACATCTAGCTAACATCCCTCTTTTCAATCTATCATCCCTACCATCATTCAATTTGCTTTCATCCCTCATTCATACCCCATCTTCCCCAGATGAGCCAATGCCAGATTCTCTACCTTCCCCTCCACCATCATCTTCCATCCACACTTCTGTATCCACTCATACACCATCTGAGTTCATGTCATTGGACTCTCCTTCCATTCCATCTCTTCTGGCAATTCTCACTCCCCTCATCAAAAACCCCAAAGCAGAGGCAATTTCACCTCTTGCTTCTTCCATCTCATCCCTTGCTGCTCAAATTTCTGCCCTCTTTGTCCCTCCTTCTTCAGTCAGGGGCCTGGCTCCAGAGTCTACTGAAACTAGGCAGGGGGAGATACTCCATGAAGAAGTAGCTCCAGCCCCAGCAGTAGGAGTAGCAGCAGTAGCAGCAACAGCAGAAGCAACTCCAGACACAGCTATTCCTGCTGATTTAATTGATTTTATTGAATCTGATATGGATATGGATGAGATAGTTATAGATGAAATAAACACTATTGGTGATTACATTATAAATCCCACAGTAAATATTTTGAGTTTGCTAAATATATTTGATACAGTTTATTTAAACTTTCCTATAGTAGACAGCCATAAGCCTTCTATGGCTATAGTTCCCTACACCTCCCCAATAAGCCCCAAAGTTGCCTTGCAACTCAAGGCCAGTTTTGCAAGAACAGAGGCTCCAGTTATTCCATCTCCACCAAGAGAAGATTCTTTCATTGTTTCATCCCCTCCCAAAGCCATCTCTCCTCCAACATTCAAGATGGATGATAGTCTGATGCCTGATCTAGATGAGTTGATCATGGCAGATATTGAAGAAGAAAATAAATTTGTTACTGAAAGCACTGTTGTACATAATCCTCCAACTTAAGCTCCAGCTCCTCCTCAGGCTGAAAAATTGTTGATATCTGTAGAAGCTCTAAAGGAAATAAATGCCTTATATGATAATCCCCAAGGATCTTCAGATGATGATGATGATGATGAAGATGATTCAGATGACAGTTCTTCTGCAAAGAAGAAGAAAATCTCTAAGAAAAGGAAATCCCCTCCAGCTGCTGCTCCAAAACAAAACTCAACTCATGATACTCCATATTATATTCTTCAGAATATCACTCCTTTCAAGAGCATGCCAGCTTGGATGTGGTTGTCCAAGAATAAGCAGAAAGCCAAGAAGAAAAGCAGGAGATACTCTCCTCCTCCACCTTCTCAGAGATACAGGAAAGATCCTCCTCCTCCTCCTCCTGCTGGTGCTTCAGGCACTTCTTCTCCGAGATCTACCCAATTTCAAACTTATCAGAGACAGCAGGGTAGATCCTCATCTTACTCTGGTAGCAGCCAGCACAGGTACTACTCAGGCAAGCAACATCAACAGCATCAACATCAATAACCTTAGCAACATCTACAATAAGCTCCAGAATCTTAGAAAGCTAACAATCCAAAGAAGACTAAATCTCCTCCTATTCCTTTTGAGGATCCTAAAACAGCAACCACTTCTAGAATGGCCAGATTTCAAGAACTGGTTGGATTATCTATGATAAACAAGGCCAAAGCTGAAGGAAAGGATCCCTCACAATACTCAACAATGTCAAAATACAGGAAAGAAGAATTAAACATGATTGCAATAGCTAATAAGTTCTTTAATGTAGATGATTATATGAAATTACATCCAGAGGCTGTTGTGCCAAGGGCTACGTCCCTCAACATCATTTGAGCTGCTGATATGACTATGAAAAAGAGTCAAGCAGCTAATCCTAATAGGGAGATCAAATTCACTCAGTCTAGTGATAAAACAAAGGAGGATAAGCAAAAGGAGATAAAGAGGAAGAAATGAGTATAAACTGTTCAGTATTTCTGTATGTCTTAATTTATTTATATCATGTCACAAAGCTACACTGTATAAATATTTGCTGCATATTTTTAATTTTCCTGCCAGATATATTTTCCTGCTTTGTGATTGTTTTTATTTTTGTTTGTATTAGTGACCTCACCCAAATAGGGGGAGATTGTTGGATCCCTAGTTTGATTTGGGCTAGGTTCACTAACTAGGATTATTGACCCGCCATGTATAGCCAGGGTCATGTCTGTGTCCTAGAGTTTATGCTATGTCCTTAGAAATAACCACACATGGTCCAGCCAATAGAAGACAGCAGAAGACTCAAGACTTAGAAGAAAATCAAGTTCAATAAAGTGAGTTCGACGTTTGTCGAACTCAGCTCGACAAAAGTCGTGCTCAGCTCGATAAACTCAGAGTAAATTCTCTGAGTTGAGCTCGACGATATTCGAGCTCAGGTAGATGATTTCTGATTGTTCAACTTCAACATTCTAAGTCTAGAATCCTTTCTCTGAACTCCAGTCGACGAAGTTATGTTATCAGCTCGACGAACTTAGAGCACAAAATTGGCAAGTTTTATGAGAAAGCAGTTAGCTGTTCTCAGGTCGACAAACTTGGTGCTCAGGTCGACGAACATGAATTATCTGGTCGATGAACATGATTTCGCTGGTTGATGATCTCTGGACTCAGGTCGACGAAATCTGTTCTTTGCTCGACGAATTATACGCAGATCCAGACTTGGATTTTTCCTTTTTTTGTCCTTATTCTATTGCAGTAATTCCTGAATAATCAATGCTTAATATTCTCTGAATATAATTGTTAGGATGAGCATTGATTATGGTATTCATCAGGATTATTATTTGCCACTTTTCAATAAGGCAGTTGGGAAATTCATTAATGCAGATATTCTATCCAACTGTATTTCATTCTCCAGGCCATTAGCAATTAATGAAGAAGGAATTCAAAAATTCAAAGGAGAGATTCGACTGATCATATAAAAGAGATTTTTCTTTTCTTCTCTAAGAACAACAGATACACAAGTGAATAAGATAGTCCAAACCAGAAAGAGAATACAAGGCACACAGGGAAGATTAACAACAATTACATTCTAATCCTTCTCTGTACAGAAAATAATCTGGTTTTCTTCTTGACATTGCTGAAGAACAAGAAGAACATCCATTTAAAATCAAGAGTCTTCTTCAACCTTCACTCCAGGATTCTTCAAGGACAACAAACTTTTATCAGTCAAGAAGTTCCTAGATCTTCTCAAATCAAGGCTGAAGATAGAAGACCTACACCCTGAAGCAAAGCTCCAATCTTCCTGAACAATTCAATATCTCAGTGGGATCTTTGATAACATCAAGATCCACTTGTCTTCTCAGTTGAATTGAGAAAGAGAAGACACCATAAATCTCCCGCCCCCTCACTGTACAAAGGGTTCTTTAACTCCCTTCAAAAGTTATTCCTTTGTTGTAAGTCTCCTGATCAAAAGACTTGAGTTGGTTTTTGAGCACTTGATCAAATGCTCATTAGTGGCAGTCACCTGATCAAAACCTACTAGTGGATTCCTACCAGGGTGGTAGAAGAGTGGATGTACCGAGGTTGGGGAACCACTATAAAAGTTCTTTTGTTGTCTGGTTGCCCTCTTTGTTTTTGTTCTTGCTGTGCCTGTGGTAGTTTTGTTTTGCTGTGACTGTGTTAGATTAATCTTAGGTTGCTATGTTTGCTTTCAGTTAATATTGGTATCTATTATTTGCTTTACTCTGAAAATCTTATAAACAACAAAAAGATTTCGAGATACTCTATTCACCCCCCCCCGCTAGAGTACTTCAGGTCTAACCCTCACTTTCACGTTTCTATGTATCAGAGATAATGAAGAGCAAACACAGATCTTGCATTAATCCACTATCAACTTTACAAGGCAAGGTATATACGGTGAAACATGATTTCGCCAAGTACAATGAGAAGAAAATAAGCAAAAGCAAGCTTCAAGCCGTGCAGACTGCCTCCAAGACCGCTGAGTCTGCCGAGACCTCCGAGACCGCCAAGTTGCTGCTGCTACTCTGATTCTACGCAGTCCGCACAAACCGCAGACAACCCGTTATTCTGCTGACGCCTGCTCTACAAGCCACCCCGAACTGGATGAACAGACTGCCAAGCCCGCCGAGACCGACGACCTGGTTATTGAACTTAGACTCAATTGCTGGAGAGAAAAACGGGTTGGCCGCTAAGTGCAACCTGCTACAACTGCTGATTATAAACCGCAAGCTTCACTGCTTCCTGACCTTGATCAAAACCAGACGCCCGGCTTCACAGTGCTAGCCACACAACTTGCAAACAACAACTAGTTAAATCTCAAACTGCGCGACCAGGAAAATCGAGTTCGCAACAATTGATCTGCGCTCAACTTACTGTTCACTCCGTTACTGTAGATGTGCCTTGGGTGTCTATTTATAGGTTGAGTGAGGAATGTACTCACCATCCTAGTGAATAGAGTTACCACAACCGCTTGCAGCTAGCATAACCCAGTCCACGAGCCCACAAGGACTTGGCCGGACTTCAAACAACTTACCAGGAGCCAAGTCAAAGTCAGTCCACCACTAGGCGGACACCGTGACAGTCCACACACATAGCAGCACGCGGACACAAGAACATCCAAGACACTGTGTCAGTCCGCGTGCTATATGCGGACACGGCACCAGCCCCACTGCTCGCAAGCACTGCACCAGTCCGCCACATTGCACTCCATGCAGACACCGCCACAGCCTGTATTGCATCAGTTCGCACGCCATACGCGGACATGGCGACAGTCTGCATAGCTCGAGAACAATGCCTCAGCCCGCCACGAGTCCACGACCAACAGGCAGATCGCTCGGTCAACAGCGGACTCTGCGGACACTACATCAGCCCGCCGCACAATTCCACGACCAACAGGAAGATCGCCCGGTCAACAACGGGCTCATTGAACACCCTGGACTTGTCACACTGTGACCAAGTCCAGCAACCCACCAAAAACATATGGCGCGAGCTCGGCGGACATGAAACCCAGACTGCCAAATGAAATGAAATAACTATTCCTAAGATTAAATCTATGTGGCTCGAATCTTGGTGCGTAAAGGACGGCATCTGGTTGTCTTCTCCAGCCCACAAACGGCCAGAATTGATTCTTCCTTGATCCACATCCTAATGCCGCTGCCGGCCACCGCCACCACCACCTCCGTTGAGTTGGTGGCTATCGCCAAGTGGTGGCACGGCCACTGGAGATGCCTTTTTCGGCAAATCCAAGATGTGCAAAAACCTCAGAAAATCCAGAAAATTTATCACTGGATCGGACTCGATTTAGCCTGATGTCTTTCCTAATTGATCTAGGATCCTAGCACTAAGGGAGAGGGGGAGAAATCAACCTTCTGGGTGGAGCGCAGCCGTGCCGATTGCCGGGTCACCATTTGCGGGGGAGGAGTCGCCGGAGTACTGCAACAACACTGTGGAAGGACTCTATTTCATTGAGGGAAGAGTGTAAACGACTCCTCAGGGTTGGGAAGTCTTTATAAAGAGTAGAATGGGGAGGGGAGGGGTCTTTCTTCATGGCACCACTAATGACCAATTAGGAGGTTTCGTCCATGGTTTGTTTCACTATTCCGGCCATTGAACAGCCACCAAAATGACCCCTGGCCTTCTCCACAATGAATGGGGAATAGGATCAAAACTTTGGAAATGGAGAGAGAGACCCTTGGTCTCCCTAGGCCGTGAATGCTCTCCTCCTAATTTCTCTCTCCTCCATTAAAGGGCAAGAGGATCTTTTCTCTCTCCTCCAAAATGCTAATACCAGAAGGTTAGTCCGACGAATTTGTCTCCACTGTCAAATTCCGCCTGACGAAACTGTTTTTTTTTTCGTCGAAGTCCACTCAGCTTTGCTCGAGTCTTTCATCGAGCTCGGCTCGACGATTTCGACGAGCTCGACTCGACGATTTTCGACCAGCTCTGCTCGACGATTATTGTTGAGCTATGCTCTATGATTTTTCGTCGAGCTCTGCTCGACAATTTTTCATCGAGCTCAGGTCAACTCTTAGCTTGTACTTTTGGGGTGTTACATTTGGTATCACTAGACCCTTTGCGCTTCCCAGGGTTTTATGATGACCTAGTCATGACAAAAGCATCCTAGGGGTCTAGAAGTCTGAGGGATGTTACAAAAGGTGTATCTTGTGAATTTAGAAAGATTGACTTGTCAAATCCAGTAAAATTTTATGCGTGCACTTATTTAATGAAAGTACACCTCCTCATGAAGTTGTGGAATATTTGTAGTTGATTTGTTTGGAAAAAGAATTAATTAATATTTTGTTATGCATGTGTATTAATGATATTATGGTGACTAGAATAGTTGCAAAAATTATTAAACCTTGTCAATAGTAATTTTTTAGTATGATACACACTAGATAAATTAATTGGAATTTTTGGATGTCAAAATCTTAGAGTTGCAGTTATAAGTACCCTTTTACCACTTCCATATTATTGAGATAATTGTGCTAAACTTGGGATATAAAATTATGGATTTCTCGAATAAATAATTATTTAACATTTGTAACCTCCAGTAATTTTTCTAGAATTATTTGATGAATATTTATAGTACAACATGTGTAACATGACATAGTCGATCGGATTTTTGTAATTAGAAATTAAATATCAAATAATATTGGAATGCTATGAAATATGGTTCAGACCTTTTATTTATCAATGTGACCTTGTGGAAATTAATTGCTACTGTTTAGACCCTTTGAAGTGATATTTCATGTTCAAATCCACTAGTGACTTATATTTTAGGAAAATTCAATTATGGTAAATTTAATTTAAAAAATTGTGAAACTTGGGAACTTCATCATAACTAAGTATTCAGACCCCTTTAAATTAATCGCTTGACATTTGTATAAAATATTTGGAGGTTACAACCCTTTGTCTCATATCGATCATTTGAGCTGTATATAGTAAAATCAAGGGGGCTATGGTTAGATGCGATACGAATTGGTTCTAGTCAGGTTGGCGTATACCTAAGACCTTGAAGTGATGTTGGTTGGAGTCCTGAGGGATTTACCAAGAGGTGGTGTGAGTTAGTATACATGAACCCAAAGGGCAAATTTAAGTTAGGGAACAATGAAAGATCATCATTCCCCTATATGAGACACAAATCAACATGGACTTTCTACGAGTAGCTATTGTTGAAAACTGTGAAGTGAAAGTGGGTGAATGGAGGACTCGGGCAACCTATCCGTGCGGACTATGCGGGCAGGGTTGGCGGACAGTTAGGTCGGCAGGGCTGTTGCAGACGACTTATTCTGTGGCGGCCTGGGAGGTCTGTTCGCGTGAACTAAGCGAACAGCAGCGGCGGTTTGCCAGGCCGGCTTATGCTCTTCAAGCAGTTGGATCCCAGAAGGTAACCGAGCGAATTGTGACTCTATCCGCGGAGTCCGGCAAGAAGCGGACTAAAGGACTATGTTGGGTCCCTATTATACCTCACAGCAAGTAGGCCAAATATTATATTTGTCACATGTCTTTGTGCTAGGTTACAGGTGAACCCTAAAGAATCTCATCTAATTTTACTAAAAAGGATTTTGAGATATATAAAGAGTTGTCCTAATCTAGGCCTATGATATCCTGCTGAATCAGAATTTGAGTTAACTGGATACTCTGATGCTGATTTTGCTGGATGCAGGGTAGATAGAAAAAGTACTTCAGAGACTTGCCAGTTCCTGGGTATGATATTAGTATCTTGGTTTTGTAAAAAGCAAACATCAGTGTCAACCTCAACTACTGAAGCAGAATATATTGCAGCAGGCAGCTGTTGTTCACAGATGCATTGGATACAAAATCAGCTTCTAGATTATGGGTTCAACTTAAATAATTCAACCTTACTCTGTGATAATACAAGTGCTATAGCCATAGCCCAGAATCCAGTTCACCATAGTAGGACAAAACATATTGATATGAGACATCATTTCATTAGAGAGTGTGTAGACAAAAATAAAATAAAGCTTGTCTATATCTATACTGATTTACAAAGGGCTGATATATTCACCAAACCTCTGGATGAGAGAAACCATATGTTCTTTGTTAATCAACTTGGAATGATCAATGGTGAAGACTTTATTTAATTTCTGTCTGCACTCAACGAATTTTCCAAAGTTCGTCGAATGGAGATCGACAAACCGTGCCAAGTTTGAGAGATATTCATCGAATGGAGCTCGACGAACTCTCTGTGAGTGAAAAAATATTCGTCGAACGGAGTTCGACGAACTTGCTTCAGAAGATATTTGCCGAACGGAGTTCGATGAACTGTCTTCAATTCTTCTGGATAAGATCGACGAATTACTTCATTCAAAATTATTTCGTCGACCTCAGTTCGAAGAATTATTTTTATTTTCGTGGAACGGAGTCTGTCGATTCGTATTCTTGAAAACCCTATATTTATGTTTTCTTCGACCTCCGTCCCGCACTTTCTGTTCCTTTGCACTTGATCGCCGTTTCTGTGTCTCTCTTGCAGGTGATTCCATGGCGATTCAGGCAAGCATTCTCACAGGCATGAAGTTCGATACAGGCTTTGACGTGGATTTTGATTCGTTTAAACATTCTGATCTCATCTTCCTTTACATTCTGGAACTCCTTGAATAACAAGAACTCAAAACCTTGATGAAAAAAAGAATCAAACTACACAGCACTGAAATCAGAGAATGGGTCTACACCCTATCGCCAACAGAGGAGAATACAATGACAGGCACTATTGCGGGTAACTCCGTTTCCTTAACTCCCGCAATTTTAACTGAAATTTTTGGATTAAGGAATGGAGAAGAGCAACTGGAAATTGAAATAGAGGAATATGACGTGATGTTGAGCCTGATGGGTTATACTGGAGATAACCCTAACAAACTCTTGAAGAAACACCTCTCTGCCCCTTATAAGTTTTTGGCAGATTTGGTTGGAAAGGTTCTGCTTGGGAAACATACTGCCCATGACTACATCACCAGACACCAGTTTCTTGTCATGTGTGCAATCATAAACAAGAAACCAGTGGATTGGGCACAGATTCTTTTTGATTTAATACAGAAGAAAAACAATAAAAAGGAAGTATGCTTTGGAAGGATCCTAGGGATCTTTTTACAAGAAAAGGCTGCTGAATCACTGGTCTCCCAGACCATATTCATCAATGCTAGTAAAAGGCTAACTTGTGCCCTATTTGGCAGGTGGGAGAGGACAATAACCAAGCCAACTAAGGCTTCTACCTCTTCCACCCCAGCTGTAGAAAGCACCAGGGCTGTTACAGCCACTCCCCCACCTGCTGAAGAGATTCATCCAACTCCACCATCTCTTCCAGCCTCCCTTACAGCAACACAAATCCCTCCCTCTTCCACTATCTCTTCAACACCACAATCCCAACAACATACTCATGTTCCTACTCCACCTCCATCTCAACATGCTTCACCAGCTCCATCTCCACCAATTGACATCACTGAAATTCCATCTTCCCCTCTTCAAGAAAATCAACCACCAACACCTCCTGATTCCCCCCATGACACCTACATTCCTACACCACCACAATCTCCTCTTCCCCCACATCTCTCTTCAATACCATCTTACCATCTACCAACAGACACCATCATGCAAGATGCCACCCATCCATCCCCATCAACATCTACCATCCCTCCAGATGTTCACATACCTGATGCTCCACTTTCTATCCCTCCCATAGTTCCCACTTCTACACCTTCTGCAACACCATCTACCACTCCATCATTGGACCACTCCATCATATCTTCTATCATTTCCATAATCACTCCCCTCCTCAAGTCCCTTATAGCAGAGGCCATTACACCTCTTGCTACCACCATCTCCTCTCTCTCTGACAAAATCTCTACTCTTACTGCTGCCCCATCCTCAGCCAGGGGCCTGGCCTCAGTTCCCACTGAAACCAGGCAGGGGGAGATGCCTGATGATGAAGCAACAACTACAGCTCTAGAGGCTTAAGCTCCAGCCCCAGCAGCAGATGCTCCATCTTCAGTAATAGCAGCAGAGTGTACAGAACACATAGATAAAGATTTGATTGACTTTATTGAAACTGATATGGATTTTGATGATTCAGACTCTGAAGATCCTAATACTGTTGGTGATTTCAATCTTAATCCCATAGTTAATTTAGAAAATTTGTTGAGTATTTTTGATACTGTACATTTGAATTACCTTCCAGCTGAGATTACTAAGCCATCCTTGGCTATTATACCATACACTCTCCCCATCTCTTCAGAAGTTGCTAAGCAACTTAAGGACAGTTTTGCTATTGCACAGTCAGCAGTCACTCCACCTCCAGAAGTAGTGGCTATTCCCTCTTTCCCAATAATACCTTCAGCCCCAACCTTTGTAATGGATGACTCTCCCATGCCAGATCTAGATGAACTGATCTTGGCTGATATTGCAGATGAAAATAAGGCAGCAACTAAAAGCTCTGTCCAAGTTAGTTCTGATTTTTGTGTATTTTCTCCTCCAACTCCTACTGAAACTCCAACTCCTGCTGAAACTCCTGCTCTTGTTCCAGAAAAGCCTGCTATTTCTGCTAAAGCTTTGAAAGCTTTGGATGCTCTATATGATAACCCTCATGGTTCTGACAATAATGATGATGAAGATGAGGATGAGGATTCAGATGAGGAGGATACAAAGAAGAAGAAGCAAGTATCAAAGAAAAGAAAATCTCCTCCTCCTCCTGCTCCTAAGCCTAATCCGAACAATGACACCCTTTACTACATTCTTCAAAAGATAACTCCATACAAAGGGATGCCAGCATGGATGTGGCTATCTAAGAATCAGCAAAAGGAAAGGTAGAAGAGTAGAAGATATTCTCCTCCACCAGTTCAAAGGTATAGAAAAGATCCACCACCTCCTCCTCCTCCTACAGCTGGTGCTTCTAGCTCTAGTTCTCAAAGGTATGCCCCCATTCAAACATATAAAAGACATCAAGGGAGATCTCATCATGAAAGCAGCCAGCACGGGCAACAATCTTCAGGAAAACAACATCAGCAGCAACAACAACATCAGCAGCAACAACAACATCAACAACAACAACATCAACAACAACAACAATAACATCAACAGCAACAACATCAACAAGCTGAAAGTCCTAAGAGACCACCCTCTCCTCATGTTCCTTATGAAGATCCAGAAACAGCCAACACAGCTAAAATGGCCAGGTTCCAGAAACTAGTAGGCATTTCTATGATCAACAAGGCAAAGGCTGAAGGGAAGGATATTTCTAAATACACTACAATGTCCAAATACAGGAGAGAAGAACTGAAAAGGTTTGAAAAGGCTAACAAAATTTTTAATGTTGATGATTACATGAAATTACATCCTGAAGCAGTGGTCCCTAGAGCTACATCTCTGAAGATTATAGGGGCTGCAGACATGACAATGACTATGGAACAAGCTTTAAATCCAAACAGGGAAATAATCTTTACCAAGCCAGGAGACAAGGGCAAGGATGTAAAGAATCGTGAGAAGAAGCAGAAAAAGTGAAATATGAACCATTTTATTTCTGTTTTTCTATGTTAAACTATTTCATATTGTCTGAACAAAGCTTTTATGTAAATATATCTGTTGCATGTGTTATTTATCTCTGCCAGATATATCATTTTCCTGCTTTGTTTACTTTATGTTTTTATTTTGAGTTTATTAGTGACCTCACCCAAATAGGAGGAGATTGTTAGATCCCTAGTTTGATTTGGGCTAGGTTCACTAACTTAGGATGATGTGACCCAACATGTATAGCCAGGGTCAAAGTTGTGTCCTAGACTCTAGGGCAAGTCCTTAGAGTCAATATCACATGGACAAGCCAACATCAGACTACCAGAGACTCAAGACTTAGAGTTTTTCCAGAGATTCAGAGATTGCTCAAGAAACTAAGTAAAATGAGTTCGACGTTCGTTGAACTCAGGTCGATGATAGTCATTCTCAGCTCGACGATATTAGAGAAATATTCTCTGAGCTGAGCTCGACGAACTTCCGTCACAGATCGACGATCCTTGGATTCCACTTTCAGAATTCCAAGTCCAGACTGTTCTCTAGACTCAGGTCGACGAACCTAATTCTCAGGTAGACAAAATTCATTCTTTGCTCGACAATTTCTGGACTTCCACTTCAACTCTATTGCCAGAGGATCATCAATATTTCTCTAATTCCAGAATCATTTTCAGATCGACGAATTCAAGGTTCTCCAGACTTAGCTCGACGAACATTATTCTTTGGTCGACGAATCTTTGGACTACTACAGCATTCTATCGAGACTATGTTCTCTAGTCTTAGGTCGACAAACTCTGTTCTCTGCCCGACGAATTCTGGAACCAGAAGACTTATGTCGACACTCAGAGTATATGTCGACATCAACTAAGTCGACACTAGAAGAATTTTTGTCGACATCCAGATCATTAATCGATATTGTGGAAAGGCTATGTCGACACCACATAAAAGACTTATGTCGACACATATGAGTAATTGTGTCGACACAGAATATTTGACAACTCCAGAATAATTGCTGAACTCCAGTCGACGAACACATTTACCAGCTCGACAAATAGGCAAAGTTCAAAAGAGACAGCAGTTCAGTTTCCAGCTCGAAGATCATGGAACTCAGCTCGACGAACAGAAGCCGTCAGGTCGACGAATACAACATCTCAGCTCGACAAACGGTGGACTCAGTTCGACGAATTCTGCTATCTGTTCGACGATTCCGGACTTAGTTATTTCCGGCCTTCTGTCCCCACTCTAATGCGATAATTCCGGAGTAATTAATGCTCTAACATTCTCTGATTATAACCGCTAGAAGGAGCATTAATTATGGTCTTCTCCAAGATTATTGCATGTCATTTTTCCACGGGACAGTTGGGGAAATAAATCAATGCCGATTATTCTCAAGGCTTTCAACATTAATTACAGAGGCATTCAAATTTTTGAAAGAAAGAGAAGAAGAGAATAACAAACACACAGACATACAGACTGATAGACAGAATCAAGCATCATTGAGAAAGCTTCACACAGAGCACAGCTTACTGAGAAGTACACAGAGATTACAGAAAAACATTCAATCTTGAACAATCTGCTCTGTCAACAAAGAAGCATTCTCTGATACCCAGAAGCTCTTGACCAGAAGCTCATCATCACCTGAATAAGAAGAACAACAATACCTATATCTAGAGTCTTCTTTCTTCAAGTACTCCAGGACACTTCAAAAGGACAACTTCAGTTCAATCTGTCAAAGAAGTTCCTGAAGATTATTGCTGGTCAAGGATTCAGTTTGAAGACATATCACCCTGAAGCTTAGCTCCTATTTTTCCCTGATCCATTCTACATCTCAGGGGGAGCCATAAGTTATAATCAAATCCACAAGTCTTCTCAGTTGTATATTGAGAAAGAGAAGACAAAATCATCTTTCACCCCCACTGTATAAAGGATTGTCATCTGCCTTCAAAAGTGATTCCTTGGTTGCAAGTCTACTGATCAAAAGACTTGGGTTGGTTTTTGAGCACCTGATCAAAAGCTCATTGGTGTCAGGCACCTGATCAAAAATCTGAGTGGATTCCTACCAAGGGTGGTAGAAGAGTGGATGTACCCAGGTTGGGGAACCACTATAAAATTCTTGTGTCGTCTGGTTGCCTCGTTTTCTTTTGTTCTTATTGTGCTTGTGCTTTAGGTTTATTGTTTGCTAGTTTATTACTTTCTGCACTTTTAATTTACAGCAAAAGCTGTAATAGCTGTTAATAATATTTAAGAATACTCTATTCACCCCCCCCCCCCCCTCTCTAGAGTATTTCAGATCTAACTCTCACTTTCAATTGGTTCAGAGCAAGGACTGGTAGACCGGCTTGGCAGAAGCCTTGTCTTGCTCTGGTGAAGGGGCAAGTGGAAGTCGTGGAGATCGCCAGTCAGTGCGGATAGGTGCTGGGGTTTGCCAGGGCTAGCGGACTGTTTCCAGTGTCTGCCAGTAAGTGCAGACTAGCCCTTGTGGCCAGTGGTGTGGACTTGGTTGGTTTTCAACCAAGTCCAGGTTTGGCTCAGTCTGAAGAGATAGCGCAGTGGGGCGTGGACTGATTCTTAGTCCGCCGAGCTCGCCAGGAGTGCCATGTGCCTTGATTGTGAGCTTGGGGATATGCGGACTAGAGTTGCGTCCGCAATTGCATGCTTACTGGAGCTGGGTATGCTGAGTCTGACAGTTGCCTTGTTGGCATGGTCGTGGACTCAGGATATGCTGACTGGAGCAGTATGCGGGATATGCAGACTGGAGCAGACTGCGAGATATGCTGTTTGGAGCAGTCTGCGGAATATGCGAACTAGAGCAGTCTGCGGGATATGCGGACTGGAGGTATCCGTAGTCTAAGAGGACTGGAGGTATCCGAAATATAAGTAGACTGGAGCTATGTCCGCTGAGTCCGGCAGTTGGCTTGGTGGCGAGGCTATGGGCTCGGGATAAGCGGACTGGAGCTGTGTCCGCGGATAGGAGGATAGTTACTGCAGAGTTCGGCTGTAGCAGTCTTGGCACATACTAATTTATATGATAAGGATCCATGGTGCGTATGACCTAAATATGTATGTATGTTATGTATGTAGGTTATGATTCATGCAAGTGCAACTCACACACACGACTCTGTGATCATAGATCTTTAGTTCCCACTCTTTGGAGGTAGCATCACTCTCTGGTACAACGGTTGTGGCTACGGCAGCTGTGGAGCGGGCGTCTCCACTCCTAGACGGGTATACACACTACCAGGCCTAGACCTCCCATACGCCTCTGTACACGTCCTTGGTGCACTCTAGAGTCTCTGCGTACTAATTGTTGGCTACCTACCAGTCTTTTTGGTCGATTGTGCATTTTTGGGGATCGTCCTCCAGACCGCAGTGTAAAAAAACCCACTGGCCCCTCAAACCTCACACCTCGCCAGAGTCACCGTACTGCGATCAGTGTGATAATTGGCCCAGTATCGCATGACCCGCCACAAGTTTATGCACATGCAAGATATTCCAACCCGAGCCTCCAGCTCGCAGGACCGACCCGTCCCGAATCCCTCCAACCCATCACGGGTAAGATTGCACATGTAACATCCCATGTTACTTCTAGGCCCCTTTCACTTAGATTGGGTTAGGCATGGGGTGGGTGATAGGGGATTTAGCTAGGTTTGACCCTGGGTAGTGAGTTGTAGCCATGTGGGCCCACTAAGGGGCCAAGGTTAAACTAGGTCAAACTAGCCTAAATAGGAACCCTAACCACACTATGACCCCACCACTTTGCCCTAACCCTAAAACAATCTAAGTGGACCCTAGGGCATGCCATTAGGTCAACCCTTTGACGCTAATTGACCAAAGTCAACCATGGCCCTAATATGGTCAAACCTATACCTATAGGCCCAATTAGCCCAAGTGGGCCATCCCCTTGGCCCAACCCAAGTTGGGTGGTGCCACTAGGCTCATGACCATCAAAGTGGGGTCAGCCTACTCACCTTTGTTGACCAAGTAAACTCAAGTCAACCAAGTCAACTCATTTAACCTAAAAGAGAAAATGAAGGCCAAGCCCATTCCCATTGGGCTAAGCCCATCCAAATCAGCCCAATCCCAACCCAAGTGGTCAAAGACAACTTCTTACCCTCAAAATCAGGAAAGAGAATGCATGCAAAGGGGTAGAAAAGGAATTTGGAGAGGAAGAGGAGAGAGAAATGGGGATGAAGAGGAAGGGTGGCCACATGGCCACTCCTTCAGCTGTAATTCACTGCCTAAGCATGCTGGCCGGCCTCCTCTGATTATTCCAGAGGAATTTGGAGCATGGTGGCCACATGGCACCATGGTTGAAGCCTCCAAAGCCCCAAACCGAGCTCACATTGGAGTTAACTCCACATATAGTCCACCTCAGCCCAAATCACCCCCACCATCAGCTTCAGAGAGAGGAGAGGAGTGGAAATCGACTACTGGATCGAAGCAAATGGTGGAGAATCGTGATTTTGAGCAGGAGATCGCCGGAGCTGTACAACCATGGCCACCCGCCGCCAAACTCGCCGCCGCGCCGCCATACAGATCCGTTTCACCTCACCTTTACCCGTACTAGAATCCTAGATCAACTAGGGGAGATATCGGGCTCAATTGAGCCCGATGCCATGGGAGAAATGAGAGATTTTTCCAAGCTTTTCTTACCGCTCGGGATCGCCGTCGTCACCGTCTCCCGCCGCCTCATCATCGGAAAATGATAGCCACCACCACCGTGAAGGTGATGGCACCGTTGGTCGGGGGTGGCGCCGCGTCAGGTGGCCGGAAATGGCCTCGCAATATCCCCCAGGTCGGCTCGATCTCAGCCGTTGAACGATTGGGTAAGATGAACGGATGTCGTCAAAGTTGCTTTAAGATTCGTGCGGCCGATCGTATTTAAATCAAATTAAAACTATAGCATAAATGATTATGTGTCACATAAATTCAGTTGTCTTTCATGCAAGATTTAGGCCTCTTAGAGGCATTTCCAGAAACTGTACTCTACATAAAGTTGTATAATA